>JAEMWC010000260.1:132500-150000 GCA_016490735.1 Pachyseris speciosa
TTCTTTGAGCCTGCGCACTAGTGTAGCTGCTGACCAAAAAAGGCTTATTCATTCCCAGTCTCCCCTGAAATCCAAGATGGCTGCTTGTCCCGCCAAGAGGTGGTTGATTGTCATCACTAGTACTTGGAACAAAATTTAAATTTGAGTATTGTCCTAATTTTAAAAGTGTGTTATAAAAAACTTGCGGTTTAGTGGAAAGCCACATTTATGGGGAAGTTTCACGCAATGTGTACTACAAATATATAATTCTGCAACCGGCCGTACATAGATAAAATGTACATGGCTTGATCTTTTTGTGTGCGATTATTACTGGGGAATAATATACCTTCTTAGGGCCAAATCGGAATTTCTTGTGTGGACCTTCTAAGTGCCGAATTGAAAGGAAGTGCCGAATTAGCTTTTAGTGGAGCCGATTCAAAAATTAGAAGGGCTGCTGTTTTTGTCAAAATGGCCCTCGAGACACTGGGGCCAATTTGGCCTTTGGAGCCGATTTGGCTCTTTTCAATTTACAGTGCAACTACTCCATGTATGTATGCAGATGATACCCAAATATTCTCATACTCTTACGATGCCAACGAACTTGTCATTAAACTAAATTCTGACCTCGCTCATGTCCGCAACTGGCTTATATAAAATAAACTTCAAATGCACCCCTCTAAGTCCAAATTGATATTTATTGGCTCCTCATATAATTTGAACAATAAGAATACCGAACAACCCATAACGCGAACTGATACATATAAATGCCTAGGGGTTCAGATAGATGAAAGGTCATATTAACATGATTTGTAACGGTTTACCTAAAATATGGAATCCGGAATCCGGAATGCGGAATCCGGAATCCGGAATCCGGAATCCGGAATCAGGAATCAGGAATCAGGAATCAGGAATCTGGAATCCGGAATCTAGAAACTGGAATTAATAATAAATAAGACGAACCGAAGAAGACGATATATGTCTTAAAGGAGGAGGTAGGTGACAGGAGTGAAATCTTAGTCTGGGACTTGGTTTGTTCTTTCCAGTTGAATCGATGTGGAGGGATATAGGAATAACTATTAAGAAAGACCGTATGCAGGATCATTAAATGCAACTTAAAGAGCTGATCCGCGAGATTTTACACTAGCCTCGTACATGTTTAACCTTAAGAAACAAACAGGCCCATGCAGTGCAGCCCTCGCTGCAAAAACGGAGTGAGAAGCATTGCTATTGGGAAGAAAATCTTTCTTGGAGCAGATTAACCACGTTTATCGCCTACTGTAAAAGTAGGCTTGCCCGAGTCCTCAGTTGTTGTAGATATCCTTAACCAATCAGAAGTGGAGAGCAGCGGATTTTGCGTGCTCAAGGTTCCTATATAAAAGTTTCAAGTTATATTGGGCACCATACTGACTTAGGTTTTTTCGAAAAAAAAGACCAATGACAGAAGACGGTACAACTGTATGAGGGTGAAAATGTTGTAAGCAAACGAAAGCGCTAAAACAATCCTCACCCAGCCCCCATAGCTATCATTTCCAGGTGGGGCATTTATGAACGTCCTTTTTTTTTTGGAATAAATATTTTTTGTCTTCTTTTTTTCTCCAATTAATCTCTCGGATTATATTTATTTCGTGTTAGTTTCTTTTTTTCTGTATATTTAAATTTTTTTTAAAGTGATCTTTCTTCGTCTTTTGGAGATGTTCCGGAATGTACCGGGATGTTCCGGAATGTCCCTTGTTCCTCGTTTTATCGACGGCCACTCTACAACCTGAAATGTACGCGCCGATACAGTTCCCAAACATTCCAGCATGGAGCAACAGACAATGACCAATCAGGCGTAAGCGTTCCCACGCGCAATTAAGTCAAGATATGCAAGGTGATTTTCTCTGCTTTTTGGTCACGAAGCGTTTAAAATAATAAGCAAAAAATTGCTCTTGTTTTATAAAGATCTAGCTGAAATCAATAACAAAACATTGAAAACGGAAAAAAGTTGCTCGAAATCAAAAATCGAAAGTTGTTCAAAAAGTTGCCGTCAACTTGTGGACAGGCCTAACACTGTTCATCGACAAAAAGAATCAGAGAAGGTACTTTTAATTAAAATGATTTGAATTTAAAATGTTCAAAATGCACAAAACATTGATTAGTATCGTTGTGGTGTGATTGACAGCTGTGTGCTTTAAAGGAATCAGGCGGTTTATTAAAAGCAAAACCCTAGAATAAACTTCATTGGCTTGATTGGTGCAAAACTCAGGCTAAGTCATCATATAATTTGTTGACCATATTATTACCCAAGCGACTTCAACCTTTGTCAAAATTTTCTACCAAACTTCTTTACATTCCGTATTCCGGATTCCTGATTTTAGGTAAACCCATTTGCAAGAAGGCCAGTGCGGGCATTGGAGCGATGAGACGAATCAAGCCCTTTGTTCCTGTAAATACACTTGAAAAGGTTTATAAGAGCCTAGTACAGCCTTATTTTGAATATTGTTCTCCTCTTTTGGACAACTGCGGCAAATTACTAAAAGATAAGTTACAAAGATTTCAATCTCGTGCTGCTAGGGTTCTTACTGGTGCCAGTTATGATATTCGTTCCGTTGAAATAATCGAGACCCTCTCTTGGGACACAGCGGCTCCGCGCCAAATCAACATTGATGTTTAAAATACTAAATGACGACACCGCGCTAGACTTAAGGAACTCTTTTGTTAGAGGGAATGTTGATCAGACTAATTACCATCTTAGAAATAGTGCTACAGATCTGACACATCCTAAACCGAAGAGAGAGTTTCTAAAAAGAAGTTTCAAATACAGCTCAAACTCCAACTCCCAACTCCCAAATGAAGCAAAACTAGCGGAATCGATATATTCATTTAATAAATATATCAAAACGTAATTGGTTCATGTCATGCTATATACTCTTGTGTTAGTTATGTCCTAGCTATCCTAATACTTTTTAATATTTAGTTTATAACGGTTAGTTTTCGTTCTTAGCTGAATTTTCGTAGTTTTAGATTTATCATATTATTAATCTCGTATTATTAGCTTTAGTTTCTTTTTTATGTCTGTATAAACACACCCTCCATGGAAACCAGCTAAGTGTTGTCGGGACTAGCGTGTTTCTTGATTCAAATAAAGTATACCTACCTACCTACCTACCTACCTACCTGCCTACTCCAAAAGCTTCGTTAGATGCGTCAGAAAAGATGCAGAGTGTTAGGGCTCCAATGGCGTCCACTGCGGTCAGAGACCTGTCGAAGGTCACGTGAGTCAGGTCTTCCATTTCCTGGAAGAAACAAACTCACTCTTCGCGTGCTGACGAGGGCAGCTCTTGATCCCACTCTAGACCTTGTTACCCCAAACGCTGCATTCCGATTTTGGCGCGAACTAGAAAGGCTGCTGCAAATCCAATTGGATCAAATATTCTAGCAATCTGGCTGAGCACTGCTCTCTTGGGCGGGTTTACGTTGAACAGAAGCACATCCTTAGTATGATTTGAAACTGTTCCTAGTATTTTCTCTTGTATTGCACCTTGCAGTAATTTCATTCGGGTTTCTCTTAATGTTCTTGTTCATGTTCCGGTTTGAGAGCCATACTTTGACTTGAAATCCATCTTTCAGTAATACTTCATCCAGCTCAGTTGTTAGTCGCTTGGCCTGCTGAACGGAGCGAACTGAATCACAAATGTCGTCCATGTAGGTATTATTCTCCATTATCTGGGCAGCTACAGGATACGAACGTTTTACTGGCGATCTGTGCCATAGCAGGTGCAGGTTTATCTCCAAATGTCAGCACCGTCTTCATATAAACATCGGGCTCTCGATTGGCCTCCATGTTTCTCCAGAGATGTCAGTGAACATGGTTTACCCTTACACAATCAGCACTTGTGGTTTACCAGCCTTTTTTCCTCGATTGCTGATATCTGATTGACGTGTGGATGTGTGATGCTCTCTTTAGAACTTCTAAGTGGTGATGTGGTCCTTATTCTTGACTTCATTTCAGGACATTAACGCTTCCAGTGTGGCGTGACATTTTGTGCTTTCCAAGAAACGTGATCAAACTATTGACAACATTACAAACAGTGGTCAAAAACTTGCTTCTATGGCGAGTTTTGTTAACTTAACTTGACCATGATAGCCATAAACGGGGTAGCAGGTATGAAGAAAATCACAGGGAACGTGTCTAATTCAGATCTCGGGTAAAACTAAACTACTTAATTAAAGTTGAGCTAAATGTATTATTTTTACAACTGATGTAAGCAGGTTACGCAGGTTACAGCTGACCCAAGCGATCAGAACTTGAAGGGGTACTATCGCACCATTATGTGCTCCATAATTAATGGGAATCCCGAAAATTTTGGACTATTTTTGTTACGAAAAAGTAACGTTACTCTTTTGGAACAAATTAGTTGATAGCTTTATTGGTAATGTCCAATCAATTTTTTCTCGCGCCCTTTTACATCGTTTATAATTTTATGTTTTGCTTGTTGGTACAGACCGAAGACGACTCCTTCTCTAAAAATGAAGAGACCTATTTCGGACGAACACCGATAAGACAAAAGCACGATTCAGGCTGAGAGAAAAAGACTGGGAAAAGATCCCAATCAAAAGCTTTCGAAGAGAGGGAGACTCTGCTGGGTGGAGAATTTACAAGAATCTTTGGTTTTGAAAGGTGCTGCGTCACGGTCTTTGGGTTCTGAAAAGTTTAGCATCAATTTTTCAAAAAGGTCATTTGTAATCCGTTTCAGTCTTCTCCATTTTTCACCATCTCGCCATATCTCCATTTATTCCTGACCCTGATCCTTTCCCACTATTTAAATGCAATTTTCGTCTCTAGTAATGACCCAAAATATCGCGGCCGAGCTCCTTTAAGTAAAGCGGAGCAACCCTTTGTGCAGTTTGCGATTCAAGAAAAACCACGAGAGATCTCACAGGTTGGACTCAGCACTGTTCTTCAGAGGAGTAGCAGATCGCAAGCGCCCTGAATGCCGGGTAAAACTGTTATTCGTCATTGAGGACGAGGAAGGAAAGTATGTCAACGTGAAGTATGAAAATTTGGCTTCTCAACGGAGTTGATAATGTTAATTGACCATCGTACAGGGATTCAAAGAGCTGACGTTTCGAGCGTTACCCATCGTCAGAGCGAATCGAGGAATTGCGGGTTGTGTATGGTTTATAGCGGATCTCCGCGCGCCGAAGGCGCGCACGCGGAGCACCATGATTAAGAAAATATGGTAGCCCATCTGCTCGAGAAAATTTGGTTATGACCTCATCGTACGACCGACTGACCGACCGTACGTACCTCTGCCCATCCATATATGCCAAGTGAAAAGTCACACTCCAGATAAACCTGTTCTTTTTGGCGCATTTTAGCAGGAAATCGTTGGAAAAACAAACAAAAAAACTGAAGACAATACGAGAAGACACTTTTGATCCTCTGGCGGTATCGGCATTGTATTTTCTGAGCCGTAGCCTTAACGCTACTAGGGACTTTAAGCAAATCACTACGGCGACCTATGCTACGGCGGCCGGAAGTAAAAAAGCCCAGAAATGAAGCAGTGCGCATGCTTGGAAATGAGCTTTCGCCGTAGCGCCAAATCCTGCAACGTGAAGAACTGCCTTCTGGCGTAGTCGCGACAACGTGAGTATAAAAGTCGACTCTCCTGCTATTCTTTGCGGTCACTAGTTTTAAAAACTAACATAGATTGTTTTTCACTTTATCAAGAAAGTACTTGAAGCTTCTGGTTTTCCAGTAAATACGTTTTCCCTGCGTTTTCTCGTAAAAGATTTCTATCGTCAGCAGACTGTGCCATGCATAAACATGGCCGCGGAAATACTGCCAGAAAAAACAAAGGCTAGACGAAAACCGTAAGTACGACTGTTAGCAATAAAGCTAATGAAATGTCACTGAAGGTTGTTTACGCAAGAATAAAATATCTAACACGTTGAATTTGTTGATTTCTTGTTAAATACGGCACATAAGAAGAAAAATCACTTGATGCGAACTCCGATCTTCAATTGTAGTTTTCTGTTTTGTGTAGAAATCGCCCTCCGATGATGTTTTCTATTAATATTCTTCTTGGCAAACGAAAGATTGGAATTTAAGTACAGAAATTCTTGCACAAAGTCTCTCTCAAAAGAAGGAAATTGGTTTCTATTTTCAGTGTTTTTGGTTCGTTCTAGATAATCTCGTCCGCTGTGGCAAATTAAGCTTAAGTTTTACAGTCTAAAGCAGTACTGAATTCTTCGTCTGAAGTGAAGCCCATATTTTTCTTTCATGTGACAACTACGTTGTTTTATGTATTCGCTTCTCCAAAGGAGGTCATAACAGCGAAAGCAAGTGAGCCGTAGTCACTGCTTGCTTAAAGTTGAAATTTGGAGGGCTACGGTGACGTACTCTCCCGAGGACTCCGCATCCACGACCGCCGTAGTAGAGGTCGCCGTAGCGATTTGCTTAAAGTCCCTACTGTGAAACTGGAGAGCTGCTTTATATTTTCGTAAGACGCACACAATAATAGCTTTGATTAATTCTCGAGTTTTTGTTTGTTTGAACCGGTAAGGCTCCACGTTTGGAAATTTTTGCTGGCTGTGTACGTGTCTGCTAGGGAAAATTGATTTTTAAAAGCTTTAATTAGCTTGATTAAAGGTAGAAACTCAAGCTCGAGTAAAAAACAAAAAAAGCCGCTTAAATGCATGTGCACGTCTCTAAATCTGACATAAAGTTGTCAAAAACCTGTCAAAAATGTCAAAAACCAGCGCCCTTCACTCGTCATTTGAAAAAACTTTTAGGGATCTTCGTTGGAAGCGGCCTGTAAACAACAATTAAGTTTCGCTGTCTATAAACATGTCTTAATTTGTTTGAACCGGTAAGAATCAGCGTTTGGATGTTAAAAACAGAGAAATGGGTTGACTGGCTGGCTGACTTTGATAAATTTTATAGTGGACGGGTCTACGAGAGAAATGCTCGTGTGGTTTGGCAAGCGCTTTCTTCGTTAACTGGATGATGTTTTGCCACTGAGAATCATTAATTGAAGAAGGTTATTAGGAAGACATGGGAAGTAACAGTAAAACTATCAAAGCAATTTAGCGTTTTGTGTCAGCCAAGGAAAGATTTTGTGGGAAATGGCGCTATTATTCAGCTCCGTCGCGTTCCGAGTGATTGCTGCCTGTGATTCCTTTGACTGTTCTAAATGATCAGGTGCGAACCTCTTTTTTGTCTTCTCTACGGACATTTATGTCAATATTGCTTAGCAATTGTTCTAGCTTAATACAAGACATTTTTGTTACTTGTCTAATCTCTCCACCTTCTCCAAGAATCTTCGAAGAAACATTCGTATTGTGCTTTGTTTTCTTGTAATGATTGTTGTTCTGTTGTTTCTGAACCGCGGTCAATTCCTGTTGACTGCTCTAAACGATCAGTTTGCACCCTTTATTTTCTTTTCTACGAGCATTTGTGTCTAAATAAATACCGATGTTTCGAGCTTAATCAGTACAAACTATTTATATTACTAGCTAGTCTTGCTTAATTTCTCCACCTTCTCCTTCTTCGAACAAACATTCGCATCGTACTTTGTTTGCCTGCAGTGGTTTTTTTTTTTTTTATCCGCTTTGAATTCCTTTACGCTTTCATCTGAAAGGAGTTAGGACTCAATGTCTTTTTTTTTTTTTGCAAACGTTTGCTATGGAAAACTCTTCGTTTTCCCTGCTGCTGCTGCTCAATTGCTTTGAACACAAAATAAACTGGCCCAAGGAAAGCCATGCGAAGTTGCTCGGTGACAGTGCGCAGCTCCGATTCTAGGCTTAGCCTGGTTAAATATATAGCTATATGGCCTTCAGCTTTTCTTTCTTTAATCGCTACATAACAGACTGGAATATTATTCCATCGAATATCATGCATGCACCTTCTTTAAGCAGTTTTAAGTCCTATCCCACATTATTTGTGTCAATTTTAAATCAGATGTATCTTGCGAGTGACAACTGTGTAATTGTGAATAATATATGAAATAAATCATATATGAACTGCGGAAATGAAATCAAATGAAGAATGATCCTCGCAGTTGTGAACGCAATTTATACAATTGCGAAAAGAAGCCTGAAAAATTTTTTTTCAGGCTACTTTTCGCAATTGCATAAATTGCGTTCACAACTGGTGTCAATCTCAATTCAGGGGTGACTTGTAAGGGACAAGTATTCGATTTAATTTAATTAGGTTAGCTTTGGGCCGAGTTTAAATTTCACCTCTTAGTTTTTAGTATGTTAATATTAGATAATATTAAATAATATATATAGATAATATATATATATATATATATATATATATATATATATATTATCTATATATATTATTTAATATTATCTAATATTAACATACTAAAAACTAAGAGGTGAAATTTAAACTCGGCCCAAAGCTAAGAAACCATGTATGCTCATTTAGGAACGAGCGGTATAAACACGCAACCGAGTTAAGTAAATATATTTGGAGCCTAAAGGATAAGAATATTACCTACAACATCAAATGGCGTAAGCTAAAACAGGCCCGGTCATATTCAAATGTAAACAAGCGTTGCAATTTGTGTTTATGGGAAAAATACTTTATTATATGTAAACCCGAAATGTCAACACTAAACAATAGAAGCGAACTGGTATCTACGTGTCGACACTCCAAGAAATTCCTCTTAAAGACAGTGCTCGCTTAGATTAACCAATCATATCCGTCTACGTGTCACGCCGCTAGGCATTGTTCTGTATTTTCAAATTTTCAAATGTTGTATATATTCTTATGTATCCGTTATTTTTGGCAGTTGCCTGATGATTGCTTCGCAAGAAGCATGAAACTCTGAGTAGCAATAAATGTCTTCGACCAAATAATCCAACTCTGAAAATATACATATTGCTCTAGTTTATCTATTGAGCACTTTAATAGCTGATGAAGACTTCAATTCATTACCTTTCTATATTATATATATATATATATAGATAATATTCTTTGTATGGGAATTTAGTTTCTCCAATTATTCTCCAGTCATGCACTTTTTTTGTTTTGTATCAAGTTACTTGAATTGGCATGACAAAGTATTATTAAACTTAAGCTTAAAATTAAATTTAAGGTAAGCTCTTTCTCATCAATGTACACGTCCTTTGGACTTCCTTCTCCTGCATACAGTCTTTCAATTAATTTTATTAGTAGCTGGTCACACCAATCTTGTGAGATGTTTGGATGACATTTGGCATTAATGTAGTTTAATGGGATTTCTGATGTTTGATGAAGTTTGTTGTGCAATTTCAAATATACATGGAGAATTGTGAAACCAGTCATCAACTATCAACTATTATTTATTTCATAATGTACAATTGTTACAATTTTTACAAAGAAAAAGAAAAATAATTACATACACATTTAAGCATACCGGCGGGTAGCAAAGGCTAATCTAGGCCGGTACGCTTGGAGATGGAAGTTACAGTTACTTAGTGATTTCAAAATAAGAAGTAAGTTACAGATAAGTTTAGTTAATTAATGATTACACATAAAAAGTAAATAAAAGCATAATATATATATTTAGCCAAGCCTAAAAGCGGAGCTCCAAAAGCATTCTTTTTCTACTGGCATTTACATATAGTCTCAGTGCTTGTCATATCAAAATTCCCCCCCCCCCCCCCCCCCCACAAAAAAAAGCGTTCTATTGAGTAAGGCAATAAAAATTCCTTTGCAAATTGAATTTGGAGATGTTAAAAAGCAAAATAAAAATATTGAGGTAGGTTTTTTTTAATAATCTTTAATACTTTGTGTAAAAAAGAACCTGCAATGCGAGTTTGCATCTATAAATTTTTAAAACAAAACATTTCTTAACATCTTAGAGCAATACCTAAGGACAGGTCTGTTTCCCCATTCAACTGTAGGCTACTTAGTTATGGTTTAGAGCCACTAGAAATTGGTGGAGAAGCCTGGTGAATGCTATTTTGAATCAGTATCCGACATCAGATATATAGTGATTCAGATCATCACTTCATAATGAATGCAATTTCAGTTATCTAAAGCCTTCCATGAGACAGTTGGAAATCAGAAATTGTGTATCCTCTGGATATATGTATGCCTCAAAAAAATTATGAAAGAAAGATACATGGAGATCAATAAAAATATTTAGATGATATGCATTAAGACCAAGATGTTTGTTTTGATCAGTTACTTCTTGACCTTACTATCGCAAAAAACTTCTTGCTGACATTAAGCTAATCAATCAATGCACCTACAGTGTTTTCAAAAAGAAATCCAGCTGCTCTTCTGGCCAGCCAAGTGCGAGACTAAGCAACTTGATAATAAAATATTGGGCATTTGGTTGATATCACTATCAAGGTAATTAACAATGTAGTATGAGGATTTAAGGTAATGATTCACCAAAGCAAAAGTGCTGGAAATCCATGTTAGCCATCTTAACTTGATTTTCTATTTTGCAAGAAAGGTAAGGACTAGTCTAACATTTCTCCATGTACATTTGAAATTGCACAACATACTTCATCAAACATCAAAAATCCCATTAAACATTAGTGCCAAATGTCATCCAAACATACCACAAGATTGGTGTGACCAGCAATGAATAAAATTAATTGAAAGACTGCATGCAGGAGAAGGAAGTCCAAAGGATGTGAACATTGATGAGAAAGAGCTTACTTTAAGTTTAATTTTAAGTTTTAAGTTTAATAATACTTTGTCATGCAAATACATCTAAGTTGATACAAAAAAAAGTGCATGACTGGAAAATAATTGGGAGAAAGTAAATTCCCATATAAAGAATATTATCTAATACAGTAATAGCCCATGTATAAGAACCTGGGTTTTAAGAACCTGTTAGGCTAAAATTTTCATTTTAAGCCCACTGCACATAAGAACCTATTAAGGTTAAAATTTTAAGTTAGCGTGGGGTTGCTGTAAAAGTGTAAAGGTAGAAACTGCTGATTGAGTTTCTTTGTTATGTTTTGTTAAGGACATATACTGTACCTGCACTGAACTGCCTATAGGCATTTCTCTATGGTACAAATAAATGATTTATACTGTATTATGAGATGATATTTATCATATATATAGTATATTCAGATAAAATTCATATAAAAATATAAAAACCTATTTTAAGAACCTTGGTAGCCTAAATTTGCTTTAAGTACCATTTATATAAGAGCCTATTTAGGCTAAATTGGAAAATTCAGGTTCTTATACGTGGGCTATTACTGTATTACACATTCTAAAAACTAAGAGATGACATTTAAATGTGGCCCAAAGCTAACCTAATCAAATTAAATCGAATACTTGTTTCTTACAAGTCACCCCTGCTTTGAGATTGACACTAAAAATAAAGAAGTAAAATTGAAATACAATCCAACGCTAACCTAATTAAATTACATACTTGTCACTCACAAGCTACATCTGATTTAAAATTGACACAAATAATGTAATAGATAGGACTTAAAACTGCTTAAAGAAGGTGCATGCATGATGTTCGATGGAACACCATTCCAGTCTGGTATGTAGCGATTATAAAAAGAAAAGCTGAAGGCCATATATATATTTAGCCAAGCCAAGCCTGGAATCGGAGCTGCACACTCTCACCGAGCAACTTCGCATGGCTTTATTTGGGCCAGTTTAATTTGTGTCCAAAAAAATTGAGCAGCAGAAGGAAAACGAAGAGTTTTCGATAGCAAACGTTTGCAAAAAAAAAGACAGACATTCGTGAGTCCGAACTACTTTCAGATGAAAGTGTAACGGAATTCAAAGCGGATAAAAAAAAAACACTACAAGCGAACAAAGTACGATGCGAGTGTTTTGCTCGAAGAAGGAGAAGGTGGAGAAATTAAAGAAGACTAGCTTGTACATAAAATAGCTTGTACTGATTAGTATAAGTAATCACATGATTTTTCTCGTGCAATTTGGAATAAATAAGCAAGAGTAAATTATTTCAAAGACTCACAAAATTGCACGAGTCCGTAGGGCGAATGCAATTTGTGGTCTTTGAAAAAAATTTCAAGTGCTTATTTATTCCAAATTGCACGAGAAAAATCATGTGATTACTTATTAATAATATACATGAAAAAATTGCGAGATAGCTTCTTAACTTTGCAGAAGCAACGCAACGAAGCTAAGGTGAATGAAAACAACAGTTTTCTCAATGTTTTTAAAGCGTTTTAGCAGTAAAAACTGGCTAAACAATTACAGGCTATAGCTATAAGGCTACTTTGTTTGCTAAGTGTCTATCAAGCGCCGTAATCATTACCTTCAGGCTTTCTAGTTCGTTATCTTCGCCTTGTTTGTCCTTGTTTGTTTATTAATCTCGGCGTCACTCCAGTGTAGTGTTGAACTCAACGGACTCGTAATTCCAATTACGTCGGTAATTCCCTTCTCTGGACACCACTGTTTCCAAACAGACAGCTAAAATACAGTGCTTTTCGCAGCCGTTTCTCCTTTTTAGAGCTGTTTTGCAGCTTCGCTGCTGTTATTGCGGTCACGAAGAAAGAAAACCTGTTCAAAAAGCCAGCCATTGTTTTCGCTCGCAGATTCAGACTTTGCGCCATTCAAAGGCTGCGTTTGATTGGCTCAATTTCAGTTCCTTTGTTAATTAACCAATCAGAATCGTCTGTTGTTTACCTCTTTTTTGCACTGAATTACCTTTTTTCTGCATCGTGTTTCCTAAAAACTGCATTTCTCTTAGCCAATCAGAATCGAGAAATTTTTTCATGTATATTATTAATCTATTATTAATGCCCGTAGAAAAGACAATAAAGGGTAAAAACTGATCGTTACGAGCAGTCAACAGGAATTGACCGCGGTTTAGAAACAAAACAACAAACATAAGTATTACGAGAAAACAAAGCACAATACGAATAATATTTCTTCGAAGATTCTAGGAGAAGGTGGAGAAATTAAACAAGTAACAAAAATTGCTTAGCAATTTTGACATTAATGTCCGTAGAAAAGACAAAAATGAGGTCCACACCTGATCGTTTAGAGCAGTCAACAGGAATCACTGAGGCAGCAATCACTCGGAACGCGACAGAGCTGAATAATAGCGCCATTTCCACAAAATCTTTCCTTGCCTGACACAAAACGCTAAAGAGCTTTGATAGTTTTACTGGTACTTCCCATGTCTTCCGAAGAACCTTCTTCAATTAAAGTGTCTATATCGTCTACTGGTTTTTGGTGGTTCTGATATGTACATAAGGAGTAGATAGCTGCTCAAAAGGTTTTTTAGAATTCCACCGTGTTTTTGCCATGAAATCGTCGTTCAAATTTCCCGCTTGAGCTACGCCCATCAAACTTGACCGAGCTAGTAAGGAGCGTGGGTCTATTCCTGATCTGACGTCACAAACTGATTTGCACCTCATTAAGTCTTTGTAAACATGCATGCAAAGCAGTTTGTGACGTCAGATCAGGAATATACCCATGCCCCTTACTAGCTCGGTCAAGTTTGATGGGCGTGGCTCAAGCGGGAAATTCGAACGGCGATTTCAGGGCAAAAACACGGCGAAATTCGAAAAAACCTTTTTGAACAGCTATCTACTCCTTACGTACATATCAGAACCACCAAAACCCAGTAGACGATATAGACACTTAATGATTCTCAGTGGCAAAGCGTCATCCAGTTAACGAAGAAAGCGTTTGCCAAACCACACCAGCATTTCTCTCGCAGACCCGTCCACAATAAAATTTATCAAAGCCAGCCCAGCCAGTCAACCCATTTCGGTGTTTAACATCCAAACGCCGATTCTTACCGGTTCAAACAAATTAAAACGACATGTTTATAGACGGCGAAACTTAATATTGTTGTTTACAGGCCGCTTTCGACGAAGATTTCAAATGACGAGTAAAGCGCGCTGGTCTTTGACATTTTTGACAGCATTTTGACAACTTTATGTCAGATTTTGAGACGTACACATGCACATGCATTTGATCGGCTTTTTTTTTTCACTCGAGCTTGAGTTTCCGCCTTTAATGCTTAATTTTACAAAGGACTCATTGTGATTACGTGTTATTAAGATAAGGGCAAAAGTTTCTTAACGCTGTTGAGGTACCAAGCTCGAAAAACAGTCAACCAAGCCGAGTAAAAACACTCGTTCGCTTGCAAAGAAAACAACGTAACAAAAAAAACCAAACAATTCAACTACTTCTTTGCGTCCAAAGCGAGTACAGATGATTGTTATTTATGTGCATTCGAGAGAAAAATACAAGTTTCATTCCTGAACAAAAGTAACAACGATTAAACCAAATGTTAAGCTTCTATTTATTTAATTTACCTCACCGTCCTGCGCTGTGTTGTAGAGGTTTCTACCACTTGAAAATACGTAGCTTCAGTAAAGTAAAAACAAGCATCCGCAAAAATAGCTACCGGTTTGTCCAAAGAAAGAGCTTCTTCCACAGAGTTTGAACTACTCATTCCTCCCATTAATACCGGAACTGTTAAGTGACTTTTCTTGGTGAGATGCAAGATGCCGCGGTGAAGTGGAAGCCCTTGAAGCATTGAATTATACTGTTTTCAACCGCACAATCGATCCAAGTTTGAAGCTTTTCCTAGAAAAACCTTTCGTCCTTCCTTTCATCACTTGAAAATTCACCTTCCGGAGTATCTTTTGACAAGTTCTTGATTTTTATGTTTTTACGCGAAAGACAAACTTCGATCGAAGAAAACCAACTGAATGTGAAATTATAAAATATTTAAGATAGTAGGCGCCCACTCATTGGTCAATAGGTGTGTTTAGATGAGAGTATGTAAACACGGTTGTGACGTCACGCTGTTTGTGTTTCCCGGTACAATTTGAAAACATTTCAAAGCTTTCGCAAGACTCATAAACAATTTCAAGTACAAATATAAAGGAAATAAAAAAAAAGAATTGCCAAATTTCGATTTGGGGTTTAGCTATCTCTTCCCCCGTGAGCCCGAGGAAACAAAGCAAAAGAAAAACCACAGCGCTTTCCCTGCCTCGATGATCGTGAGCTACGCGACCTACAGCGAAGCTAAGAGGACAAAATATGCAACAAAATAGGCAGTAAACGTTTTTTAAGGTAATTTTTGCATTAAGCACTACAACAAAATTCTCTATAAGACATTCTTTATTGTAAAAAATGTACACGAAAACGTACACTAAACTAAGCGTATATGTTACAGACTGTAAATGCTTCAAAACAAACTTTGCGCGGCCGATCGGTTGCCGTGTTTTGGCTGTCAAATTAGCGTAAAATGTATTTTCTCTGAGACCTTCTCAGCTTAAAAATATACTACAACCTGGATCTGCTGCTTGGGCTATGATTCCTATCCAGCAAAACTTTACAAAGCACGATGAGCGATTCAACTTCTCAACCTTGTTCTCGGGCTGCCAATTCGGGCAAGTTCACGCCACTTTCAGAAGCGGTCAAGCACAGTGCAATTCATTTCCAGCTTAACACAAACTTCTCATCTTGAAGTTCTTTCCTTACCGATTCGTATAGTTTGGGCATTTCTTCTGGTTCTCGCCGAGCGTTCGGTATTTTTCTGCACGATTTCAGAGGAATCAAAGCTTTGACCAACATGGCGCTTGCATGAGGCTTGCCAAAAATTTCAACTTGATTTGACTTTTATAACGCGAATTCTGATTGGTTCTTGTGCTGTCAGTTGCGCGTTATGATTGGCTAGTGGAAAATAAGATTGTTCAAAGCGTGTATTAAGAAAATCTATTTCCATCAAGAAGTAAATAAACAAATGTTCCCTTTTGTCGAATTACTTTTTAGAAATATTTCATAAAAGCAATAGAGGACTTTTTTCCGTGTTTACATAGCCTCATATAAACACTCGGGGGGTTGGGAGAATTCTCGAAAGTTATGCAAACCCTCGACTGCGTCTCGAGTTTGCATAACTGTCTCGAATTCTCCCAACCCCCCCTCGTGTTTATATGAGGCTATGTAAACACGGAAAAAGTCCTCTATTGCTTAATTACAAGCCGCAGAAAGCGCGCGAAAAATTTAAAAGCCTCGATTTGGTTTGGGTGCCCCACACCTGGCTTGAGCCTGCGATCCAATCGAAAGCAAGTACCTGGTCAGCGGTCAACTTCAAAAAACCAGCTGACCTCGATGAGGTCTTAACTTGAGCCCGCGATATGGTCACGTGACACTGGTCAGCAGATACCTTGTTTTGACAGGTGTCAATTGGCTATACGATGGATGTCCAGTATCAAAGACTTAAGCCCTGGTCAAACGGCGCATGATAGTCGATGATAGTTGATTCTCTCCAAACTATCATCAACTATCACCAACTATCATTCACATGGTCAAACGGCGCATGATAGTCCATGATAGTTGATGATAGTTCACCGGCAGTCGCGCAAGCAAAGGTCACGCGAGCAGCTAGTTCCAGGCTCTTTCCGCGTAAAATGTGAGCACTAAAATGGCTTCGCGAGAGACAAACTTGTAGAAGTATGAATTTATCGCGACGAAACAGGGCGGCAGCTTGCTTAATAGTAATCGATTTGTTGGAGGGATGCGGTGTCTCTTCTAATTCTTGCGAGTTGACACTTTCTTCAGAAGATATCTTCTCTATGTTATCTTGGTCTTCAATATTTTCGTTGTCATGATTATCATCTTGGATATAAACACGTATTTCTGAAGCTGCAGCTGAGCCTCGCGAGGAACTTTTGGCGGCCATTTTAAACGAGCCCGCCGATTTTCGGGGAAAACAGCTGACCAAAAACTATCATGAACTATCATACGCGTGGTCAAACGAGAAAAACTATCATCGACTATCATGAAGAATTTGAACAAGCTCAAAATGAATGATAGTTGATGATAGTCGATGATAGTGCATGATAGTTGGTGGTCAAACGGAAGCGCGCGCCTCAACTATCATCGACTATCATGCGCCGTTTGACCACGGCTTTACGCTGTAAACTAGCTGGTCAGCTGGGCCAGGTGGAGTATGGCCGCCATGTTGGATTATTATGATTATTATTAGGATATTATTAATTATTGGGCGACTCCGTCGTCGTCGTCGTGCGTACGCGCCCACGAGCAATACCGCTAGCCATTTTTACCATGAGAAAAGCAGTTGACGGGTTTCTATAGGTATGGTGCTCCGCTTGGCGGCCCTGCGGGCCGCCGGAGCTCCGCTAAAAAAAATTATGCTATTATACCAGGTGGTGTTTGTACTACGATCGCAAAGCAATTGACTGGTCCAACCGTAATTTTAGGGGTAAGAAAAGGGCTATTTTTGTGGTATCCGTAAAGTTTTCTTTGTTAATTCGTACATTATAAGAAAGTGCAAGTCTTTTTCTGTTAATTACGCTGGTTTTTAGGGCAAAACATCAAAGACCTTGTGGCATAAATCATCGAGGAAAATGATCGATGTTTGGTCTGTAATTCAATGCGCGAGAACCGTCCACATAAAGTGAGTTCTTTCTTCTAAGCCAACGATTGAAAATCGCTCAAAATAAGAGAAAATGTACTCAATAAGTTCAGCAATATAAAAGTCTGAGGGCGCCCGCGAGCGCCCCTCGCTTTCTACCTGAATTATGGACTTAAAGTTTG
>JAEMWC010000260.1:152500-157500 GCA_016490735.1 Pachyseris speciosa
GGAGCCATTTTCCACCTCAGAAGCCCCCTGACTGGCATCATAAAGCTGGGTTGATGGGTAAAGGCAATCCTTTGAAAGAAAACGGAGGTAAGAAGCAAATTTCACACGAAGTAGGCCGCCGAAAGTATGCGAGCGAGTGATGGCCATTCACGGAATGAAGTTGTGTCTTTCGCCGTTTTGTGAGTGGATTCCAGGACCTGGCATGACCATATTGGCATATTGGTGCAATGTTTTGCCAGCAGAACCTGGTGGCTCGACACGATTCTAAAAAATATCTGAAATGAAAATTGGCGGACCTCCATGTCGCCTTTACCCAAGAGCGTCCCAGAATTCCTTTGGGTCACAAACGCGAACATTACAGACCGTGAGAGCAATTGAAATCAAATAGCGTTATCCAGGTCGCGCTAACAAAGTGAGTGGGAAAATGTGGAATAGATTGCAAGAAGTGGAGTCGAAGCTTCTGCCAACGTAGACTTTAAGCTCAAGAGGATTTTTTGTCTTAGACACTGCCAGACAAAGTTGCATATTGTTTGGTGTTGTCCGAGGGCCTTCTAAGGCAACATTTTTGGTTTGCAACAGAATAAATGGTTATATTCCATGAAAATTGGGAATTTTAGGGTGGCAAAGTCTAAAAGCTTGAGCATTTGGCAATAACAATGGCTCATTTCAACCGTAGACCGGGATTTGGAAAAGTTGCAGGTATTTCAAAGCATGGGTGGATATACACCCGTAACTGACGAGCATGACGGAAATGAGTTAAAGATAAAGGAATTTCGTTCCATAACTTAGCTCCGATTCTTGAAAAGAATTTGCATAGATAGACAGTCGGGAATGTTTTACGTAGAAATTGTGGGACTTAGAGGATCGAGTGTTATATTGCTGGACACTAGAGACATACTCGAATAAAGCTTGGATAATTTTTGGTGAAATTCCGTGTTGGACATCATACATCAAGTTAGCAATCGATTCATAATAAGAAAATGTTAGGGGTAGGATATTAGCACTAATAAAAAGGGATAGCATGCTCATTACGGTTAGGAAAATAGATAAAGCGGAGGGCTTGCTTTTGAAGCTTTAGTAGCTTATCAAGAGAAGATTTACTCGCCTGACCCCAGGCTACTAAGCCATAAGTTAGATAGGGTGCTATAAAAGATCGATAGATGGTTAAAAGAGTATGCGTTGGCACAAAATATCGTAATTTAGCAATTAATCCTACCGCTCTACTGACTTTCAGAGCAACATGATTCACATGATGTTTCGAGACAAATTTGGGTCGATCAAAATTCCAAGATATTTAACGAACTCTTTACGCTCTAAGGCCATGTTCTTGTTTTGCTGGTTGTCAAATATTATGATTTTGGGTTGGTAAGTTAATCTTTTCTGAGTCGGGCAGAAAATTACAAAATTTTTTTTTTTTTATATTCAAAGTCAGCTTATTTGCTGTAAGCCAAACACATAGTTTGCACAATTCTTGGTTGACGATTAGCTCTAAGGATTTGAGATTTTTATTTACGTTAAGATGTTGGTATCATCAGCAAAAAGATAAAACTTTAACTTGTCGGAAGAGACGTGAATATCATTAATTTACAGGAGGAAAAGTAACGGACCTAGAACCGAGCCTTGAGGCACACCAAATGTGGCACACCACATTACCTTTTTTGCAAAATAGAAAATCAAGTTAAGATGGCTAACACGGATTTCCAGCACTTTCGCTTTGATGAATCATTACCTTAAATCCTCATACTACATTTTTAATTACCTTGATAGTGGTATCAAACAAATGCTCAATGTTTTATTATCAAGTTGTTTCGTCTTGCACTTGACTGGCCAGAAGAGCTGCTGGATTTCTTTTTGAAAACACTGTAAGGTGCGTTGATTGATGAGTTTAATGCTAGCAAGCAGTTTTTCTGCTATAGGAAGGTCAAGAAGTAACTGATCAAAAGAAATATCTTGGTTTTAATTCATATAATCTAAATATTTTTATTGATTTCCATGTATCTTTCCTTCATAATTTTTTTGACGCATACATATATCCAGAGGATACACAATTTCTGATTTCCGACTGTCTCATGGGAGGGTATGGATAATTGAAATTGCATTCCTTATGAAGTGATGATCTGAATCACTATATAAGTGATGTGATATTGATTCAAGGGAGCAGTCACCATGCTTCTCCACCAATATCTAAGTGGGCCTAAACCATAACTAAGTAGCCTTTAGCTGAACGGGGAAACAGACCTGTCTTTTGGTATTGCTCTAAGTTGTTAAGAATGTCTTTTCTGATTTCCGACTGTCTCATGGGAGGCTGTGGATAATTGAAAATTGCATTCCTTATGAAGTGATGATCTGAATCACTATAGAAGTGATGTGATACTGATTCAAAGGAGCAGTCACCAGGCTTCTCCA
Organism: Pachyseris speciosa; assembly: GCA_016490735.1. Classification (NCBI taxonomy): domain Eukaryota; kingdom Metazoa; phylum Cnidaria; class Anthozoa; order Scleractinia; family Pachyseridae; genus Pachyseris; species Pachyseris speciosa. Next base: position 154,907 of record JAEMWC010000260.1, read on the forward strand.
CCAATATCTAGTGGCCCTAAACCATGACTATGTAGCCTACAGCTGAACGGGGAAACAGACCTGTCTTTTGGTATTGCTCTAAGTTGTTAAGAGCGAATCCATGCAAAAATCGACCAAAATCGCCGATTCGTGGCAAGGCTCAAAAAATCAAAATCGCTCTTCTTTTGCATACTGGTAGACCTAAGTAAGTATACAAACGCTATGTAGTTTTTTATTCGAAAGATCCGTTGGTTTCCGAGAAAAACGGGGAAAACCGTTTCAAGCCCCGCCGTCGATTTTGCAAGCCAAAAACAGGGTTGAAATTCACTATGATTCGCTTGACTCGCGTTTCAAAGCAACCGCGCTAGAAAAAAGGCATACTGCTAAAATTTTAAGTATAACTTGTCGTTGGCCCAAATATATAATATTTTTAGAATTACAACAATCTGAGTAATTATAAAAAGCTAAAGCGTACAGCTACCTGTCATTTATCCACGAGAGGTAGTTGAAAAAAGCGACGATTTTCATCATGTGCCTTTGATCAGAACTTTTTAAGATAGAAGGTGAAAACACTACAAGCAACAAACTTTCATATTATGTAAAAATTATTTTGGGGAAATCATTTTGAGCTTCTCTGAAATTATATGAAAATCATGTTACAGACAACATAAAGTAACGCCATCTTTAACATATGCATAACAATCATCAGTGGACCAGCCGAAGGTTATGAAACGTCTGTCCTAACAAGTCTTGGTAATCTTGACGAACAGCGTGATAAATGTTAAAGTACTTACCCTATTCTCTGTTTAAGGGCTAGTTTTACGGCCTCAAAATGTTTCTCATTGCCATCTTTTCAAGTTTGTCATTCTGTAAACACTGTTTGTGACTCAACCAGCACGCATTCTTTCCAACAAAGTTCGTTTATGTTTTTTCAAAGCATAAGAAATCCTCTCTTTCTCATCTGCCAGCTCACCTTTTGTCTCAAAATGCTGCTGAACACCGAAGAAGCGCCAAACTGAAGGATGAAGCGCCCTAACCTACATGCCGCGAACGTTTTGTGACTCAGTATGCAAATTACTTTCATCAGTAATATCAGATTACAGCTGTTAGAATCCAGGATCCGCTAAAAGCACACGTAAAACATGCTTTATATAAAATTTTTGAAAATGAAGAATTTGTAGCCTTGCTAAAGATTTTAATTTTGCTTCTAGACGCCTGCATTACCAAATCAAAAGATCACTTAAAAGAAAATTTGTGTACATGTTTTCTTCTCATCAGCACAAGTGAAATTTCCAGGCAACCTTGCACGTGCGTCATTTCTGAGTGCCATCTTAATAAAGGACAAATATTAATTCTGCTGTGCTAAATGTCACTTTTCGTGAATTTAAACAAACACTATTTGGGCCAATTACTTGAGAAAATACTTCAAAAAGACAAATGATGAAGTTTTCTTGCCTTACACATAGATGCACAAGTTCACAGATGGTAAATGAATCGTAAACGATTGGATGGGCATTTTGGATGGACATGCCTGTTACGATGGACATGCTTGTTATCTCTCATCTGCTGTAAATAGTTTTCAGGTTATAAGTGAGCAGTGTGATCTTCATCCTCGTCATCGTCTTCCATATCCTCGGCGGTGGTTTTCTTCGCAGCTAAACGGGAAAAAAAGCTAGCAACCTGTTGCGCAGTAAGAAATTCGGTACTGTCTAAGAACCGTTGACCATTAACATCCTTCGCTTGCCACATAGCTATAGCCACACTTGCAGGATCTGCTTTACGACCAGTGCGCTCTGCGATCTGAAATTTGGCTCTCAAGTACTCTTTCTGTTTAGTAGAAAAACGATTACTTCTGGTGCGAGAACACTTCAGGGCCCATCCCATGGGGAGGGCGGGAGCGGAAGGGAGTTTCTTGTTTACGCCGAGAAGACATTTAAAATTGCGAGTAGTGTACTCTGTGCCATCGGTACGAAACCTGACTCTCGACAAAACGTATTATACTGCTGCACTATTCGCTCGGGGATTAATGTTCTGATTACGTTTTGCACTGCAATCTCTTCTTTCGTAGACAACTTGAGCGTTTTCTCGCCAAATGGCAAGTCTTGCACAATGTGGGCGCTGGTTATAAAGTCAAGAAAGTGGTCAAGCTGTTCTGGTGACACATGCATTCTTCTGGAAGAAAAAGTAGAGACAACAGAACCTCGGCCATGAAGGATCCGATGGTGCCTTGCGATCTTAAACCTGCACCTGTACCTGTACTTCTTTGATTTGGAGGACTAACTGCGCAAATTGCACCCCTCCGCCGAAATATTTACATTATTTAGACAAAAAAGGAAAATGTGATTTAAAATGTAGAGACAGTCCTTTTGCAGTACCTCACCCCACTTCCCCTATTGTCGACCCACCCCTCCCCAGAGACACGAATCGTGGATGTCGGTAAGGACATCTAGTCTTGCATGAGGTACAAGCCATCATCAGTCGTTGAAGTGACTGTACAACAGCAACAACAACAAAACGGATGCCATCAGAACTGTATGAAATTTAACATTAAAAACATAACATTCTTTACTTTGGGAGAAAATCGGACTTAATTTCAAACTAAGATAAAAACTCAA
>JAEMWC010000260.1:162500-280000 GCA_016490735.1 Pachyseris speciosa
TGGTGTCCTGAATGGACTCGTATTCGTACAACAATTAACTATGAAAAATATCTATAAACTCGTATTGTCCCCTTACAGGTTTTTATTTGAGTTTCTTTGCTTGTTTATGCAGTCTTTCTGCCTTCAAACAATAACTTAAGATATCTCGCGCTCAATACCAAAACTCACGCAGCAACTCACGTGTCATGTTTCTATTATTAATTCATTTCACGTGTCAATGACGTTTTAAGGGAGACCTGTGCAAACATTCACTCAATAAAGGAGTTTTGATGTACGCATACGTTTGCAGGGGAGACAAATACGAGTAAAGGTTAGAAATGAATTCATAAATATTTCAGATCTGACTAAAACGTCAAAGTGGGCGTAGGAGTCCTCCATGTTGTTATGGTCAGATTGTACAGTTTTGCTGTTCCAGTCTACAGGAAGAAGGAAAAGAGAAAACAAAAAAAACAAAACGCAAAACATAGACTGAGTTAAGTTTCTGTCTCATTAATGCTATTTTGTGCCTAAGTTGTGCGTCCAGCTTTCATGCAAAAGGCTTTTCGTAACGACGAAACTGCACAGCTACACAATCTATGCAGCTTGCAAGTCAGACGTTGCTGAGAAATAGTTCTTCCAAAGTCGCACGCGTGAACGTAGCCGTAGTGGATGCGAGTTGAAGGCCACTTGAAACTACTGCCTCAGCGGTTGATTCGAGTAAAATCAAAATCGTTCACGCTGGAGGAATTGAATCCTGTAATTGAGATTAAATTGCGCGCAATTTCTCTTGAACTAGAGCCATCACCCAAAAGCAAATGAAAATATAAGTAAATGTTGATCAAAACACTGAATCAACTGAAGCAAACGTGACTAAGATTGTCCCACCTCGATCGACATAGTTTTAAATGGCATATCAAAGATATCACTTCCCAAATGGCGGTGAAAATCTTGTTCCTGAGGTTAATAGCCAAGAAAGTTCAAGTTCATAACCACGGAAAAAATGAACTTCTTCTTGTGCTGGTCTATTTACTGTATGATCTTGCGATGTCTTGTGGCGAACGAGACATGGCAAAAGAATTGTTTGCCATTCTTTCACATACCTTTCAGCAAAACCATAACTTGTTTTTACAGAATAGCATCCATGAAAACATTTATTGGAGTCAATTAAAGAACATACATGCATTCACAATGATCCCAATAAACCTTACACGTGAAAGAACTAAAATTTGTAACCCACTATGGCAAATCTATTCAGAGGGTTGCCCACTCCTTTCAGAAGCAAAGAAACGCAACATTCCTCCTGGATCTTCGCCTTCGAGATATAGAACATTCTCTGTTCTGGAAGTTTTCACCTGAAAAAAGGATTGCTGTCCCGTAAGAAGCACACATAAAACAAGTGGAATGTTCTCGGACATAATCTGTTTTTCCTAATGTATTGGCAGTTTTCTAGCGCACCACGAGATCTTCGAAACCTCGGGAATCTTCGCACTGAAAACTGCATCATTTGGTTGTGGTCATCCGCTATTTCTTGCACGGGAGCTAACATAAGCGTTCGCTTAATACAGTGGATACATGAAATATGCGAACGAGGTATGAAATTCTAGCCTAACGAGGTATGAAATTCTAGTGCTCAACTGAAAAGGTAAAATCAATATTTCAATATTTTTCATGTTGTTAGCACCGGATTCATCTGCTACTGTCTTAAATCTTTAATCTTTAATCACAGTTCGTAACCATACTGTCTATGTTGTTTGCATGTAGAAGTGTTTAAAATAGGGTACACAGCAACCAGATTTTCGACTCTTTAAAAAGTCGGCTCACTCATTAAATAGTGTCTACAGTATATTTAGCATATATGAGCAAAGTGATGGAAATGGAGTTGTAATTGTTTATATTTGTCTACTCCTTGATATGTCTTTAAAAAGTGCTCAACATTGACTCAAGAATACAAAACGAGACGAAACCCATGCCTCAAAATGAAATTACAAAAGCTTGATACGACGTGGCAAGGCCGGTTGATTTTGCATAACCGCGAAATATTGTACATTTTCACCACAATCTATTCAGGTGTATAAGAAAGCCTAGAGAAAAGATCTCAATAATTTTAATTTCAATAAAACGAGCTGGCATCTCATTCTACTATGAACTCACAATGCGGCGAAAAAATTTCACGTGTTTGAAGGGCGCCATTAAAATCGAATCATGAATCACTTTTGGCGAATGACGAAACTATGCCACGTTAAAATTAAAAGATTCTAACGCAGGATTACAAACAAATAAGTCACCTAAGCTGACATCTTGGTGGGAAGGACGATTTAATTAAGTCTTTATAAACTGCTGCAGTCAAAAGACTTCAATCTAACAAGAGCTGCTGACTACATACAGGCAAGACTTAATTCTGGAATAATTACTTTGTTACTTTCGTTTCATTTATAGTGAATAGAGGACAGCCCCTGAACTTGTTTTTTGTAGAATATATGCGTAAGCGATCGATTTGAACACAAATGCTGCGTTCAGGTTATTCAAAACGAGGTAAGACAAAACCTGCGACCTTTAAAATAAAAGCAGTTCCCGTGCAAATTTAAGAAAAGTCTTCTCAATGTGCATGTTAAGAATATTCTGACAATAGACTCTTTGACTCTATTCATACTGGCTTTAAAATCATTTTTACAAGTAATACCCCTCCGGCCGCGCGTAACAACCAATCGTTGCAATACCTCTAAAATACATCTCGTTACCTTTATGTCTATCCTATGTGTAAACAAAAATGATGCATGGCAATTGAGTAAAGGCTTGGCCTATTCAGACACAGACCAAGTTCCAGATGGCAAAACAAACAGACGATGTATTTTCTTATTCACGAGACCAGTCAGGTTTGGTCCAGTCGGCAAACCAATATCCTATAAGTGCTCAAATCTACGACAACAATCAACGTCAAATCCAAAAACGTTTAAGGCTCGATTCAGTCGTCGTAATTTTCATGAGCCGAACCTAATGCATTCAATTAAGTACATGAAACGTTCGGCGTCTGAATCAATTAAGAACGGCTATTTTAATTTAAAACGGCCCAGCCGTTGTTTTCGTCTGGATGAGGCGGACATTTCGACTTTGGAACGCTTTGATTCAGACGTCGAACTTTTCGTGTGCCGAACCTAATGCATGAATTATTATAAAATTTTGTATATATCTTAAAGCAGTTTTACTCAGAACTGGAACTGGAACTGTATTAGGAACGCCCGTGGGACGGCAAATTGAGTTCGACGTCTGAATCAACAGGCGTAATTTTGTTAATTTGAGTCGGTCCAAATTCGAATAAAGCTCGGCTCATGAAAAGATCGGCGTCTGAATCGAGCCTAACTGAGGAATTGTAACACTTTTTCAACCGTTTGTTGACCACAAATCTGTTATACCTCTATCACACTTAGACTAATGTCTACTAGTAATCGTACTGCTGGAAATTAGCTCGTCAGTATTCAGCGATCAAGGAACAGTTCGATGTTCTGGCTTTGCGTGTTTTTGACCATGACGAAAAAATACACCATTTTGCACTGAGAAACCTGCAAGATTGAATAGCTGAGGTCTATGACCTACACGAAGACTCCCGAGGTTGGCAATAGAAGTTGCATTCACCTTCATAATTTCGAGAGGCATAAATCAGGTCAAAACTTTACATATATCCTTATATAGTGTATTTTGCAGCAGGTCCTAAACTGGCTCTTCCATCTTGCTTAGCTACTGTTCTCTTGAGCACACAGTCACCATTATGTGTTTCAAATCAAATTGCAGATTGTCAAAAGAGATTTATGTCCATTGTCTATTAAAGCAATACGTCTTAAAATCTGTTACGAGTTATACAACTAATCAAGGACGAAACAAACAAAACGCCGATGTTTAGATTTTTTATCATCTAAATAGCTGCTTTCCATGGTCCTAGACAAAACAATACATACCTTGTAGTTCAGCCGGAAATGGAAGCGAAGCCACAGTATTTAATTTTAGACACAAAAACTACACGGGTCTGCGATAAAAGTGATAAAGGAATGATTAAGAAATATTGCAATCGGGTTTGGCTACAAACCAGCTTCGAAGAAGTCCTTTAAAAGGTATCAAAAACGGATACAGCAGCACCATGCAATCCTTAGTTGCTCTGAAAAGTTTACATGTTTCACAACTTATCATTACGTCAGCTCACTAATGTTTCCCAGTATACATCAGTTATACACAGATTACTAGTGTTGAATCAAGAACTCTTTCTCATGAAGATTAACTGATGTTTCTTGTTCATGTCATGCCTTTTCTAGAGGTTGGAAAAGATAAAACTTATTCGTGATCTTTATTTGTATTCTAGTGCATCAAGATTGTGCCTTTAAATTTAGAGGGCTTCATCTCGAGCTCGGAGTGAGATGATGGAGTTACGTCCCCCGGAAGAACTTTATGCTCAGTAGATACAGTAACTCAAAAGAGAAACCTTCGCAAGGCCGCCAATATATTTTCGTTCCTCTCCGTTCTTCACAGGTCACAGTTCTCAGTTTCTTCAAAGGGTGAGGAAACGTCCAGCTCGTAAAAAATTTTGGTTTGCATGATGACCACTTACCGAAAATTAGAGTTAACTGATCTGCAACGGCCATCGTTAGAAGAAAACGCCACTGAAAAATTGTGCAGGATGGTGAACTTTCTGTGGAGCTTTCTGTGTCACCTTTCTTCAGCTCGATAATGTTTACAACTTTTCCACAGTGTGAAGAATTGCCAGTTTTGTAAATCGTGATCAGTTAGTGTAGTATAAACAATGCTTCTGACAATCAGTTCGCTAACACTCTTTAGGCCTTAGTGCCTTTTGAGTGGCTTTAGCTTACTTGATCACATTAATTTGTGAAGTATCCTTGTCACTCCAGCCACATCCCACAAGCTTTACGTTTTCATTGCTTGTTTTATTGATATGTGGGTACTTGAACATGAGCATTAGCTATGCCATGGTGATGAGGCCTAACAAGGCCGAAACAGCTGTTCATGGCTGCCAATGCTATCTTTGCTTTGTTAGATTAAAGGGGTAATGCCTGCTACCTTGTGGCCTTAGTGCCTTTTGAGTGGCTTCAGCTTACTTGATCACATTACTTTATGCAGTATCCTTATCGCTAACACTCTTTGTTCGGCGTAGATAGGACTTCCACTCTTTTTTCTCAGTTCATCACGAAAGAAGGCTGTTAATATAGTAGTTGTTAAGCGTGACGATTATTTGTCATTCTCATTTGGAAGCGTTAAGCTAGTGCACTAACTAACAAAAATATACTCGTTATTATCTACGACCTTGACGTAAAATGAAACGTTGCTTCTACCACGATGATCAGGTTGTATCAACAAGCACAAATACGTGTATGTAACAATTAAGGTCTATTCACCAAACAAATTTCCTCACCGTCATTAGCCTTCGCTACTTTGTCGTCTCAAGCAATATGGACTCTCAACAATATGTTTAGCACATACACGAATCGATGCTAGATCTTGTCAGGATCTATTGGCGTTTTAGCCTTGACAAATTAAAAATTATGCATTATAACTTTACGATTGGGATTACACATTATGGTGAAATTTTAATTATCTGCTGAGTATCACTTACTCGATTACCAAACAGCCCCAGTAAAGATGACTAAAAGAATTAGCTAGCTTTTAGAACAAATAAACGAACAAAAAAATAAATCATTCAAATGTTTGTTTTGTAGCGCACGGCCGTCTTTCACAAATAAAAATAATAAGAAATGAAAATAAAAAAGCGAACGGTTTGCTAGTTGAGTTACAAAACACACACATCGGGATAACAGGGAATAAATACTCACAATGCAATAAGAGGCTTTTCTAAGCACCGCGGCCATAAAAGAAGTTAAATCTCCAAGGGATGACTCTGAAATCGGAACTTTATCTGGGCGTTTCCTCGGTTATTTTGCTTATCACAGTAATTTGCGTTGCTTTTGTTTTCGTATCCTGATGCACACGCCAGCTCTCCATGCTATTGCAGAATTGCCATCTGAATTCTTGCTTAATTTAGTATTTTAGAACAGTAAAGTTTGTCATAAATTCGCACTGGATTAATCAAACCTAAGATATCTTCTAGCTGTTTATTCACACCATAACCCGTTTTTTCCAAACTGTGGCTATGAGTGCGCTGCTAGTGTCGTTTGGTCAACATCTATACAGCACTGACTTTTTTGTCAAATAAGCAGTTACAAACATCGGCGCTGCCTGACCATTTACGGGATTTTGTTTATGTTTATTTCTCTAACTGGCTAGCGTGCAATGTTAAGTGAAAATTGATTGTGAACAGGCTCAGCGCATATAACAGAGCTTTATAACAAGATGAAGCCAAACAACGACAATGTGTGGAGAATGACCGTGCTGGGTGCCTGGTGGACGGGAGAAAACCAGCACCGTAATGAAAATGCTCTCCAACTGCACGCTGTTACGTTGGAAAGCATCTGTTCTTATATATAAAAGATATTGTATATGCAGCCATTAAAGGTCATTAGATATAATTATCCTATCAATTGTTGTCCTTCGATGTACTAAGTCACATTTTATTCGTTACCTCGAAGAGCTTTGTTGTTGCGCTCGACTTTCTTAATGACCTCTTGGACTTCTATTTTCTGACTAGACAATGAGCGAAAGATATATGTTCTTCTGCACAGATATATGTCTACTCCACAACATACTGCCAGCTACACGGCAGTACGGAAGTGCCTGTGCGAGATGCATTCCGGGCAAGATCAGGGCGAAAACATTCGCTGACCACAACGAAACACAATTACGTTTGTGTTTGTCATAAAATAAACATTTCACTATGTTGTTAGAAGCAGCCAAAAAGTTTTAGCTGACGGCGTGGAGCATTCTATGAGTGCCTATGGTGAGACTGAAAATCGTTGACTTTTTCGTGACCCCTAGTTGGCCTCATTCCACACGCTTCATGCTAAAAAATTCCACTCACTGCAAATCTCACTGACAAGATGTACTACTTATGTTCAAAGAATGCTAAAATGTAAAGTGATGATTTGGAGTCGAGTGACCTTACTAGACTAGCTACACACTGCGCACAACGAGTAACAGATCTTAACATACTGTCCTATTTGGTCAATTAAGTCTACACTACCATTTGCTCCCCAGCATAAAGTGGACCGATGAAGGGTAAATCTAAAATGCATGACACTAAACATATTTTTCTAATCTACTTAAATAAACCACTCCACATCACAAAATGTGCAATCCACACTAAAGACAATTAAAGAGATCGATCGATCATTAGTCTGAATTAGCTTCAATTAATTTCCTTCATGTCACGTAATCACAAGAACCTTGAGGTGCCAGGTTGTTTGCAACACTGTTATATCTCCTTCCTAGCATTTATTAATGACTCATCCCATCGTTCGTTGTGCAGTGCGGAAGATGAAATCCTTAAGTGCTTAGGATTCCAGTGGTTGGAAGTAAAGTTAATAACTTTTGTGAAGATAATCAACCCGTTAAATAATCTTTACTAGTTCTGCAATCCATCTATGATAAATGTCTTTGGTTCAGGATAAATCCATTACATTACTATTAGGATTACCATTACCATATCATTAAGAAAATCATTCGAAACTAAGTTGCGTTGTGACTGTTAAAAAGGGTATATTACTTGAAGCATTTCTGCTAATCTGTATATAATCCTCTATCTTTCAATTTTATTTGTTCAATTTTCTTCCTTGCAATGATAAATCCAATTGAGTGCTGTCCTGAAGCGATAGAAGAATAAAAGGCATCCAATCAACAAACCATTCCTTTCTTTTCTTTTCGTTTTCTTATTACCATAATTTCGTGATAACTTAGTTTACAAAATGTCTTGGAAAATTGCCACGTGATCTAATTCACTTATTGATGAATGAATTTATTTATGTATCATTTAATTTATTTGTTTGTTGATCAATTTATTGAGTCGTTTATTTAATCAGTTATCTGACACAAATACAGGACGGAAAATTAAAACTGCTAATTATAGACTCACGATCAAGAATTAAAATAAATATCTCAATCAATGAAAGCTAGGCATTAAACGTTTTCTACCTGACATCTGAAACCGAACTGACCTCACGGTAAACAAATCACTTGCGATGTTTACTGTCAAATCCTAACAGATCTAAGAGCAAAATAAGGTTTTCAAAAGAAATAAATCACCTATACAATTCTGTAATGATCCGAACAGAGGAGGTAATCAAACAGAACTTGAGAAGAGTGCGTTACTTAGTCAGTGACTTAGTGTGCTGTTCGTTACCCCGGCCTGTAAACAGTTGCCTCGGGGCTGTAGAACACTGTTCGCCTGTTTGTTTTAATTGTGTGAAAGACTTTCCAAACCAAAACGTAAAATCGCAAAATAAACATTTACTTCTTTTTGTAAGAGCAGCTGTATTGCATGCGTCACCTGGTATGATCTTTAGCAGAGCAAGTGCTCAATTCAAAATTGATGTTATAGCAGACAAATCTTTAGCAAAGCATATGTCTTATTTTTCAATGAAAACATGCAAAATATCCAACATTTTCCAGAAGAATGCGGTGTGTTGCGAATTTTGTATTCCATCTTCACTTCGAAAGTCAAAAGTTCTGTTGTCCTACGAAGTTTGAAATTTTAAATTGACCCCTTCAGTGAGGTCGCCTCAGTTTATTTCCCGTTAAACTACGTAGATCTAGAATACTAAGATATCATAAAATCTGAAATCTGAGGCTTCCTTCGTTCAATTGGTGGAAATATTAATTAAACTTAAATTTTGAATGAGGAGAGGTTATACTGATGTGGCAGCCATAAAACCCAAAATTCTGAAAATAAACTGTTTGAAAATCCAAAGAAATATATACACTCACATTTTCCACGCTGCAGTCGCATATCTGCAGTTCAGGGGAGTACGATTAGTAAAAACCAGACCGCGGCCGGACAACAGCAATTGCACTGCACCCTGAAATTGTGCAAATTTTCCAATTTCCTGGTCATTCGAAATAATTCTTCTATTCAAACCGTGAATAACCAGCAATGAATGAGACTGTCGGGTCAGTTATCATAGTCCGCATAAATGTTTGCCACGTGCAACCTTCATCAGATGTCCCAATTAGGAACAAACAACAAGCAGCACGTTCACCCTCACGTTGCGTCTCCACGTGATCATTCACGTGTGAGAGTAAGCAGCGTAAGGGTGCTTACCGGAATAGGAATACTTGGAATGGGATTAACGGAATAATATATCTTTCGTTCCGCTCCCGATATCACAATGAACGGAGTCAAAAGAATATGTATTTTTCTGCAATCTGGGACAATTCAAAAGAGAAATTAAGAGTACCCCCCTCCTTCCCCCCATTTTAATGGTGGAAATAAATGGTGCGTTTTTGGTTGAACGCGAGTTCACCGTTAAAATGGGGGTGGGGGGGGGAGGGGTGGTCTTGTTTCTCATTTTGTTCTGTCGGAAATTGAAATCTTGGACGATTTAAATTTGAAATTGAGAGAACCCCTCCGCCCATTTCATTGATGAAAACATGGCGCGGTTATGGTCGAGTGCGAGTTCATCATTAAAATGGGGAAGGGGTGGTCTCGTTTCGCATTGTATTCTGTCCGAGATTGTAGGTTCAGGGGCTCAGTCTGGACTATTTCATCGGCAACGCCAAGAGATAGAAATGGCTGCTATGGGTTTCTCTAGGATCGTGCAAATAGAACAACTATTACAAACATGCTGGTGGGTCAGCCTAGGTGTAATTGCCGAGGTCACGCCAATTTGTAGTAGATTGAGTGCGGTCAGTTTATAACCTTAAATAAACACAGAATACTACTCTACTACCTCTTTTACCGACTGAAAGTGTTTTGCAATTTTGCCAAAACAGATGTTTGACAAAAAAGATATCTGTTTTGTGTTGTAAGCCTAAGAAAAAATGTGAAACCGAGTGAGGTTCATTGCAATTTTAAGCTAATTAGTAAACACAAGAAATTTTCTCAAAAGCCCTAAGCCACTTTTTTAGTTTTACACCATAGAGCTTTCATTTTAATTTATTCTGATACATGTTTTTTGTGTATGGGACCGCTGTTTCGCTACTGAGATATCTATTTTACTAGGAGTGCCTCTTTTTTTTCAGGCATTAAAACTGATTACCATGCTTAGAAAATGTCAGTCACTGTCATAAATCTTAACAGTTTTTGATGATCTTTTCAGCGGTACCAATTCTACTAATAGTGTATTCCTATAATCACTCAGGTGATTATAGAGATTATCTTGCTCTCATTAATTGGTCAAGAACTGCATGATATGTTGCTTGAGTACCCGTGCGGGGTGATTATAAATCAGAATAAAAGATTGAAAAGCGCTAAAGATGAAATTTTAAAATAAGTGCGGCACTTTTCAGCGGTAGGATATCAAAGTTTTGCCAGTGGTAACAGAAAACTATTTATTTTGCATTGGAGTCTCTATCTCAATTTTGATTGGCTAAAAACACGCGGCTAATTACTGCTGGCACTGTTTTCGCTACGTCATACCTACAGACATTAGGTTTTCAACTTCCATGTCATTGAAGTAATGTGAAAACTTTAGATTGCCTGTGATATGTATTTTTATTTTTTTGGCCCTCATTCTTACAAGCAAGTCTCTGAATACTCAGGTGTCGCATGGCTAAAAATGGAAATGGAACATTGAAAAAAAAAATTTTTCTCAGAGCTGGAGTTAGTGCCGAAAATCTAATTGAGTATACTTGTGGTTGTCTGCGTTAGTTACGCTCATGGTAGAGGATATATTTTCCCTCATGACGCAAGGCGGTTGCATGCCCACTCAATGTGCTGGCATTCGATGCGCTTCTTGTGTGAGAGAGCTTGAGAAGATGTATTGCAAAAAGGTGGTCCTTTAATTTGAACTGATTGAGATTCATTCTAAGATTTGAATAAATATCAGTTAAGTTTGATAAAACATTAAAGCGAGTAGATTTTTCAGTATAATATGACGGTATTATATATTATGACAAAATGTATTATAATTTGAATGAGAATTCAATCCTTCTTGCGCTGAAGCAATAATGAACAATGAATAATCCACAAAAAATTAGAAAGAATAATGAATAATTCGAAAAAATTTCCCAAAGAATAATGAATAATTGAGGTCCAATTATTCAGCTTCCACCCCCGATGTTGAAGGAAACTCGTTCTTTCCTTTCGCTCACAGCAAGTCTTATAAGCAAGAGGCCTTATTACAGCCGATAGAAATTTAGAAAAGATACGTTTTCCTCTGAAGTTATCGTCATTTGAAACCGGTGAGTGGTTGTCGTCTGAGGACTTGCTTTTGAAACGTAACGTAAATGACAGCGTTGGTAACGTAAATGACATGCTGCGGGGGGCATTACTAAACCACGAAACAGCGAAACGAAACACCGAAACACCGAAACAGCTATTTTTTCCTACTTTTTTCTCAAACACCGAAACAGCTATTTTTTTACCACTTTGATGGTGAATAAAATAGACAGGCAAACACGACTCTCATTGGTCCTTTAGTGTTATCGTTGACCTTCAAAGTTTGGCTCTTACGAGTATATCTTACTCTAACATTCGAGGATGTCTTTTTCTCCCAGCCAGCAGTGTGAACTCCATTAGCCAGACTGCATGGTGCGTTTTCATTAACCCTTTTCCGTTAAACATTAGCCTGCATAGCAGACTTTTTGGTGTACGAACGGTCGTTTAAAGAGCGCCATTTTGGAAGCCATCCAAGGAGAGAACTGGCGACGGTCAGTGTAAGATATGGATTCCGGACTGCAGACCCGGACTGCGGACTGGGTATAAAACGAGGACTGAGTATAAAATATGGACTGAAGGTTGCAGACTGGGTACAAACCGCATACTGAGGACAAAACATTGTGCAAAAAGCACGGAACAACGAAATGTATTACTGCAATCAAATTCTTGAACTGTAGGAAAGGTGCTTACAATTGCTGTAAATATTACCAGAGTACACAGAAAACCTACCTATTTTCACCTCGAGCTCTTCATGATAGGAAAAATGGTGACACTTGTCGGTTATAATGTCATTTACGGTAATTGTGTTGTACCATTTTGGCACGGAAAACCGCTTGTTTAAAATGCTTTTTTTTTTAAACGCTCAGACTTGTCTGATCGAGAATCCACTTTATTTGATTTATGTTCGCAAATACGGATTTGGACTTTCTCCCAAAACAGAAACGCACCGGTATTTCCTGTTTTATCTTCTCTGCACCAGTGGCCAGTTGCAGTCGAACGAGCACACATTTCCATTTACAGCATTTATATTTAGATTTGTGACCAGTAATTTTGTGATGCACGTCAGTGTAAGGTCCAGTTGCTTTTTATATGCCTTTATGTTTCCATTCTTCCCAATAATAATTTCTTCGACTCCCTCGATCTAGTGTTAAACTGGTGGAGTAAAGTACAATTTCAGGATAAAGTCTCTACACTTATACTACTTTCTCTAGCTCGGTCGATGTTGGAACTGAGCATTTCGTGTAACTGAGCATTACTATGTACGTGACAAATCTTGACACGAAATAAGCAGACTCAAGGCTTTTTTTAACCTGCATCTGGGCCAGTACAATCCTAGTTTTGTTCTATACTCCCTTTTTTATACTCGGTCCGCTTTTTGTTCCTAGTCTTCAGCCTTCAGTCCGCGTTTTATACCCAGTCCGCAGTCCGGGTCCGCAGTCCGGGTCTGCAGTCCGGTATCCATATCTTACAATGACCGTCCCCAGTTCTCTCCTTGGATGGCTTCCAAAATGGCGGTCTTTAAACGACCGTTCGTACACCAAAAAGCCAACACGTCTGCTATACAGGCTAACGTTTAACGGAAAGGGGTTTATGAAAACGCACCAAGCAGTCTGGCTAATGGAGTTCACAATGCTGGCTGGGAGAAAAAGAGATCCGCGAATGTTAGAGTAAGATATACTCGTAAGAGCCAAACTTTGAAGGTCAACGATACAAAGGACCAATGGGAGTCGTGTTTGGCCTGTCTATTTTATTCACCATCAAAGTGGTAAAAAATAGCTGTTTCGGTGTTTGAGAAAAAAGTAGGAAAAAATAGCTGTTTCGGTGTTTCGTTTCGCTGTTTCGGTGTTTCGTTTCGCTGTTTCGTGGTTTAGTAATGCCCATGCTGCGGTATGGAACAAAATTGGCTCTGTAACACAATTTTGCGTTGATATGAACTAAGTTAACTTGTAATAACAAAGGCAAGTATATTTTACCCTGGTTTCCTTTAGTTTTGCTTAACTAATAGTTCAAAACACAAAATTTTAGTTATTACAAAAGATTCTGTTATCTGGATCACTTACAGACATGCCTAAGTTACTAAGTCACATGCCTAAGGCGCTGTAATTCAAAGGGCTTACAGAGAAAGAAGGCTAAAAAAGGTGAGGCTTTTCAAAAGCGAGAAAGCGCTAGCAGTCGTCTTATGAAGTATTACACTCCATCGAAAGGATCTAAGTAAACAAGCACTTGACGAAAGGAGAGCAATGAACAGGGAAAATGATCGAAAATACAGAGAAAGAAAAGCAGCAGCTGCCAATAGCACGGTCTCACCAAATAGGTCTCCCTTTGAAAATTAAACTCAATTAAACCAGAGTGAAAAAAAAAGGCAATCAACAAAGCTATCAATCAATAAAGTCTAGTTGACATGTAGGAGAGTTGATCAAAAACTTAACGTCATTACGTCATTTACGTTACTATTCCTCGAGTACATTAAGATAAAAGAACAAATTTAAATTGTTTGATGATTTTTCTCGATTATGATAAAGTTTTCCTTATAAGTCATGATATTTTGTCGTTTCTGCTCATTTGATATGATCGCCCTTTCAAGGAAAACCAAACGTAATTTACGTTACCTTGTTTCCAAGGAAATTTTAATTACTGTCATAGGAATTTTCGTACGGAATTAATTAAGCATGAAATTTAGGGACCTTATCCATTTAGTGTAAGTATTTTGAAACCGTTTAGTCATTTTATGTAAAAAAAGTAACAAATACTATATTTTTCTAGTAAAATCCTATGATGATCATTTACGAAAAATTGAATGTAAAATTAGATTAATTTTCTTAAAGTGCTCCAATTATATGAAAATATACGAGAATGTCACATTTCACGAAAAAAAGAATTGATTTAACGAATATGGACTAGCTTTTCTTTTAAAAATGAACAGGGTTTATGATAGTAGTGGGGTTTATGCTCAACCTCATAACTTTTTAATGAATAAAGGTTTCGAGGACCCATTTCACACAAGTGTATTTCAAATTATGCCCGATAACCAGGACTACATTTCAAGACGTTTCTGTGAAAGTGATTTTTCAACATTTTGAACCTTCTATTGCCCTCGTTTACTTAGAATGGCTGAGTTACGAATTGGTCACATCGACACTTGCTAATTGTTGAATACATATTTTCAATTTCTTTTAGTCAGTTCAGAATAAAAGTGCATTTTGCTATTAGCTAAACATCAACAGCCCGGACAATTTTCTTAGCAATACAAAAAAAATTTTTAACACGATCCCAGCACTGTTTCTTGTCGTTCTAAAACACTCAGCAATGAAAAGTTGACTTCCATTTGTATTTCGGTTCTAGTTTCGAAATTTCTACTCGTTAATTCCGCTGCGAGACGACTAATGTTTTTATGGCTGCCGTTTCGAAAGAAAATTTTATTGAGCTTTCTCTGTTTGCTGAAGCGTTCATTGACTATATAAGGTAGTGCAGGTATAGGAGCTGAGAGCATGTGTCCGGCTAATCAATGAAAATGCTGGAAATCTGATATCCGCAGTTCAGTTTTTAATAATAATAATAATAATAATAATTATTATTATTATTATTATTATTATTATTATTATTATTGGGCAACTCCGTGGTGGTGGTGGTCGTCGTCGTCATGCGTACGCACCATACCGCTGGCAATGATTACCATGAGAAACACAATTCACGGGTTCCTATAAGTATGGTGCTCCGCTTGGCGGTCTTTCGGGCCGCCGGAGTCCGCTATTAAATATTCTGAGTCTGTTTCCATTATAAGCATCGTTTGAAACTTTTCTTTTTAGAAATTCTTATTGTACATAGTTCATCTTAGATCGAGCTTAACATTGTAAGCCCATTAATATTACTTTAAATGCGCCATAAAGACATTTGACATGCCAAACATCCTCTAAGTCAAATTCGGCTTTAAAACGTTCTATAGTAGTAACATTAAGCGGGCTTGCTGGATATGAAATTATCATTGCATAACCAAAGAGGCGCGTATCATTTCATACCCAGCGCGGCGCCCTCGATGGATCACTTGTGATGGAGATAATGATCATAATCAGGAAGAGGAGGAAAGGTGAGATGGATAATGATGAGGCGAAAGATGACTATGCGTGCTAGGGCATAAGGATGAGGATGTTGATGATGGAAAAGCTCAGGGTGAAAATAATGAAACTGGGAAATAGCGCGAGAATTAAGAGAGGTGTTGTGATTAGCATGAGGGTGGAATGGTAAGGACTAGGGGACGGGTCATGCAGAGTGAGGATATATAGGGTGAAATGGGGAAAGGGTGAAGGTGAGAACGAGTATGCGAGGGAGATGATGATTATGATGATGATGATGATGATGATTATGATGATAATGATGATTGACTTGTGACAGTGGATGTCTTTTGTGGATGTCTTGGTGTTTCTTCATAGCCACCGTCTTTTTCTGAGAAATTCAATTTTGGTGTCCTGGATGGAATCGTAATCGTACAACAATTAACTATAAAAATTATCTATAAACTCGTATTGCCCCGTTACAGGTTTTTATTTCAGTTTGTTTGCTTGTTTGTCCAGTCTTTCTACCTTAAAACAATAACTTAAGATACCAAAACATGACAAACGAAAATCACGCGGTATTTTCTCAATTCACGTGTCATGTTTCTATTATTAATTCATTTCACGTGTCAATGACCTTTTAAGGGAAACCTGTGCAAACATTCACTCAGTAAAGGAGGTTTGATGTACGCATATGTTTGCAGGGAAGACAAATACGAGTAAAGGTTAGAAAGGAATTCATAAATATTTAAGATCTGCATGATTAAAACTTCTAAGTGAGCTTAGGAGTCCTCTAAACAGATGTTCTTATGGTCAGATTGCACAGTTTTGCTGTTCCAGTCTACAGGAACAAGCAAAAGGAAAACAAAAACAAAAGAAAAAAACAAAAAACCGCACAAAAAGGACTGAGTTAAGTTTCTGTCTCATTAATGCTATTTTGTGCCTAAGTTGTGCGTCCAGCTTTCATGCAAAAGGCTTTTCGTAACGACGAAACTGCACAGCTACACAATCTATGCAGCTTGCAAGTCAGACGTTGCTGAGAAATAGTTCTTCCAAAGTCGCACGCGTGAACGTAGCCGTAGTGGATGCGAGTTGAAGACCACTTGAAACTACTGCCTCAGCGGTTGATTAGAGTAAAAATAATCATTTCAAAATCGTCCACGCTGGAGGAATTGAATCCTGTAATTGAGATAAAAATGCGCGCAATTCCTCTTGAACTAGAGCCATCATCCAAAAGCAAATGTAAATGTAAAAGCAAAAGTAAATGTTGATCAAAACACTGAATCAACTGAAGCAAACGTGACTAAGATTGTCCCACTTCGATCAACATAGTTATAAATGGCACATCAAAGATATCACTTCCCAAATAGCAGTGAAAATCTTGTTCCTGGGGTTAATAGCCAAGAAAGATCAAATTCATAGTCACGGAAAAATGAACTTCTTCTTGTCCTGGTCTGTTAACTGTATGATCTTGCGATGTCTTGTGGCAAACGAGACATGGCAAAATAATTGTTTGCCATTGTTTCACTTACCTTTCACCAAAACCATAACTTGCTTTAACGGAATAGCATCCATGAAAAGATTTATTGGAGTCAAAAGAACATACATGCATATATACTCATTGATAACTACAACAAGCTAGAAAAGACATGAAAAGATACAAATTTATTTGTGAGTATATACTTGTGGGTATATACTTGTGCTATATAAGTAAATAAATTGCTATTATTATTTAATATATATCATAATAGCATGTACAATGATCCCAATAAACCGTACACGTGAAAGTGACAATGTGCGCAATTCTTCCTGATCTAGAGCCATCACACAAAAGCAAATGAAAATGTAACTAAATTTTGATCAAAATACTAAATCAACTGAAGCAAAGGTGATCAGGGTTCTTCCACTTCGATCAACATAATTATAACTTGCATGTCAAAGATATCAGTTCTCAAATGGCAGTGAAAATCTTGTTCCTGAGGTTAATAGCCAAGAAAGATCAAGTTCATAGCCACGGAAAAAATGAACTTCTTCTTGTGCCAGTCTGTTTGCTGTAAGATTTTGCCATGTCTTGTGGAGAACGAGACATGGCAAAAGGATTGGTTGCTATTGTTTCACATACCTTTTAGTAAAACCATAACTTGTTTTTACTGAATAACATCCACAAAAAGATTTATTAGAGTCAATTAAAGAACATACATGCATATATACATATTGATAACTACAACAAGCTAGCAAAGACGTGAAAAGATACGAATTTATTTGTGATCACACCTGGTATATACTTTCACTATATAAGGTAATAAATCGTTATTATTATTTAATTTCTATCATGATAGTATTCACAATGATTCCGATAATCCGTACAAGTGAAAGAAATGAAATTTGTTAGCCACTATGGCAAATCTATTCAGAGGGTTGCCCACTCATTTCAGCAGCAAAGAAACGCAACATTCCTCCTGAATCTTAATTCGCCTTCGAGATATGGAACATTCTCTGTTCTGGAAGTTTCACGTCAAAAATGGATTGCTGTCCCGTAAGATGAACCAATAAAACAAATGGAAAGTTCCCGGACATATTCTGTTTTTGCTAATGTATTGGCAGTTTTCTGGCGCACCACGAGATCTTCGAAACCTCGGGAATCTTCGTACTAAAAACGGCATCATTTCGTTGTGGTCATCCGCTATTTCTCGCACGGGCACTAACACAAGCGTTCGCTCAATACAGTGGATACATGAAACATGCGAACGAGGTATGAAATTCTAGCCTAACGAGATATGAAATTCTAGTGCTCAACTGAAAAGGTAAAATCAATATTTCAATATCTTTCATGTTGTTAGCATCCGTTCTCCGGATTCATCTGCTATTGTGTATGTTGTTTGCATGTAGAAGTGTTTAAATAGGGTGCACAGCAAACAGATTTTCGACCCTTTGCAAAGTCGGCTCACTCATTAAATAATATTTAGCATATATGAGCAAAATGGTGGAAATGGAGTTGTAATTGCTTATATTTGTCTACTCCTTGATATGTCTTTAAAAAGTGCTCGGCATTGACTCAAGAACACATCTTTCATGTTGTTAGCATCCGTTCTCCGGATTCATCTGCTATTGTGTATGTTGTTTGCATGTAGAAGTGTTTAAATAGGGTGCACAGCAAACAGATTTTCGACCCTTTGCAAAGTCGGCTCACTCATTAAATAATATTTAGCATATATGAGCAAAATGGTGGAAATGGAGTTGTAATTGCTTATATTTGTCTACTCCTTGATATGTCTTTAAAAAGTGCTCGGCATTGACTCAAGAACACAAAACGAGATGAACCGATACTTCAAAATGAAATTACAAAAGCTAGATACGACTTGGCAAGGCCGGTTGATTTTGCATGGCCGCAAAATATTGTACATATTCACCACAATCTATTCAGGTGTATAAGAAAGCCTAGAGAAAAGATCTCAATAGTTTTAATTTCAATAAAATGAGGTGACATCTCAGTCTACTATGAAATCACAATGCGGCGAAACAATTTCACGTGTTTGAAGGGCGCCATTAAAATCGAATCACGAATCACTGAATGAAAAGAAGTTCCCAGTCTCATTTTAGTGACTTCTCTGTGGTTAAAACGTTTAATAACTAAACTTGGCCAAAATAATATTTTTGGCGAATGACGAAACTACGCCACGTTAAAATTAAAAGATTCTAACGCAGGATTACAAACAAATAAGTCACCTAAACTGAAATCTTGGTGGGAGGGACGATTCAATTCAACTGCTGCAGTCAAAAGGCTTCAATCTAACGAGAGCTGCTGACTACATACAGGCAAGACTAAATTCTGGAATAATTACTTTGTTGTTTTCGTTTCAATTATAGTGAATGAATAGAACAGCCCCTGAATTTGCTTTTTGTAGAATATATGCGTAAGCGATTGATTTGAACACAACAGCTGCGTTCAGGTTATTCAAAACGAGTTAAGACTAAACCTGCGACCTTTAAAATAATAGCAGTTCCCGTGCAAATTAAAAAAAGTCTTCTCAATATGCACGTTAACAATATTCGGACAACAGACTCTGTAACTGTATTCATACTGGCTTTGAAATCATTTTTACAAATAATGTCCCCCGACCGCGCGTAAAAAACAATCGCAATGGCTATAAAATACATCTCGTTACCTTTATGTCTATCCTATGTGTAAACAAAAATGATGCATAGCAATTGAGTAAAGGCTTCGCCTATTCAGACACAAACCAAGTTCCAGATGGCAAAATAGACAGACGATGTATTTTCTTATTCACGAGACCAGTCAGGTTTGGTCCAGTCGGCAAACCAATATCCTATAAGTGCTCAAATCTACGACAACAGTCAACATCAAATCCAAAAACGTTTAAGGCCCGATTCAGTCGTCGTAATTTTCATGAGCCGAACCTAATGCATTCAATTAAGTACATGAAAAGTTCGGCGTCTGAACCAATTAAGAACGGCTATTTTAATTTGGAACGGCTCAGCCGTTCTTTTCGCCTGGATGAGGTGGAAATTTCGGCTTTGGAACGGCTTTGATTCAGACGTCGAACTTTTCTTGTGTCAAACCTAATGGATGTATTATTATAATCGTATATATCTTAAAGCAGTTTTACTCAGAAATGGAACTGGAACTGTATTAGGAACGCTCGTGGGACGGCAAATTGAGTTCGACGTCTGAATCAACAGGCGTAATTTTATTAATTTGGGTCGGTCCAAATACGAGCCTAACTGAGGAATTGTAACACTTTTTCAACCGTTTGTTGACCACAAATCTGTTATGCCTATACCATACTTAGACTAATGTCTACCAGTAATCGTACTGCTGGAAATTAGCTCGTCAGTATTCAGCGATCAAGGAACAGTTTGATGTTCTGGCTTTGCGTGTTTTTGATCATGACGAAAAAATACACCATTTGCACTGAGAAACCTGGAACATTGAATAGCTGAGGTATATGACCTGCACGAAGACCCCCGAGGTTGGCAATAGAAGTTGCATTCACCTTCATAATTTCGAGAGGCATAAATCAGGTCAAAACTTTACATATATCCTCATATGGTGTATTTTGCAGCAGGTCCTAAACTGGCTCTTCCATCTTGCTCAGCTACTGTTCTCTTGAGCACACAGTCACCATTATGTGTTTCAAATCAAATTGTAGATTGTCAAAAGAGATTTACGTCCATTGTCTATTAAAGCAATACGTCTTAAAATCTGTTACGAGTTATACAACTGATCAAGGATGCAACAAACAAAACGCCGATGCTTACATTTCTTTTTCGTCCAAATAGCTGCTTTCCATGGTCCTAGACAAAACAACACATACCTTGTAGTTCAGCCGGAAATGGAAGCGAAGCCACAGTATTTAATTTTAGACACAAAAACTACACGGTTCTGAGATAAAAGTGAAAAAAGAAGGATTAAGAAATATTGCAATCGGGTTTGGCTACAAACCAGCTTCGAAGAAGTCCTTTAAAAGGTATCAAACGGATACAGCAGCACCATGCAATCCTAAGTTGCTCTGGAAAGTTTACATGTTTCTCACCTTATCATTACGTCAGCTCACTAATGTTTCCCACTATACATTAATTATACACAAGAAGTATCGCTGATCAAGATTACTAGTGTTGAATTAAGAACTCTTTCTCATGAAGATTAACTGATGTTCCTTGTTCATGTCATGTCCCTTCTAGAGGTTAGAAAAGATAAAAATTATTTGTGATCTTCATTTGTATTCTAGTGCATCAAGATTGTGCCCTTAAATCTAGGGGGCTTCATCTCGACCCCGGAGTGAGCTGATGGAGTTATGTTTCCCGGACTAACTTCATGCTAGATACAGTAACTCAAAACAGAAACCTTCGCCAGGCCGCCAATATATTTTCGTTCCTCTCCGTTCTTCCCTATGATTGGTTCCACCAAAACCAGGGACTTCTTGTAATTTATGAGATCTATTTATTATTTATCCATGGTATATTAAAATTATGCAATACGCCTTCAAGATCAAGGTTTTTGTTAAGTTGCCGGTCATTGCTAACATTTCACACGGTCTTGTGTGTCTCTGATTATGCTATAGGCAAGGATAACTGCGGTATTCTTTGAACAGCAAAAACTGAAAGAAAAAAAAACATGAGTCAAATGTACATCAGTTACCTAAATGCACAGTGTATGGTTGACTATGGCCTTGCAAAACAATAACCGGAACTTGAACTCCAAAGAAGTACCTAAGGCAAAAACATAAAATTTATCAAGACAGAGACAAAACATATTCACAGTTCACAGTTCTCAGTTTCTTCAAAGGGTGAGGAAACGTCCAGCTCGTAAAACACTATGGTTTTGATAATGGCCACTTACCGAAAATTAGAGCTAACTGATCTGCAACGGCCGTCGTTAGAAGAAAATGCCACTGGAAAATTGTGCAGGATGGTGAAGTTTCTGTGGAGATTAAATAGGAAATCATGTTAACAGAGGAACAAATTGTGTCACCTTTCGTCAGCTCGATAATGTTTACAACTTTTCCACAGTGTGAAGAATTGCCAGTGTTGTAAACCGTGATCGGTAAGTGTTGAGTAGATAAAGAATGCTTAAGAAAATCAGTTCGCTGACACTCTTTGCTCGGCTTAGAGAGGAATTCCACTCTTTTTTCTCAGTTCATCACGAAAGAAGGCTGTTAATATAGTAGTTGTTAAGCATGACGATTATTTGTGATTCTCATTTGGAAGCGTTAAGCTAGTCCACTAACTAACAAAAATATACTCGTTATTATCTACGACCTTGACGTAAAATGAAACGTTGCTTCTACCACGATGATCAGGTTGTATCAACAAGCACAAATACGTGTATGTAACAATTAAGGTCTATTCACCAGACAAATTTCCTCACCATCATTAGCTTGCGCTACTTTGTCGTCTCGACCGATATGGACTCTCTACAATTGTTTAGCACATACACGAATCGATGCTAGATGTTATCAGGATCTATTGGCGTTTTAGCCTTGACAAATTAAAAATTATGCATTATAACTTTACGATTGTGATTCCCGTTATGGTGAAATTTTAATTATCTGCTGAGTATCACTTACTCGATTACCAAACAGCCCCAGTAAAGATGACTAAAAGAATTAGTTAGCTTTTAGAACAAATAAACGAACAAAAAAATAACGCACGGCCGTCTTTCGCAAATGAAAATAATAAGAAATGACAATAAAAAACCAAACGCTTTGCTAGTTGAGTTACAAACACATACGTCGGGATAACAGGAAATAAATACTCACAATGCAATTAGTGGTTTTTCTAAACACCGCAGCCATAAAGGAAGTTAAATCTCCAAGGGATGACTCTAAAATCGAAACTTTATCTGGGGCTTTCCTCGGTTATTTCGCTTATCACAGTAATTTGCGTTGCTTTCTTTTCGTATCCTGATGCACACGCCAGCTCTCCATGCTATTGCAGAATTGCCATCTGAATTCTTGCTTAATTCAGTATTTTAGTACAGTAAAGTTTGTCATAAATACGCACTGGATTAATCAAACCTATTTGTGAGATATCTTCTAGCTGTTTATTCACACAATAACCCTTTTTTTTCCAAACCGTGGCTATGAGTGTGCTGCCGGTGTCGTTTGGTCAACATCTATACAGCACTTTTCTGTCAAATAACCGGTTACAAACCGACCGGCTCTGCCTGACCATTTACGGGATTTTGTTTGTTTCTCTAACAGGCTGGTGTAGTCATTTTAAATATAATTAACCTATCAATTGTTGTCCTTCGATGTACTAAGTCACATTTTATTCGTTACCTCGAAGAGTTTTGTTGTTACACTCGACTTTCTTAATGACCTCTTGGACTTCTATTTTCTGACTAGACAATGAGCGAAAGATACATGTTCTTCTCCACAGATATATGTCTACTCCACAACATACTGCCAGCTACACGGCAGTACGGAAGTGCCTGTGCGAGATGCATTCAGGGCAAGATCAAGGCGAAAACATTCGCTGACCATAACGAAACACGATTACGTTTGTGTTTGTCATAAAATAAACATTTCACTATGTTGTTAGAAGCAGCCAAAAAGTTTTAGCTGACAGCGTGGAAGCATTCTATGAGTGCCTATGGTGAGACTGAAAATCGTTGACTTTTTCGTGACCCCTAGTTGGCCTCATTCCACACGCTTCATGCTAAAAAATTCCACTCACTGCAAATCTCACTGACAAGATGTACTACTTATGTTCAAAGAATGCTAAAATGTAAAGTGATGATTTGGAGTCGAGTGGCTTTACTAGACTAGCTACACACTGCGCACAACAAGTAACAGATCTTAACATACTGTCCTATTTGGTCAATTAAGTCTACACTACCATTTGCTCCCCAGCATAAAGTGGACCGATGAAGGGTAAATCTAAAATGCATGACACTAAACATATTTTTCTAATCTACTAAAATAAACCACTCCACATCACAAAATGTGCAATCCACACTAAAGACAATTAAAGAGATCGATTGATCATTAGTCTCAATCAGCTTCAATTATTTTCCTTCACGTCACGTAATCACAAGAACCTTGAGGTGCCAGGTTGTTTGCAACACTGTTATATCTCCTTCCTAGCATTTATTAATGACTCATCCCATCGTTCGTTGTGCAGTGCGGAAGATGAAATCCTTAAGTGCGGAGGATTCCAGTGGTTGGAAGCAAAGTTAATAACTTTTGTGAAGATAATCAAGCCGTTTTAAAATAATCTTTACTAGTTCTGCAATAGATCTATGATAAATGTCTTTGGTTCAGGATAAATCCATTACATTACTATTAGGATTACCATTACCATATCATTAAGAAAATCATTCGAAACTAGGTTGCGTTGTGACTGTTAACAAGGGTATATTACTTGAAGCATTTCTGCTAATCTGTATATAATCCTCTATCTTTCAATTTTATTTGTTCAATTTTCTTCCTTGCAATGATAAATCCAATTGAGTGCTGTCCTGAAGCGATAGAAGAATAAAAGGCATCCAATCAACAAACCATTCCTTTCTTCTCTTTTCGTTTTCTGATTACCATAATTTCGTTATAACTTAGTTTACAAAATGTCTTGGAAAATTGCCACGTGATCTAATTCACTTATTGATGAATGAATTTATTTATGTATTATTTAATTCAATTGTTTATTGATTAATTCATTCAGTTGTTTATTAATCAGTTATCAGACACAAATACAGTACGGCAAATTAAAACATTAACTGCTAATTATAGACTCACGATCAAGGATTAAAATAAATATCTCAATCAATGAAAGCATATTCGGACAAGGCATAAAACCTTTTCTACGTGACATCTGAAACCGAACTGACCTCACGGTAAACAAATCATTTGCGATGTTTACTGTCATATCCTAACAGATCTAAGAGCAAAATAAGTTTTTCAAAGAAAATAAATCAACTATACAATTCTGTAATGATCCGAACAGAGGAGGTAATCGAACAGAACTTGAGAAGAGTGCGTTACTTAGTGTCTTGTTCGTTACCCCGGCCTGTAAACAGTTGCCTCGGGGCTATAGAACACTGTTCGCCTGTTTGTTTTTATTATGTGAAAGACTTGCCAAACCAAAACGTAAAATCGCAAAAAAGACATTTACTTCTTTCTCTAAGACTAGCTGTATTGCATGCGTCACCTGGTATGATCTTCAGCAGAGCAAGTGCACAATTCAAAATTGATGTTATAGCAGACAAATCCTTAGCAAAGCATATGTCTTTTTTTCCAGAAAAAAAAAATCAATTATTTTTCAATCAAAACATGCAAAATATCCAACACTTTCCAGAAGAATGCGGTGCGTTGCGAATTTTGTATTCCATCTTCACTTCGAAAGTCAAAAGTTCTGTTGTCCTACGAAGTTTGAAATTTTAAATTGACCCCTTCAGTGAGGTCGCCTCAGTTTATTTCCCGTTAAACTACGTAGATCTAGAATACTAAGATATCATAAAATCTGAAATCGAAAATAAAGAAAAGTTTGGGTTCTGCTTAGGCGACCTTCGTTTAATCGGTGGAAATATTAATTAAACTTAAATTTTGAATGATGAGAGGTTATACTGATGTGGTAACCATAAAACCCAAAATTCTGAAAATACTGCAATAAACTGTTTGAAAATCCAAAGAAATATATACACTCACATTTTCCACGCTGCAGTCGCATATCTGCAGTTCAGGGGAGTACGATTGGTAAAAACCAGACCGCGGCCGGACAACAGCAATTGCACTGCACCCTGAAATTGTGCAAATTTTCCAATTTCCTGGTCATTCGAAATAATTCCTCTATTCAAACCGTGAATAACCAGCAATGAATGAGACTGTCGGGTCAGTTATCATAGTCCGTATAAATGTTTGCACGTGCAATCTTCATCAGATGTCCCAGTTAGGAACAAACAACAAGCAGTACGTTCACCCTCACGTTGCGTCACTACGTGATCATTCACGTGTGAGCGGTAAGCAGCGTAAGGGTGCTTACCGGAATAGGAATACTTGGAATGGGATTAACGGAATAATATATCTTTCGTTCTGCTCCTGACAGCAGAATGAACGGAATCAAAAGAATATGTATTTTTCTACAATCTGGGACAATTCAAAAGAGAAATTAAGAGTACCCCCCTCCTCCTCCTCATTTTAATGGTGAAAATAAATGGTGCGTTTTTGGTTGAAAGCGAGTTCACCATTAAAATTGGGGGGGGGGGGGGGGGAGAAGTGTGGTCTTGTTTCTCATTTTGATCTGTCCGAAGTTGCAATCTTGGACAATTCAAATTTGAAATTGAGAGAACCCCTCCGCCCATTTCATTGATGAAAACATGGCGCGCTTTTGGTCGAGTGCGAGTTCATTATTGAAATGGGGAATGGGTGGTCTGGTTTCTCATTGCATTCTGTCCGAGATTGTAGGTTCAGGGGCTTGGTCTGGACTATTTCATCGGCAACGCCAAGAGATAGAAATGGCTGCTATGGGTTTCTCTAGGATCGTGCAAATAGAACAACTATTACAAACATGCTGGTGGGTCAGCCTAGGTGTAATTGCCGAGGTCACGCCAATTTGTAGTAGATTGAGTGCGGTCAGTTTACAACCTTAAATAAACACAGAATACTACCCTACTACCTCTTTTACCGACTGAAAGTGTCTTGCAATTTTGCCCAAACAGATGTAATGACAAAAAAGATATCTGTTTTGTGTTGTAAGCCTAAGAAAAAATGTGAAACCACGTGAGGTTCATTGCAATTTTAGGCTAATTAGTAAACACAAGAAATTTTCTCAAAAGCCCTAAGCCACTTTTTTAGTTTTACACCATAGAGCTTTCATTTTAGTTTATTCTGATACATGTATTTTGTGTATGGGACCATTTTAGTTTATTCTGATACATGTATTTTGTGTATGGGACTTCCCTGAGATATCTATTTTGCTAGGAGTGCCTCTTTTTTTTTTTTTCAGGCATAAAAACTGATTACCATGCTTACAAAATGTCAATCACTGTCATAAATCTTAACACTTATTAATGATCTTTTCAGCGGTACCAATTCTACTAATAGTGTATTCCTATAATCACTCAGGTGATTATAGAGATTATCTTGCTCTCATTAATTGGTCGAGGACTGCATGATACGTTGCTTGAGTACCCGTGCGGGGTGATTATAAATCAGAATAAAAGATTGAAAAGCGCTAAAGATGAAATTTTAAAATAAGTGCGGCACTTTTCAGCGGTAGGATATCAAAGTTTTGCCAGTGGTAACAGAAAACTATTTGTTTTGCATTGGAGTCTCTATCTCAATTTTGATTGGCTAAAAACACGCGGCTAATTACTGCTGGCACTGTTTTCGCTACGTCATACCTACAGACATTAGGTTTTATACATGTGAAAATGACGTCATATCTACAGCCAATAGGTATTGGCCCAAACTTTCACGTGCCCCTGACCAAATTCAAATGTATCCCGACTGGGATACAATCCCGCAGTTGTTGCCCGCGCGCCGGATTGCCCGCGCGCCGGATACAACAGCACGTGATTAGTGCATGCTGATCTTCAGCACGTACTCACGTCAGCTTGATTGACGAGGGCGGACCTAAGAACTCTGCCAGTTTTTAGTTGAAACCGGTTTAAACCAACGATAATACAAACGTTATGGAACCAGCTGAGACTAAAAGGAAATGTTTTTCTCCAGTATCAACCGAAGAAATTCAGCATCTTATAGGAGGAAAAGATTCGGAAAATACAAGAAAGGCATATTCTACTTTTTCAGGTACTTTTAAACGTTTGTAAATTATTCATTCAGCAGGGTTGTGAAAAAAGACGTGTTCTTGTAGTGCCGTCTTTGTTTGTTTGTTTGTTCATTTTGCTGTGATTGTTGAAGGGAAAGTCTCGGTATATAACAAATCACTTAAAATATTCAATCATTGCTCAAAGAAGGTGGAACGACTTTCACGTACTCAAGATGTACAAGCCGAAGAAAACAAAAAACATCCACACACACACACACACACACACACATACACATACACATACACATACACATACACATACACATACACATAAACATACACATACACATACACACACACACACACACACATACACATACACATACACATACACATACACATACACATACACATACACATACACATACACATACATATACACACATACATACATACATACATATAACATTTTCAGTGTGACTAGTCACTGGTCGCTGGGAAGATTTTCAATTGTGGATTATTGCTGCAACGTTTAGCTGAAGTCAGATGTTTGTTTAGTTAATTTTGAATAGACTGGCTCGAGAGCATAGTTCAGCCATTCTACGTAAACGGGTGCAAGTGGTGTCGCATTCCGGAAAATAAAAATTTTAGAGCTGACTTGCGGCTAATTTTTATAGGATCTTTATCAACTTCCATGTCATTGAAGTAATGTGAAAACTTTAGATTGCCTGTGATATGTCTTTTTATTTTTTTGGCCCTCATTTTTACAAGCAAGTCTTTGAAAAATCAGGTGTCGCATGGCTAAAAATAGAAATGAAACATTGAAATCTTACCTTGTTACGCCTTGTTTCTCCTTATTTTATATTTTCTCACTAAAGTAAAGATCGAGACATAACTCACCAAACCACTAGCGAGCTTTTCGGATGAAATTTTTTTCTAAGTACAATGAAATTACAGTTGTCGCATAGTTTAAGGTAATTTACGTTACCAGAAACATGAACAAGCTTAAAAATGTTATTTTTGTTCCTTAACAATGGAAAACATAAATGTAATAGGAGTTGAATCTATAAATGTTCAAGTTAATTTCAATATGAGACCAGGTTATGGGAATAGCTTGCTAAAATTCTGCTCAGTTGCTCAGTCTGATGGCCATTCACGTTTTCAGTTGTAATTTACGTTACCATAAATTTGGCTTCCCCCTCTCTGTGTAGAGAGTCAAAGGAGTCTATAGCCTCATTCTATCGACGAGTGTTCGTATACGTTTTGTTGACAAAATGAAATTTCTCGGGATTCCTCTATACTTTTTTCAAAAAGACATTGCGACCATGCCGATATCATTTACGTTACCGTAACGTAAATTACGCGAATTCGAGGTGTTAATTTCGAACTTGGTATTAAGCCACTCACAATGGCGATAGATCAAACATCCGGCATCACTGTATTCAGTGTTTGATGACTCAACATGACTAAAATAAAGTATTCAATGCAAAATTCTTTCTTTTGAGTTGCTGCCCTCGCGCATTAACTGAGTCAAGGTCAAAAATTAGGTCTGTTGACTCGGGGGTGGAAGCTGAATAATGAATAATGAATAACGGGTTTAATTAAAAAATGAATAAAGAATGATTGGGTTTGGAAAATCCCGAATAATGAATAACGCAGCTGTGCCAGTGGAATAATGAATAACATTTTCTTTTGTTATGTATTTTGTGATATATTCTCAGAAGCATTTTTTTTTTATAATTCGGTAATGTATAAGATGAAACCTCAAAAGATGCGAAACGTCTCTCTGCAAAACTTCCAGGTGGAACTATTTCAATTTGCAACAGAACTTGACAGTTTTTCTGTCAAATGTCTTATTATAGTAACATATGACCTCTGATACACGTGGACGTTGCCTGGTGGTGTCGATGTGTCAGTGGTGTATCAGGTCAGTTTGTCAACGCTTTAATATTGAGTGATAGAATAAGGAAGAGCAAGAAGTCTGAATGCTGAAGTTCTGTCTAAAACAACCATCAAAGGTCTTTATGATCCATGTGGTAAGAAAATCTCGTGTATAGAATTCAATTAACAAAATTTGGACACTCTGTCATGAGTCAAAGAAAAATCAGGGGTAAGATATATCATTGCCTCTTACCGACAAGGAAGAGAATGATCTGCCTCCAACCAAACCCAAACTGCTGATCCTTGAATGCTAAATTGACTCGTGCGCTATGATATTGATTTGCTTAATGTCGACAAAACTGTTTTAAAGTTTTGGTATTTAGTCCAATAAGCACTTTTGCCATGCATTTTGCTCCAGATCCCCTAGTTGTTATGGAAACGGAGCAATGCATTTTTTCAATGGTGTTGGTGGTCACGGGAAAGGAAACTTTGGGGATTTCAGTATGCCACCAGCCGAATGGATCGGAAGTCCCAATTTTACGGCTCTTTCAGCCTGAGCCATTTCAGCTATGAGCCCAACGCTCCATGTGATCGACGTTGTTAAAATTGATGATGTGTGTCGAATGTTCTTTCCATTGAAAGGAACTGAGGCAGTCAGTTTAAAAGGGCAGGCTGTGGTTGGTTTTCTTATTGCTACAGCGAGTGATGCTATGGCAATCAAACCAGGTCTTCAGCTTTAGCAGGCTAATGGTATTAATGATCTGGCTAAATGATCCACCTGTGAATATGGCAGATAAAGTTAAAGAACTGGGACCAGTTGCTCGAGGCATGGTCAGCGCTAACTGGAGATAAATACCATGACAACCTATAGGGTTTCATACATCTTAACCAATGGTTAGTGCTAACCGTGCTTCGACCAACCCAGCCCTGTTAGTTAAGTCATATACAGAGATATAAAGTAGCCCATCTCATGAAAACATGTAAATTCAACACTCAAGCCTTAGAAGTGCACCTTACGTCAATGGACGATAAAGTGTCTGGACTAGTTGCTGTGTTTTACGAAGTTTCGCATGGTGGCTGCCAAGTTATACAAGATTTGCATGAAAAGCTGACCATCATCAATGTTTGTGAAGCATGCCTCATACTGGGCCATTCGACAGACGGGTATTCTTATTAAGAGCGATCGAGATTACTGGACCCGTAAACGCGTTTGGGACGTCTCAACACGAGATTCAAAGAATGGCATCCAGCAGGCAGCAACACCCTGTTCTAATTATCTCGAGTTCAGATACGTTTCAGAATTTTGTAACTTGGCCGGTGCTCCGATTGTCAATCTCGTCAAAAGGCTTTCATGAAGAGGTTATTTGGCCTTTACCCAGAGAGCCTTGAATTTCCCATGACAGACCCGCCTCATAATTTGAAACCTGTGCGCTCCACTGTTCTGGTACTGGCTTTTTCTGGATGAAAGACTCATTAACTTGAAGATCAGTGCAGTGCAAGACTCCCATTCGGCAATTCTACCCAGCAAATGCAATTAACGGTACTGTTATTCCAGTGGCAGTTGCGTTTTTAAAGGACTGACCATTTGCTGCAAACGGTACCAGAAACGTGGATGGAATTATGGAACATTGCTATCTACCATCGTTTCGTCCCTTATTTTGTCTCATTCGGGAATGTGCCTCGTAGACAACAGTCTCTTCGAGTCGCGTGATAAATATGCTATATGAAACGTTTCTCATGTGGACTGCAAGGGTCGAGCTCTTTTATGGAAAAGATAATGATCCAGGGAATGGGGATGGTGTTGTCTCATCAGCCAGATTTTGTTCCCTTCACGGTATCGCAAACATGAGACGTTCCCTATTTATTTTTGGGACAGTGGAAACAGGGCAATCAGTGTAGTCACCAACGCCGAGAGATTTAGTAAACTGTCATCACTTCTGTATCCGTATGCACAGGTATTTGACATTGACCACCACAGATGAGCAGCTAGGTTCTCGTTTTCGAGGCAATGTCAGTAATAGAGAGATGGGTGGTATTTTTTATGTCCAGGAGAGGACCGGCAGAACATCAACCCAAGGTCCTGACCACGTCGTTTTGCAACAAGGAGGTCTTTTAAACTGATTCTTGGCAGCTTCAATCTACTAAAAAAATCTTTTCTCAGAGCTAGAGTTAGTGCCGAAAATCTAATTGAGTATACTTGTGGTTGTTTGCGTTAGTTACGCTCATGGTAGAGAATATATTTTCCCTCATGACGCAAGGCGGTTGCATGCCCACTCAATGTGGCATTCGATGCGCTTCTTGTGTGAGAGAGCTTGAGAAGATGTATTGCAAAAAGGTGGTCCTTTAATTTGAACTGCAGGGCCGTACCTAGGAGTTTTTGTCTGCGGGGGCAAACTCCGCACGCCTTCACCGGGGTCTCCCGTATACAGACAGGGTTTCTAGTTGGACGTTTTGTTTTCACCCCTACACAGAAGGTTGCCTCTAAGACCTTTAAGGAAACCACACTGATGCTTTTTGTTTTAAATTGTCATGATTTATTATGGCATAAACACCTTGTTTAGTTTGAAATTACCCCTGAGGTCAATGATGATTTATATACCATCTTTAACTCAAGCTATACTGTGAACAGCAGCTTAACACTTTGTATTGATGGTTTCAAAAATGGGTTGAAAGCCTTCGTTAGTTTGAACAGAGATTGGCTTGAAGAAACTTAGCTAAAATTGCAGGTTTCGGTATCAGAATACCAAGTCTCAAAAACGAGTCTATATTAGGCTGTTCTAGATTCTTCTCCAATTTGACTTCATGTCATAGATCTCTCTTGGAGTGGGAATGAAGTCCGTTCCGCGATGAATTAACAGCATAGCAAGGCCACATTCATTGATGAGTCCAAGTCCGTAACTTCAGACGGCGTAGGGCTGAGAAGGAGCGTTCGCAACTGACGCTTCCGACAGGCGTGGTTAGAAAGATCGACAGCACCTTGTGAATGGCGGGACTGCAATCAGGCATTGCTCCCTCTTGTTCTGACTCTGGCTCCATCGCGTGTTTCATCCTACACCTTGCCAGCTGTGCGTCAAAATCAGACTTCTCCGAGAAATCTAGATGGTTGCTGAAGTAGTTCTTGATCTTCTCGATATGCTTGTCAATTAACTTGGGCAAGTACAAAGGGAACACGTTTTGAGTGGTAATCAGGCCTTGCAGCATGGTGCTGGATTGAAAATCTAGAGTCAGGTTCACCGACAACGTGATCTATAAATAAATAGAACACATTAATCCTGTAGTAGTCTGATGGCTGATCGTTGTGTGCGGCGTTTGCTCGATGGTGTTTAACAGTCGTTATACGGGGCTTACCAGGGTGACGTTGATAGAGTCAGCTACCCGGCTGATTCGAATCCACACCATTAACTGTTTCCCGCCAAATTCTAAACCACAGGCCGCCCAAATCACATAATCATTAATGTCATAAGAAAACTCGTACTGGCTTTTGCCTCGAAAGATTTTCCAAAATAATTATTTGGAATTTACATTGAAGCCGACAGGAAGATTTTTCAGTCAATTAGTCGGTTTTCTTGAGATTTCGGCCAATATAGCTACAAGAAATAGCCCAGCAAAATCAAACACTACGTTAGAAAAAAAAAACATTTAGTTTTCCTGGCGGGGGCAACTGCCCCCCCCCCCCTCCCTGCCTCCCCGCTATGTACGTCCCTGAAGTGATTGAGATTCATTCTAAGATTTGAATAAATATCAGTTAAATTTGATAAAACATTAAAGCGAGTAGATTTTTCAGTATAATATGACGGTATTATATATTATGACCAAATGTATTATAATTTGAATTAGAATTCAATCCCTCTTGCACTGAAGCAATACCGTCGATTGCATCTACCCGTGAACGCACGCGCCCAAAACATGTTTTCACGTGATGTCAAAGGTCTGCGTTTCAGGTGTCAAACTTTCAAAGTTTTCCCACCCAAATGTGAAGTTCCTTCGGTGTTCTCGTGGTTCAATTCACTGTCAACGCAGTCAAGAAATCTGAGGAAAGTCAGCGAAAATTCTCTCCCTGATATATATTGAAAGCAGGACGCCTTTTTGACAATTTCTTACTTTCTTGTTGACTGAAAACATATCCCTGTGAGTAGTGAAACACTGGCTGAAACTTCACATTTGGGCGGGGAAACTTAAAAGTTTGACACCCGAAACAACTCAACTGAAAACATGTTTTGGGCACGTGCGTTCACGGATAGATGCAATCGACGGTAATGAACAATGCATAATCCACAAAAATTTAGAAAGAATAATGAATAATTTGAAAAACATTCCCAAAGAATAACGATTAATTGAGGTCCAATTATTCAGCTTCCACCCCCGATGTTGAAGGAAACTCGTTCTTTCCTTTCACTCACAGCAATTCTTATAAGCAAGAGGCCTTATTACACCCGATAGAAATTTAGAAAAGATACGTTTTACTCTGAAGTTATCGTCATTTGAAACCGGTAAGTGGTTGTCGTCTGAGCACTAGCTTTTGAAACGTAACGTAAGTGACAGCGTTGGTAACGTAAATGGCATGCTGCGGTATGGAACAAAATTGGCTCACTAACACAATTTTGCGTTGATATGAACTAAGTTAACTTGTAATAACAAAGGCAACTATATCTTACCCTGGTTTCCTTTAGTTTTGCTTAACTAATAGTTCAAAACACAAAATTTTAGTTATTACAAAAGATTCTGTTATCTGGATCACTTACAGACATGCCTAAGTTACTAAGTCACATGCCTAAGGCGCTGTAATTCAAAGGGCTTACAGAGAAAGAAGGCTAAAAAAGGTGAGGCTTTTCAAAAGCGAGAAAGCGCTAGCAGTCGTCTTATGAAGTATTACACTCCATCGAAAGAATCTAAGTAAACAAGCACTTGACGAAAGGAGAGCAATGAACAGGGAAAATGATCGAAAATACAGAGAAAGAAAAGCAGCAGCTGCCAATAGCACGGTCTCACCAAATAGGTCTCCCTTTGAAAATTAAACTCAATTAAACCAGAGTGAAAAAAAAAAAGGCAATCAACAAAGCTATCAATCAATAAAGTCTAGTTGACATGTAGGAGACTTGATCAAAAACGTGTCATTTACGTTACTATTCCTCGAGTACATTAAGATAAAAGAACAAATTTAAATAGTTTGATGATTTTTCTCGATTATGATAAAGTTTTCCTTATAAGTCATAATATTTTGTCGTTTCTGCTCATTTGATATGATCGCCCTTTCAAGGAAAACCAAACGTAATTTACGTTACCACTTCTCTTGGTAATTTACGTTACCTTGTTTCCAAGGAAATTTTAATTACTGTCATAGGAATTTTCGTACGGAATTAATTAAGCATGAAATTTAGGGACCTTATCCATTTAGTGTAAGTTATTTTGAAACCGTTTAGTCATTTTATGTAAAAAAAGTAACAAATACTATATTTTTCTAGTAAAATCCTATGATGATCATTTACGAAAAACTGAATGTAAAATTAGGTTAATTTTCTTAAAGTGCTCCAATTTTATAAAAATATACGAGGATATGTCACATTTAGCGAAAAAAAGAACTGATTTAACGAAAATGGACTAGCTTCTCTTTTAAAAATGAACAGGGTTTATGCTCAACCTCATAACGTTTTAATGAATAAAGGTTTCGAGGACCCATTTCACACAAGTGTATTTCAAATGATGCCCGATAACCAGGACTACATTTCAAGACGTTTCTGTGAAAGTGATATTTCAACATTTTGAACCTTCTATTGCCCCCGTTTCCTTAGAATGGCTGAGTTACGAATTGGTCACATCGAAACACTTGCTAATTGTTGAATACATATTTTCAATTTCTTTTAGTTAGTTCAGAATAAAAGTGCATTTTGCTATTAGCTAAACATCAACAGCCCGGACAATTTTCTTAGTAATAGAAAAAAACTTTTTTAACACGATCCCAGCACTGTTTCTTGTCGTTCTAAAACACTCAGCAATGAAAAGTTGACTTCCATTTGTATTTCGGTTCTAGTTTCGAAATTTCTACTCGTTAATTCCGCTGCGAGACGACTAATGTTTTTATGGCTGCCGTTTCGAAGGAAAATTTTATTGAGCTTTCTCTGTTTGCTGAAGCGTTCATTGACGATATAAGGTAGTGCAAGTATAGGAGCTGAGAGCCTGTGTCCAGCTAACCAATGAAAATGCTAGAAATCTGATATCCGTAGTTCAGTTTTTAATAATAATAATTATTATTATCATTATTATTGGGAAACTCCGCGGTCGTCGTGGTCGGCGTCAAGCGTACGCGCCCACCAGCAATACCGCTGGCCATGATTAACAGTATGGTGCTCCGCTTGGCGGTCTTTCGGGCCGTCGGAGTCCGCTATTAAATATTCTGAGTCTGTTTCCATTATAAGCATCGCTTGAAACTTTTCTTTTTAGAAATACTTATTGTACATAGTTCATCTTAGATCGCGCTTAACATTGTAAGCCCATTAATATTACTTTAAATGCGCCATAAAAACATTTGACATGCCAAACATCCTCTAAGTCAAATTCGGCTTGAAAACATTCTATAGTAGTAACATTAAGCGGGCTTGCTGGATATGAAATTATCATTGCATAACCAAAGAGGCGCGTATCATTTCATACCCAGCGCGGCGCCCTCGATGGATCATTTGTGATGGAGATAATGATCATAATCAGGAAGAGGAGGAAAGAGGAGGTGGATAATGATGAGGCGAAAGATGACTATGCGTGCTAGGACATAAGGATGAGGATGTCGATGATGGAAAAGCTCAGGGTGATAATAATGAAACTGGGAAATAGCGCGAGAATTAAGAGAGGTGTTATGATTAGCATGAGGGTGGAATGGTAAGGACTAGGGGACGGGTCATGCAGAGTGAGGATATATAGGGTGAAATGGGGAAAGGGTGAAGGTGAGAACGAGTATGAGGGGGAGAAGATGATTATGATGATGATGATGATGATGATGATTATGATGATTATGATGATTGACTTGTGACAGTGGATGTCTTGTGTGGATATCTTGGTGTTTCTTCATAGCTGCTGTTTTTTTCTGAGAAATTCAATTTTGGTGTCCTGGATGGACTCGTACTCGTACAACAATTAACTATGAAAAATATCTATAAACTCGTATTGTCCCGTTACAGGTTTTTATTTGAGTTTCTTTGCTTGTTTATGCAGTCTTTCTACCTTCAAACAATAACTTAAGATATCTCGCGCTGAATACCAAAACATGACAAATCAAAATCACGCAGCAACTCACGTGTCATGTTTCTATTATTAATTCATTTCACGTCTCAATGACCTTTTAAGGGAAACCTTTGCAAACATTCACTCAGTAAAGGAGTTTTGATGTACGCATACGTTTGCAGGGGAGACAAATACGAGTAAAGGTTAGAAATGAATTCATAAATATTTCAGATCTGACTAAAGCTTCTAAGTGGGCGTAAGAGTCCTCCATGTTGTTATGGTCAGATTGTACAGTTTTGCTGTTCCAGTCTACAGGAAGAAGCAAAAAACAAAACCAACGAAACGCAAAAAATAGACTGAGTTAATTTTCTGTCTCATTAATGCTATTTTGTGCCTAAGTTGTGCGTCCAGCTTTCATGCAAAATCATTTTCGTAACGACGAAACTGCACAGCTACACAATCTATGCAGCTTGCAAGTCAGACGTTGCTGAGAAATAGTTCTTCCAAAGTCGCACGCGTGAACGTAGTCGTAGTGGATGCGAGTTGAAGACCACTCGAAACTACTGCCTCAGCGGTTGATTCGAGTAAAATCAAAATCGTTCACGCTGGAGGAATTGAATCCTGTAATTGAGATTAAAATGCGCGCAACTCCTCTTGAACTAGAGCCATCATCCAAAAGCAAATGAAAATATAAGTAAATGTTGATCGAAACACTGAATCAACTGAAGCAAACGTAACTGAAATTGTCCCACTTCGATAACACATAGTTATAGATATCACTTCCCAAATGGCGGTGAAAATCTTGTTCCTGATGTTAATAGCCAAGAAAGATCAAGTTCATAACCACGGAAAAAATGAACTTCTTCTTGTGATGGTCTGTTTACTGTATGATCTTGCGATGTCTTCTGGCGAACGAGACATGGCAAAAGAATTGTTTGCCATTCTTTCACATACCTTTCAGCAAAACCATAACTTGTTTTTACAGAATAGCATCCATGAAAACATTTATTGGGGTCAATTAAAGAACATACATGCTTTCAAACTGATCCCAATAAACCTTACACGTGAAAGAACTAAAATTCGTAAGCCACTACGGCAAATCTATTCAGAGGGTTGCCCACTCATTTCAGAAACAAAGAAACGCAACATTCCTCCTGGATCTTCGCTTTTGAGATAGAGAACATTCTCTGTTCTGGAAGTTTTCACCTCAAAAAAGGATTGCTGTCCCGTAATCAAATGGAAAGTTCGCGGACATATTCTGTTTTTCCTAATGTATTGGCAGTTTTCAGGCGCACCACGAGATCTTCGAAACCTCGGGAATCTTCGAACTGAAAACTGCATCATTTCGTTGCGGTCACCCGCTATTTCTCGCACGGGAACTAACATAAGCGTTCGCTTGATACAGTGGATACATGAAACATGCGAACGAGGTAAGAAATTCTAGCCTAACGAGGTATGAAATTCTAGTGCTCAACTGAAAAGGTAAAATCAATATGTCAATATTTTCCATGATGTTGGCATCCGTTCTCTGGATTCATCTGCTACTGTCTATGTTGTTTGCATGAAGAAGTGTTTAAAATAGGGTACACAGCAACCAGATTTTCGACTCTTTACAAAGTCGGCTCACTCATTAAATAGTGTCAACAGTATATTTAGCATATATGAACAAAATGGTGGAAATGGAGTTGTAATTGTTTATATTTGTCTACTCCTTGATATGTCTTTAAAAAGTGCTCGATATTGACTCAAGAATACAAAACGAGACGAAACCCATGCCTCAAAATGAAATAGGCTAGTTTCGAATTGTGGGAGAACAAAAGAACAGAGTCGAGGTTGAGGGGAATAATTTGCATTTTCTTTTGTCAAAAACAAAGGAAAATGTAAATTATTCCCCTCAACCTCGACTCTGTTCTTTTGTTCTCCCACAATTCGAAACTAGCCTATTACAAAAGCTAGATACGACTTGGCAAGGCCTGTTGATTTTGCATAAGCGCGAAATATTGTACATTTTCACCATAATCTATTCAGGTATATACGAAAGCCTAGAGAAAAGATCTCAATAATCTTAATTTCAATAAAACGAGCTGACATCTCAATCTACTATCAACTCACAATGCGGCGAAAAAATTTCACGTGTTTACATTGAAGGGCGCCATTAAAATCAAATCACGAATCACTGAATGAAAAGGAGGTCCCAGTCTCATTTTAGTGTCTTCTCTGTGGTTAAAACGTTAAATAACTAAACTTGGCCAAGAAAACATTTTTGGCGAATGACGAAACTATGCCACGTTAAAATTAAAAGATTCTCACGCAGGATTACAAACAAATAAGACACCTAAACTGACATCATGGTGGGAGGGACGATTCAATTCAGTCTTTATAAACTGCTGCAGTCAAAAGGCTTCAATCTAACAAGAGCTGCTGACTACATACAGGAAAGACTTAATTCTGGAATAATTACTTTGTTGCTTTCGTTTCATTTATAGTGAATATAGAACAGCCCCTGAACTTTTTTTTTTGTAGAATATATGCGCAAGCGATCGATTTTAACACAACTGCTGCGTTCAGGTTATTCAAAACGAGTTAAGACAAAACCTGCGACCTTTAAAATAATAGCAGTTCCCGTGCAAATTTAAGAAAAGTCTTCTCAATATGCATGTTAACAATATTCTGACAATAGACTCTGTGACTCTATTCATACTGGCTTTAAATCATTTTTACAGGTAATACCCCTCCGGCCGCGCGTAAAAACCAATCGCTTGCAATGGCTCTAAAATACATCTCGTTACCTTTATGTCTATCCTATGTGTAAACAAAACTGATGCATGGCAATTGAGTAAAGGCTTCGCCTATTCAGACACAAACCAAGTTCCAGATGGCAAAACAGACAGACTATGTATTTTCTTATTCACGAGATCAGTCAGGTTTGGTCCAGTCGGCAAACCAATATCCTATAAGTGCTCAAATCTACGACAATAATCAACGTCAAATCCAAAAACGTTTAAGGCTCGATTCAGTCGTCGTAATTTTCATGAGCCGAACCTAATGCATTCAATTAAGTACATGAAACGTTCGGCGTCTGAATCAATTAAGAACGGCTATTTTAATTTAAAACGGCTCAGCCGTTGTTTTCGTCTGGGTGAGGCGGAAATTTCGACTTTGGAACGCTTTGATTCAGACGTCGAACTTTTCCTGTGCCGAACCTAATGCATGAATTATTATAATTGTATAAGTCTTTAAGCAGTTTTACTCAGAACTGGAACTGGAACTGTATTAGGAACGCCAGTGGGACGGCAAATTGAGTTCGACGTCTGAATCAACAGGCGTAAGTTTGTTAATTTGAGTCGGTCCAAATTCGAATTAAGCTCGGCTCATGAAAAGATCGGCGTCTGAATCGAGCCTAACTGAGAAATTGTAACACTTTTTCAACCGTTTGTTGACCACAAATCTGTTATGCCTACATCACACTTAGACTAATGTCTACTAGTAATCGTACTGCTGGAAATTAGCTCGTCAGTATTCAGCGATCAAGGAACATTTCGATGTTCTGGCTTTGCGTGTTTTTGACCATGACGAAAAAATACACCATTTTGCACTGAGAAACCTGCAAAATAGAATAGCTGAGGTATATGACCTACACGAACACCCCCGAGGTTGGCAATAGAAGTTGCATCCACCTTCATAATTTCGAGAGGCATAAATCAGGTCAAAACTTTACATATATCCTCATATAGTGTATTTTCCAGCAGGTCCTAAACTGGCTCTTCTATCTTGCTTAGTTACTGTTCTCTTGAGCACACAGTCACCATTATGTGTTTCAAATCAAATTGCAGATTATCAAAAGAGATTTATGTCCATTGTCTATTAAAGCAATACGTCTTAAAATCTGTTACGAGTTATACAACTGATCAAGGATGAAACAACCAAAACGCCGATGTTTAGATTTTTTATCATCCAAATAGCTGCTTTCCATGGCCCCAGACAAAACAACACATACCTTGTAGTTCAGCCGGAAATGGAAGCGAAGCCACAGTATTTAATTTTAGACACAAAAACTACACGGTTCTGAGATAAAAGTGAAAAAGGAATGATTAAGAAATATTGCAATCGGGTTTGGCTACAAACCAGCGTCGAAGAAGTCCTTTACAAGGTATCAAAAACGGATACAGCAGCACCATGCAATCCTAAGTTGCTCTGGAAAGTTTACATGTTTCACACCTTATCATTAGGTCAGCTCACTCATGTTTCACACTATACATCAGTTACAGTACACACAAAGGGGTCTCGCTGATAGGGATTACTAGTGTTGAATTAAGACTCTTTCTCATGAAGATTAACTGATGTTCCTTGTTCATGTCATGTCTTTTCTAGAGGTTGGAAAAGATAAAACTTATTCGTGATCTTCATTTGTATTC
The DNA here is from genome assembly GCA_016490735.1 of Pachyseris speciosa. NCBI lineage: Eukaryota > Metazoa > Cnidaria > Anthozoa > Scleractinia > Pachyseridae > Pachyseris > Pachyseris speciosa. Next base: position 203,531 of record JAEMWC010000260.1, read on the forward strand.
TAGTGCATCAAGATTGTGCCTTTAAATTTAAAGGGCTTCATCTCGAGCTCGGAGTGAGATGATGGAGTTACGTCCCCCGAATAACTTTTTGCTCAGTAGATACAGTAACTCAAAAGGGAAACCTTCGCAAGGCCGCCAATATATTTTCGTTCCTCTCCGTTCTTCACAGGTCACAGTTCTCAGTTTCTTCAAAGGGTGAGGAAACGTTCAGCTCGTAAAACACTATGGTTTGCATAATGACTACTTACCGAAAATTAGAGCTAACTGATCTGCAACGGCCGTCGTTAGAAGAAAACGCCACTGGAAAATTGTGCAGGATGGTGAACTTTCTGTGGAGCTGAAAAAGGAAATCATGTTAACAGAAGAACAAATTGTATCACCTTTCTTCAGCTCGATCATGTTTACAACTTTTCCACAGTGTGAAGAGTTGCCAGATTTGTAAATCGTGATCAGTTAGTGTAGTGTAAAGAATGCTTCTGACAATCAGTTCGCTAACACTCTTTAGGCCTTAGTGCTTTTTGAGTGGCTTCAGCTTACTTGATCACATTAATTTGTGAAGTATCCTTGTCACTCCAGCCACATCCCACAAGCTTTACGTTTTCATTGCTTGTTTTATTGATATGTGGGTACTTGAGCCTAAGCTGTAGCTATGCCATGCTGTTGAGGCCTAACAAGGCCATGCTGTCCATGGCTGCTAATGCTTGGGTTCAATCTTTGCTTTGGTAGATTTAAGGGGTAATGCCCGCTACCTTGTGGCATTAGTGCCTTTTGAGTGGCTTTAGCCTACTTGATCACATTAATTTGTGAAGTATCCTTATCGCTAACACTCTGTTCGGCGTAGATAGGAATACCACTCTTTTTTCTCAGTTCATCACTAAAGAAGGCTGTTAATATAGTAGTTGTTGAGCATGACGATTATTTGTGATTCTCATTTGGAAGCGTTAAGCTAGTCCACGAGTGTCGCTCATGGGTATGGGCTGAGGTCTGGTTGTTCCCGTTCTGATTTCCGCCTTGTCAGAACGGACCGCCTTAGTAGTTTCGTTACTCACTGTTATAATAGGGTTTAATTGTTTTTGCCTTCTGCGTCAAGTGTAATTATGCTTTTTTGTGTAGAATTGACCATCTCCCTTGCAATTTAGTGTTATACACTACCAAAGGGTTAAATAAACTGATTATTTATTCATCTACGACCTTGACGTAAAATGAAACTTTGCTTCTACCACGATGATCAGGTTGTATCAACAAGCACAAATACGTGTATGTGACAATTAAGGTCTATTCACCAAACAAATTTCCTAACCGTCATTAGCTTGCGCTACTTTGTCGTCTCGAGCGATATGGACTCTCTACAATATGTTTAGCACATACACGAATCGATGCTAGATCTTGTCAGGATCTATTGGCGTTTTAGCCTTGACAAATTAAAAATTATGCATTATAACTTTACGATTATGATTCCCGTTATGGTGAAATTTTAATTATCTGCTGAGTATCACTTACTCGATTACCAAACAGCCCCAGTAAAGATAACTGAGATAATTAGTTAGATTTTAGAACAAATAAACGAACAAAAAAATACATCATTTAAATGTTTAAGTTTTGTAACGCACGGCCGTCTTTCGCAAATAAAAATAATAAGAAATGACAATAAAAAACCAAACGGTTTGCTAGTTGAGTTACAAAACACACACGTCGGGATAACAGGAAATAAATACTCACAATGCAATCAGTGGTTTTTCTAAGCACCGCGGCCATAAAGGAAGTTAAATCTCCAAGGGATGACTCTGAAATCGGAACTTTATCTGGGGCTTTCCTCGGTTATTTCGCGTATCACAGTAATTTGCGTTGCTTTTGTTTTCGTATCCTGATGCACACGCCAGTTCTCCATGCTACTGCAGAATTGCCAACTGAATTCTTGCTTAATTCAGTATTTTAGTACAATAAAGTTTGTCATAAATTCGCACTGGATTAATCAAACCTTTGATATCTTCTAGCTGTTTATTCACACCATAACCCGTTTTTTTCCAAACCGTGGCTATAAGTGTGCTGCTGGTGTCGTTTGGTCAACATCTATACAGCACTTTTTCTGTCAAATAAGCAATTACAAACACCGGCTCTGCCTGATCATTTACGGGATTTTGTTTATGTTTATTTCTCTAAACGGGCTGGCGTGCAATGTTAAGTCAAAATTAATTGTGAACAGGCTAAGCGCACATAACAGAGCTTTATAACAAGATGAAGCCAAACAACGACAATGTGGAGTATGACCGTACTGGGTGCCTGGTGGACAGCAGAAAACCAGCACCGTAATGAAAATGCTTTCCAAGGGTGTCTGGAAAACTCAGACCTAGAAAACTCAGACCTCAGACCTCAGACCTAGAAAACTCAGACCCCCCCAATCTGGAAAACTCAGACCCCCTCATAACTTTACAAATTTTCAAAGTCAAATAAACGTGGGCAAAATGAATTATCGCCGTTCAGTGCGCTGAAATGTTACACCCTCCGTTTATCGCAGATAACAAACACTTCACCTTTGTCGTCCCATGTTATTATAATCGGCTCCGGAGCACAAGACCTAGAAAACTCAGACCCCCCCAATCTGGAAAACTCAGACCCCCTCATAACTTTACAAATTTTCAAAGTCAAATAAACGTGGGCAAAATGAGTTATCGCCGTTCAGTGCGCTGAAATGTTACACCCTCTATTTATCGCAGATAACAAACACTTCACCTTTGTCGTCCCATGTTATTATAATCGGCTCCGGAGCACAAGACCTAGAAAACTCAGACCCCCCAATCTGGAAAACTCAGACCCCCTCATAACTTTACAAATTTTCAAAGTCAAATAAACGTGGGCAAAATGAATTATCGCTGTTCAGTGCGCTGAAATGTTACGCCCTCTATTTATCGCAGATAACAAACACTTCACCTTTGTCGTCCCATGTTATTATAATCGGCTCCGGAGCACAAGACCTAGAAAACTCAGACCCCCCAATCTGGAAAACTGAGACCCTCTCATAACTTTACAAATTTTCAAAGTCAAATAAACGTGGGCAAAATGAGTTATCGCCGTTCAGTGCGCTGAAATGTTACACCCTCTATTTATCGCAGATAACAAACACTTCACCTTTGTCGTCCCATGTTATTATAATCGGCTCCGGAGCACAAGACCTAGAAAACTCAGACCCCCCCAATCTGGAAAACTCAGACCCCCTCATAACTTTACAAATTTTCAAAGTCAAATAAACGTGGGCAAAATGAATTATCGCCGTTCAGTGCGCTGAAATGTTACACCCTCTATTTATCGCAGATAACAAACACTTCACCTTTGTCGTCCCATGTTATTATAATCGGCTCCGGAGCACAAGACCTAGAAAACTCAGACCCCCCCAATCTGGAAAACTCAGACCCCCTCATAACTTTACAAATTTTCAAAGTCAAATAAACGTGGGCAAAATGAATTATCGCTGTTCAGTGCGCTGAAATGTTACGCCCTCTATTTATCGCAGATAACAAACACTTCACCTTTGTCGTCCCATGTTATTATAATCGGCTCCGGAGCACAAGACCTAGAAAACTCAGACCCCCCCAATCTGGAAAACTCAGACCCCCTCATAACTTTACAAATTTTCAAAGTCAAATAAACGTGGGCAAAATGAATTATCGCCGTTCAGTGCGCTGAAATGTTACACCCTCCGTTTATCGCAGATAACAAACACTTCACCTTTGTCGTCCCATGTTATTATAATCGGCTCCGGAGCACAAGACCTAGAAAACTCAGACCCCCCCAATCTGGAAAACTCAGACCCCCTCATAACTTTACAAATTTTCAAAGTCAAATAAACGTGGGCAAAATGAGTTATCGCCGTTCAGTGCGCTGAAATGTTACACCCTCTATTTATCGCAGATAACAAACACTTCACCTTTGTCGTCCCATGTTATTATAATCGGCTCCGGAGCACAAGACCTAGAAAACTCAGACCCCCCCAATCTGGAAAACTCAGACCCCCTCATAACTTTACAAATTTTCAAAGTCAAATAAACGTGGGCAAAATGAATTATCGCTGTTCAGTGCGCTGAAATGTTACGCCCTCTATTTATCGCAGATAACAAACACTTCACCTTTGTCGTCCCATGTTATTATAATCGGCTCCGGAGCACAAGACCTAGAAAACTCAGACCCCCCCAATCTGGAAAACTCAGACCCCCTCATAACTTTACAAATTTTCAAAGTCAAATAAACGTGGGCAAAATGAATTATCGCTGTTCAGTGCGCTGAAATGTTACGCCCTCTATTTATCGCAGATAACAAACACTTCACCTTTGTCGTCCCATGTTATTATAATCGGCTCCGGAGCACAAGACCTAGAAAACTCAGACCCCCCCAATCTGGAAAACTGAGACCCTCTCATAACTTTACAAATTTTCAAAGTCAAATAAACGTGGGCAAAATGAGTTATCGCCGTTCAGTGCGCTGAAATGTTACACCCTCTATTTATCGCAGATAACAAACACTTCACCTTTGTCGTCCCATGTTATTATAATCGGCTCCGGAGCACAAGACCTAGAAAACTCAGACCCCCCAATCTGGAAAACTCAGACCCCCTCATAACTTTACAAATTTTCAAAGTCAAATAAACGTGGGCAAAATGAATTATCGCCGTTCAGTGCGCTGAAATGTTACACCCTCTATTTATCGCAGATAACAAACACTTCACCTTTGTCGTCCCATGTTATTATAATCGGCTCCGGAGCACAAGACCTAGAAAACTCAGACCCCCCCAATCTGGAAAACTCAGACCCCCTCATAACTTTACAAATTTTCAAAGTCAAATAAACGTGGGCAAAATGAATTATCGCCGTTCAGTGCGCTGAAATGTTACACCCTCTATTTATCGCAGATAACAAACACTTCACCTTTGTCGTCCCATGTTATTATAATCGGCTCCGGAGCACAAGACCTAGAAAACTCAGACCCCCCCCAATCTGGAAAACTCAGACCCCCTCATAACTTTACAAATTTTCAAAGTCAAATAAACGTGGGCAAAATGAATTATCGCTGTTCAGTGCGCTGAAATGTTACGCCCTCTATATTTATCGCAGATAACAAACACTTCACCTTTGTCGTCCCATGTTATTATAATCGGCTCCGGAGCACAAGACCTAGAAAACTCAGACCCCCCCAATCTGGAAAACTCAGACCCCCTCATAACTTTACAAATTTTCAAAGTCAAATAAACGTGGGCAAAATGAATTATCGCCGTTCAGTGCGCTGAAATGTTACACCCTCTATTTATCGCAGATAACAAACACTTCACCTTTGTCGTCCCATGTTATTATAATCGGCTCCGGAGCACAAGACCTAGAAAACTCAGACCCCCCCAATCTGGAAAACTCAGACCCCCTCATAACTTTACAAATTTTCAAAGTCAAATAAACGTGGGCAAAATGAATTATCGCCGTTCAGTGCGCTGAAATGTTACACCCTCTATTTATCGCAGATAACAAACACTTCACCTTTGTCGTCCCATGTTATTATAATCGGCTCCGGAGCACAAGACCTAGAAAACTCAGACCCCCCCAATCTGGAAAACTCAGACCCCCTCATAACTTTACAAATTTTCAAAGTCAAATAAACGTGGGCAAAATGAATTATCGCTGTTCAGTGCGCTGAAATGTTACGCCCTCTATATTTATCGCAGATAACAAACACTTCACCTTTGTCGTCCCATGTTATTATAATCGGCTCCGGAGCACAAGACCTAGAAAACTCAGACCCCCCCAATCTGGAAAACTCAGACCCCCTCATAACTTTACAAATTTTCAAAGTCAAATAAACGTGGGCAAAATGAGTTATCGCCGTTCAGTGCGCTGAAATGTTACACCCTCTATTTATCGCAGATAACAAACACTTCACCTTTGTCGTCCCATGTTATTATAATCGGCTCCGGAGCACAAGACCTAGAAAACTCAGACCCCCCCAATCTGGAAAACTCAGACCCCCTCATAACTTTACAAATTTTCAAAGTCAAATAAACGTGGGCAAAATGAATTATCGCCGTTCAGTGCGCTGAAATGTTACACCCTCTATTTATCGCAGATAACAAACACTTCACCTTTGTCGTCCCATGTTATTATAATCGGCTCCGGAGCACAAGACCTAGAAAACTCAGACCCCCCCCAATCTGGAAAACTCAGACCCCCTCATAACTTTACAAATTTTCAAAGTCAAATAAACGTGGGCAAAATGAATTATCGCTGTTCAGTGCGCTGAAATGTTACGCCCTCTATATTTATCGCAGATAACAAACACTTCACCTTTGTCGTCCCATGTTATTATAATCGGCTGCGGAGCACAAGACCTAGAAAACTCAGACCCCCCCAATCTGGAAAACTCAGACCCCCTCATAACTTTACAAATTTTCAAAGTCAAATAAACGTGGGCAAAATGAGTTATCGCCGTTCAGTGCGCTGAAATGTTACACCCTCTATTTATCGCAGATAACAAACACTTCACCTTTGTCGTCCCATGTTATTATAATCGGCTCCGGAGCACAAGACCTAGAAAACTCAGACCCCCCCAATCTGGAAAACTCAGACCCCCTCATAACTTTACAAATTTTCAAAGTCAAATAAACGTGGGCAAAATGAATTATCGCTGTTCAGTGGGCTGAAATGTTACGCCCTCTATTTATCGCAGATAACAAACACTTCACCTTTGTCGTCCCATGTTATTATAATCGGCTCCGGAGCACAAGACCTAGAAAACTCAGACCCCCCCAATCTGGAAAACTCAGACCCCCTCATAACTTTACAAATTTTCAAAGTCAAATAAACGTGGGCAAAATGAGTTATCGCCGTTCAGTGCGCTGAAATGTTACACCCTCTATTTATCGCAGATAACAAACACTTCACCTTTGTCGTCCCATGTTATTATAATCGGCTCCGGAGCACAAGACCTAGAAAACTCAGACCCCCCCAATCTGGAAAACTCAGACCCCCTCATAACTTTACAAATTTTCAAAGTCAAATAAACGTGGGCAAAATGAATTATCGCCGTTCAGTGCGCTGAAATGTTACACCCTCTATTTATCGCAGATAACAAACACTTCACCTTTGTCGTCCCATGTTATTATAATCGGCTCCGGAGCACAAGACCTAGAAAACTCAGACCCCCCAATCTGGAAAACTCAGACCCCCTCATAACTTTACAAATTTTCAAAGTCAAATAAACGTGGGCAAAATGAATTATCGCCGTTCAGTGCGCTGAAATGTTACACCCTCTATTTATCGCAGATAACAAACACTTCACCTTTGTCGTCCCATGTTATTATAATCGGCTCCGGAGCACAAGACCTAGAAAACTCAGACCCCCCCAATCTGGAAAACTCAGACCCCCTCATAACTTTACAAATTTTCAAAGTCAAATAAACGTGGGCAAAATGAATTATCGCTGTTCAGTGCGCTGAAATGTTACGCCCTCTATATTTATCGCAGATAACAAACACTTCACCTTTGTCGTCCCATGTTATTATAATCGGCTCCGGAGCACAAGACCTAGAAAACTCAGACCCCCCCAATCTGGAAAACTCAGACCCCCTCATAACTTTACAAATTTTCAAAGTCAAATAAACGTGGGCAAAATGAATTATCGCTGTTCAGTGCGCTGAAATGTTACACCCTCTATTTATCGCAGATAACAAACACTTCACCTTTGTCGTCCCATGTTATTATAATCGGCTCCGGAGCACAAGACCTAGAAAACTCAGACCCCCCCAATCTGGAAAACTCAGACCCCCTCATAACTTTACAAATTTTCAAAGTCAAATAAACGTGGGCAAAATGAATTATCGCCGTTCAGTGCGCTGAAATGTTACACCCTCTATTTATCGCAGATAACAAACACTTCACCTTTGTCGTCCCATGTTATTATAATCGGCTCCGGAGCACAAGACCTAGAAAACTCAGACCCCCCCAATCTGGAAAACTCAGACCCCCTCATAACTTTACAAATTTTCAAAGTCAAATAAACGTGGGCAAAATGAATTATCGCCGTTCAGTGCGCTGAAATGTTACACCCTCCGTTTATCGCAGATAACAAACACTTCACCTTTGTCGTCCCATGTTATTATAATCGGCTGCGGAGCACAAGACCTAGAAAACTCAGACCCCCCCATTCTGGAAAACTCAGACCCCCTCATAACTTTACAAATTTTCAAAGTCAAATAAACGTGGGCAAAATGAATTATCGCCGTTCAGTTCGCTGATATGTTACACCCTCCGTTTATCGCAGATAACAAACACTTCAGCTTTGTCGTCTCGGCTCTGTGATCAGAACACAAGACCTAGAAAAGTTAGAGCGCCCTCCCCCCCCCCCAACAAAAAAAATTAAATAAATAAATATTTAAATAAAAGAAAGGAAAAAAAACCCGGAAAACTCAGATCTCTCGCAAAACTGTATAATTTGAACAGAAAAAGAAAGTTGAGTACATTAATTTACGTTGTCCATTAAGGTGAAATGTCAGGCAGACCCAACAACATAACAAAAACAACAACTTTATTGAATTCTTTTACATATGGTAATACCCTAATAAAAAAACGTTATATTTAATGCGGTTATTGATAACCTCTTTCTCGTAAGGCTTCGTATACAAAATAACCCAATTTCGTTCAGATAAAGGGGCTGTTAAAAACAAATAAGTATTTTGTTAATTAGTGTGATTTAGAAGATCATACTTGTAACGCACCTTAATTGTATTTGGATTTGATTGTCGGAGTAGGTGGAGTGCAATTAGAAATAACATCAACGCCACTTTATTGTTTCAATAGAGCTATTTAAAACGATAATTTCGAATATGAGAATCAACCGAATGTGAGGTCGAAGTTGATTAATTAATAGCTACAATCTATGCACCACTTAGGAACCACCAATGAACTCAATACAAGTCGCGGGATTCTTGTCTCATCTCTTGCTTGAAGTGGATTTTAGTCCTTCTGATGTGGGTAACACATAATCGTTGTCGTTGTTGTCATCATAATCATTTTCAACGATGCAACGACTTACACAACAGCTGTTAATGGTAACTTCTTTGAACGCTTGATTTAAATGTTCCAATCAATAAAACTATTTTAATTGTGTTTTTGATGATTTAAGACCAATGACTTTGTGAACATTCCCCCATGCAGCCACCAATTCCTACAACAACGTATTGTCGTATTAATTCCCGCTTTTGTTGTCAAAATCAACTATGTATCACTGGTTATTTTACAAAGCTTTTAACTTGAACAATGCTTTTAAACAATGCTAGTATCATATCACTGGTTATTTTTAAAAACCTTTAATTAACTTGAACAATGCTATTATTTCAAGCTATTTCAGTCGACTTAATATGTTTTCATTAACGTGTTGGTTCTGATGGAACTTAGTAATTATTTGTTGGGCCTTTAAATTTTTTTAAAGGCGTTCCTAAGCTCGTTTTTTTCACGTCGCGATAATTAAGTACTTATTTGAAAGCAAAACGGCGAAAGCTAACGCTGAACCTCGGCCGAGGTTGGAAAAGACATGCTGAAATGACTAAATTGTTCGACACAATATGAAAACGATTTCGCATTTAGTTTACCGCATATGGAAAAGGAGAGGAACGACCAAGTTTTGCTGCTTGGTCTTTATCATTTCTTCTGAAACATGTAATCCACAGCCCGAAGGAGAATGTGCAGAGGCTATATCAACCATAACCGAGAAAATGAATTTGGTATCAATCTCGCAACTAGACAAATTCCCTTGTGCCAGCGATACGAGAATGGTATAACGTAAATAGGGAGTTTAAGCAAAGCCTTTTTTAAGCGACGTACGTCAACCGGAAGTGTGCATTTTTTATATTTAAGCAGTGGTTGTGCACATATTTTCAAATAAATCGTCTCTATTAGAGTAAAGACACTTGGTAATGCAAATCTGGTAGCACCAAGACGGGTAAAAGAGAAAATACCTCACTTCCGGTTGACGTTGGTCGCTCAAAAACGGCTATGCTTAAACTTCCTAATGTCAGTTGCTACACCTCGCTATGCCCAACTTCATGGATTGTATTGAAGTTCGTCTTCGAGGAGATCGAAGTGGGACTTCTGTAAACGTGAATGAGCCTCTGTATGAATCTGCAATAAGGATGGATCAAAGTATGGAAAACGGGTTTCTATGCAGGATTTCTTGACGCAGTAGAATTTTGTGGTCAGTCTTGCCGATGGAAGTTTGCAACGAGGATCATCGGGTGCTGGATACAACCACTTCTCTTCGTGCGACAGGACAATATCGAAGGGTGTTATCTTTTGCCTTCGCGGAAATTCGATGCGGCATTGCCTGCACTCCTGCGCTTTTGGCACATCGTCGAGAAAGCATACGACGAAAGGCTTGTTGTTGTGGTGTACTTCGGTAAAGGGACGTCCACTGGTTGTTTGAGGCGTTTCCACCGTGGCCTGCCTGCTTGGTCGCCATGGGTTCCTGTGGCTGCCACCTTTCTTCCCTTGAGCTGCTTTTGCAGGCTCGAGAAGGTCACCTTTCAACGGAGCTTTGCGCTTTGGCGATTTTTTCAGGAAGTCCAAGTGTTCCTTCAAGACTCCTACCGTCTCTGCAACGCAGATACTGTGCTTACAGAGGTTGTTGTATTTATAGCACGGACAGGAACAGCTTACGTGATCACTGTAGACGGAGCATTGGTACATTCCCTTTTGGCAATTCTTTGCAGCAACCAGATAGGTTTCCCTAGAGGGAGATGTCAGTGATGGCATCTTCTGTATGGCGTCTTTGACGTTTAGCAGTGCTTCTGCTTCCTTCACAATAGTGGCTACCAGACCGTCTGTCCAGCTCTTCAAGGACTTTAACATCATTCCCACGTCAACAGAAAACACTTTGTACTCTACGTCTTCAACGTTAGGTACCCGAGTAGCCCTTATGGGCTTTCCCTTCAGGGCGTCATCGACAGACATTTTGTTGAACTCTTTCATGTAGGCTTGTCGTTCACCTACAGTCATGTCAAACCACTGGTCTGGGGTAACTTCCAAATGGGCAACGACGTCTGCCAGTTGATACTCGCCGCTTAGTCCACAAATCGCCAACGTTAGCTCCTCTTGTTGATGGCTGTCAACTTCCTCCCAAACATCCTTCGTAAATTGTAACTTCGTCATATCCACTTTGCTCTTGTCATTCTTTGCTATAGCCTCTTTCTGTCGGGTCAACTTGTTGTTTATGCTTTCTGACTGGTTCGTGTAGCTCTTGAGGGGTTTCCCCGACTTGTCAGTAGGCATCCCCGCTTTCTTTCTTGCAGTTGCAATCATGCATTTCTTCATCATTTTCTTATGACTTTGCAGGTAGCTCCAAAATTCAGGCGTTTCTTTTCCGGTCAGCTTTACCTCCTCGGCGTCTAACGGTTCTTTCGCTGCCATCATGCATGCTTTGAGGTCAGATTTCTGATCTGCATCTAAAATACCTCGGGACGTTGCACTTCCAAAGATGGTTTCTATAAAGAATTTCTGTTCCGTAGGCTTTCTAATTCCAAGGTTGTGTAGCTTGTCACGACAATTCTGTTGGAAGTGTCGGAAACATCTTAAGCCTGTGGCATGCCGCATTACCTCGCCTAGAGCACTGTAAAGGGACTCTTCGCCATCTGTAATAAAACCCTTTCCTTTCTGGGCAAGATTGGGACTGGAATTGGCGACAGCATGAACGATCTTCTTATATACACTCTTGTGTTTGCTGTAATGAATAGCTGTTGGTCCTAGAAATGATGGGGCACCACCAGTTCGTTTGCAGGTCAGGAACAGGTGTTTGTATGTGAATGGAGTGACCTCAAATTTGCCGAAATTAAACGTTGGGTCCACACTCAGCGGGTAACTCAATTTTTCAGAGGTACAGAACCTCGATAAGTCCATTGTCATGTGGGGCTTAGCTAATACCCATAGGTCCTCTGGAACGTCGTGATGTTCGAGCACGACTGGTTCTTCGGCGTGCTTAGCGTATTGGAGCAGCTCGTCGACGTCATCAGTTTTCTTCAGTTTGTTTTTAAGATTGTACAATTGTTGTTTGGAGCGTGGCAACTCCCCCGGCTCTGTGGCACCCAAAGCTCCACCTGCAGATACTGACACGTTACGAAAGGCCACGGCAGATGAGTTAGAGTGCATTTCGTCTTTAATGGCTTGCAGAGTGCTCTTCTTTGTGGGATAGAAAGGCTTTCGTTTTTGGCACTTGCTATTTCCATGCGATGATACTTCAAAAACCACTTCATTACATCCTTCCTTCGCCATTGTATACTGAAGCAAGATAGTGGAATTTACAATTTCTCCATCTCGTCCTCTTAGCAAGAAGAGTGAACGACACAAGCCCGCCTTATTCCGCATTGAATTTGTGTAAACATGGAATGCTCTATCGGTTTTCAATTCGGTCTTCTTCTTTTCGAGAGTCTCCACGTTATTTTCTTCGTCAACTACCACCGTCCACGTACAAATGCGCAACGTGTCAGAATAGACGCCATTCATGTCACTTTTAACGTCTTGCCAGCATTTGTATTTTGTGACATCAACAAGAAAGGATAGGTTTTTCCTTGTTTTCAAGGGGGTCTTTGTGCATTTCGATTCTTGTGGTTGTTCACTCAAGAGAATTTTTATCGCTTCTCTGATGGTGTATCTTCCTTTTTTTCCACATTCAAAGATAGGCAGGTGTGTGTCATTATTGTACAACAACGGGGTGGACACTTGTGTCTTAGTCTCCAAGTATTTTTCTTTCTAAAAGAGGAAAAAAAGCATCGTTATATTTGGCGTTTGCTCAGATATGTAGCAGGCTAACAATTTCACAGTAATCGGGCAATAAGATTTAGGCGGGCTTTTGTTTACTTGTTTATCGAATCGCACGGCAAAAGAATCAAATCAAAATCAAATCAATTCACGATTTATTTAAGCTGGATAGCGTAGGGAGTGGTTGCCCAATCTCTCGAGCCGGGGCTCATGTATTGAACGTCCGAGCATTCCGGATCGAATGCGAATTTAGAAGTGCTGGTTTTTGAGGAGAGGGAAAAATCGAAAAATCCGATGGAAAACCTCTCGGAGCAGAGAAGAGAACCAACAACAAACTCAACCCACATATGACGTTGAGTCCGGGAATTTGTCTCGGGTAGATCAGTACTTACCCATACGTGAACTAAATTAATGTCATTCGCTCAACGGAAGGTTATTTTTTTTTTAAACCTTGCCAGTATCTCTGAAAGAAAGACTCTACATCTAACCTAAAACTATATCATTCGTGCGACCTACCTCTGTGGTTTCCTCTTCAGATGAAGAAAGGTCGATAGAATGTGGTGGTGAGCCAGGTTTTCTCTTGGTAGGCGTAACCTAGAAATAACAATTTTGTTACAATGACATCATTTATACTAAAATACGAGCTTGTTCTTAATACGAGTGTTGTGTTAACTTTGCATTTGCCATATCACACACTTTCTGACCTTCTACAAAGCCAGTAAAAATTACTGAAACTTGGTATTGATACTGGTGCAGATTTTTCCTCCAAGTTATCAATAATGTCGGCTTGTCTTTTTTCACACCAATGCCCAGTTTAAGGTGTCTACTTAATTATAATTTTATTAGGTTCTTCATCACTCAGTAGCCACTTAATAATCACAAGGTCCTACTGACATGGAAACTGAAAACCTAACACGGGGCGATTTTTCGCCCGAAGCGAGGAAATGTAAGTTTTTTTTTTGGCGCACCTGTCCACTATAATGTGCCATTCCAGTAGCCAGTACATCCAAAAAGTCTTGTACTTGCCCGGATGTACGGTTATTATCAAATCGTTGTTGTTGTTGTTTTTTTGTCAGTTATGTACGACTTACCTGGGTGATTGGCTCTCCACAGGAAGAAAGGTCAATGTCAATGGAATATTGTGGTGGGCCCGCTTTTCTCTTCGCGGTTGCTCTAGCCTGGAAGAAAAAGCACTTTTTACACCGCTCATTTTCTACTCATGATCAAACCTCCATTTTAAATTCATCTCTTGCCTTTACAACAATTTGGCACATTATTCACCTGAGCTGTCTGTTCTTCTTGAGAAAGATCAATAACAACTGGTGCGGTTTGCCTCCTATTCCTTGTATCCTTAGAGATTAAAAACAGTTTAATTAGTTAACAATGCTGTAGTTCTTGCTTAAGTTGTCTTTTTTAACACGAAGTAACTCTCGTGATCTACGATTGCATGACGGTTAACTTGAAAATCATAGACCAATTAGAACTCACGGAAGTTTCCCAAAGGCCTTTCAGTGCTGAGCTCTCTCTGACTACGGGACGTTTGAAAGGTGGAGAATTTGTGATAGCTCGGGAGTGGCAAATCAGGCCTATTTCCACCTATGACAAGTGCAAGACTTACATACATACATGCATACTTTATTGAACCTCCCCAAAGGGGCTTTTCTTGATTCTAGATGAACATAACATCTTGGAAATATGTCCAAACGGTTTTCGCAACACTCCAAACTTAATTTTGCATCCAACGACTTTCTTGCTTTCACTCATGAATGTGCAAGCAAAAGCATCGCGAAAACAACAACTTGTATTGAAAAGTAATTGAATGCATGGGGTTATAGATATGCGCATACCTGGTCAGATATGGGTCCCCCGTCATTTTCCTTGACATGAAGTGGGTCCATACCAAACGAAGCAGCTGCTCCAAAGTCGATTGCCTCCTAAAGCCAATTAAATCAAATTTAAAGGACAGCAACGTATAGGGAATTTCTTTAGTAAATGCAACATTGGAAGCTCAGTTAACTATGATATATTAATTCCTAGCACGAAGTTTTCAGAAAGATATGAAAGTGGTTTGGGATCTACCTGATCTATGTTCTCATCTTGAGACAAGTCGTTAGAAGGTGATTTTACAGTTTGTGTCTTGCCGCTTGCAGCCTGAAAGCAAAAGAATATAATAACATTTGGCAGGCTAACGAGGTTGTTAATGCCACACTGCTAGAAATTTCAATTGGGTACATAACAAGTTCTTATTACTTCGATTTGAAACTGTGTAACGGAGACATTTTTTTACAAGTGTATTTCCAACGTAATTCGAGTACGATGTTCCATTGGAGGCGCCTGTGTTTCACGCGTCAAACAGACTGAAACAGTTTCACCCCGAACAGAATGGACTCGTTCACTGTACCTTATCACCACTCTTTCCCTGGCAGCTTCGTTTGCCCTGCATTTGTTCATTAGGTAAGGGTACTTCGCATTTTCTCTTTGTGGAACCTTTTGATCTAGGAGGTTCTTCTGAAGATGAGCTGCAATTTGAATCCCGTTTGTCAGCCGGTGTTTGGTTGTTATTTCCATCACTGCTATAAACGAACCCATTAACACAAGAAAATTAAACATTTCACCGACACACTGGAAACAACGCAAAATACCTATCATACGTTACTCGTAGAGGGCGTCCAGTACTTTTCAGCAAGGTAACGGTACGTTACATGCTGCGTACATATATAGAAATCACACCAAAAATTCAGATTACAGAAATTGTGAGGATATAAAACAGGAAATGGACATTCTTTTCATTAACAGTTGTGTTGGAGCATTAAAATGGAAAACGCGCGAGGGTAACAGTAATTAACACACAGCGAAGGAAGACAGCATTTCAATAAATGGATTGGTGGTGTGCCTGGAAGTTTTCTTTAGCGCAACGAGCCTTTCGTTCAAATCAATACGAATGAAATTGTCGTAAAGGTACAGTGGGTTGACATGGCACGTTCAGTTCAGCCTACACTCCCCACCCACCTACCACCCCGTTTAATAGCTAGACTGTCATCTCATTTCCAGATCAATACAAAATCATGTACGTTCATTCTAATTACCTTGCTGTTGGTTTCATGACAGAAAGAGACTGGCTTGTACCCTCCTTTACACCAGCACTCAAGAGTCTGTCCCAGAGCCAGATACAAAGTGATCTCCATGTCGAATCGGTGTTGTTTCTTCCCACTATCAGGGAGCCAGTGTGTGTGTCGATAAGGAACGGCCTTTCCCCGGTGCAGCCGATAAGTAAGATATACGGAACACTGGAAAAAATGGCAGTGAAGGCGTTCTCTCCAAGGGTACATAATTTGTCATGCAGCCTCTTCCTTGACTCAAAACTGTATATGCAATCTGCATATGGCAGCTCTTCAAAAAACTCATATCTGGAATTAAGAACTTTTATCTGTGACAGAATTGAGTACGCTTCTAACACATCGTACAGCCTGGCCACGTCGCGATGGTCATTTACTTTTTCGGGCAAACACCAAATAACTTCTTCAACCATTTCAGCTACGGAAACAGTGTCTGATATGTTCCCGTCAAGTTCATGAATTATCCTGTCACCAATTTTTACAGAAAGAAAGGCGCAGGCATTAGTGCCCTCATTGGAAACATTGACTGGACCGGGTGACTGGTTCTGATTCTGTATACGGTTGGCAATTTCGCGGTCCGCCTGTTCGATGGCAGTGCCTTGTGTAACACTTAACTTCACAACGTCACAGGTTTTATAGACGTCGTATTTCCCATCTAGTACCTCATCGATATCACACAGGGTAAATCGCTTGCTGGGGTCGAAGTTAGTGCAGCCAAGGTACACTTCCTCTAGGTAGGACCAAGCAGTCGCGCGGCTTTTATTGTACTTGCCATCCGACTTGGGAAGTTTCTTGTTGCGGAGAAGGTTGCTTACAAACTTCTGGACATCCCCCTGCGTTGCAATGGTTTCTTTTGATGATCTTATCTCCAGCAAATAGGGACACTTGAGGCTTGGATTTATCATCGTAAAGAAGGTCATACCAAGAGCCCAGATGTCAGACGCCATCAGATTGTGGAGAGATGCTTCAAAAGTGCTGTTATCCTGGACCAGGAGTTCAGGAGACATGTAGACCGCAGTGCCTCGATCTACGCGTTTGGTTTTTGTGGCGAGAACAGTGTTTGTTTGAACACTGTGTGAACGGCTTTCCCCGAAATCCGTGAGCTTGCAGACTATAGGGCGTGTGGTAAAATGCACTCCAATCTGATCTTCGCCGCTTAATGTAGAGTAATGTTGGTTGCTTGCCAAAACATTAGCTGGTTTTAGATCCCGATGAGCAACGCCATTAGCGTGGAGGTAGGCCAGTCCACGTACAATATCTCTAGCAGCGAACATAAGCAGGTCTTCAAACCCTTCAAAGCTGTACTCAGCGTCAATGTGAAGCAGGAGGTCATCTAGAGAACTCACTCGTTTATTCTCTCCAAAAGGAATAAAACTGAAATACAGATACTCCAGCATTAAGGCGCAGGGTTTGTAGCAAACCCCTTTCATATGTACAACGTTTGCATGATCCAAACCTTTGAGAAGAGCGACTTCTTTAAGGAAAAGCTTCCTTTCTTCCGCGTCAAGTGCTCTGATTGCTTTCTTGATTACCACTGTTTCGCTAAAAGGTTGTCGAGGATCCACGTGTTCTGCTGTGTAAACCTCACCAAAACTTCCTTGGCCGATCCTGTTCTTGACTTTCAGTCGATTAGGGTCAAACACTGGCACTCCTGCAATGCTTGTAGTATTGTGGTTTCGAAAAACCGGTAGTTTGAATTGTTTAGACATGATTAGCGCCTGAAAGGGAACGACGCTGAACGATGTGACCTTGCACTGCTTGTAGCCAAAATGCAAAATTTCGCGCCAAATTATCACGTGTTGTTTGCCTCGTGTGACCGTCACACAACTACCACTAGTATAAAATGCTTTTTATTACTTATGATCGATTATAAGATATGTAGCAGCCCTTTATTCCCTTCGTTTCCTCTTCACACAAATCAGCTACAAAAAGTCGACTCGTAACATATGACCTGGTCTTAGTATTTTTGATCTGCGAAACATTTCACCCCAATCCTGAAACGCGTACGTCACTCATGGTTTATTTTTAGAGCACAAAGATAATCTCTCTAATGAGACAACAAGGACGTTCAATGTTTGTTATCTATTCAATTCAGTACAGAAATTGTACAAACAGAGGGTGTAACATTTCAGCGCACTGAACGGCGATAATTCATTTTGCCCACGTTTATATGACTTTGAAAATTTGTATAGTTTTGAGGGGGTCTGAGTTTTCCAGAATGGGGGGGTCTGAGTTTTCTAGGTCTTGTGCTCCGGAGCCGATTATAATAACATGGGACGACAAAGGTGAAGTGTTTGTTATCTGCGATAAATAGAGGGTGTAACATTTCAGCGCACTGAACGGCGATAATTCATTTTGCCCACGTTTATTTGACTTTGAAAATTTGTAAAGTTATGAGGGGGTCTGAGTTTTCCAGAATGGGGGGGTCTGAGTTTTCTAGGTCTTGTGCTCCGGAGCTGATTATAATAACATGGGACGACAAAGGTGAAGTGTTTGTTATCTGCGATAAATAGAGGGTGTAACATTTCAGCGCACTGAACGGCGATAATTCATTTTGCCCACGTTTATTTGACTTTGAAAATTTGTAAAGTTATGAGGGGGTCTGAGTTTTCCAGATTGGGGGGGTCTGAGTTTTCTAGGTCTTGTGCTCCGGAGCTGATTATAATAACATGGGACGACAAAGGTGAAGTGTTTGTTATCTGCGATAAACGGAGGGTGTAACATTTCAGCGCACTGAACGGCGATAATTCATTTTGCCCACGTTTATTTGACTTTGAAAATTTGTAAAGTTATGAGGGGGTCTGAGTTTTCCAGAATGGGGGGGTCTGAGTTTTCTAGGTCTTGTGCTCCGGAGCCGATTATAATAACATGGGACGACAAAGGTGAAGTGTTTGTTATCTGCGATAAATAGAGGGTGTAACATTTCAGCGCACTGAACGGCGATAACTCATTTTGCCCACGTTTATTTGACTTTGAAAATTTGTAAAGTTATGAGGGGGTCTGAGTTTTCCAGATTGGGGGGTCTGAGTTTTCTAGGTCTTGTGCTCCGGAGCCGATTATAATAACATGGGACGACAAAGGTGAAGTGTTTGTTATCTGCGATAAATAGAGGGCGTAACATTTCAGCGCACTGAACGGCGATAATTCATTTTGCCCACGTTTATTTGACTTTGAAAATTTGTAAAGTTATGAGGGGGTCTGAGTTTTCCAGATTGGGGGGGTCTGAGTTTTCTAGGTCTTGTGCTCCGGAGCCGATTATAATAACATGGGACGACAAAGGTGAAGTGTTTGTTATCTGCGATAAATAGAGGGTGTAACATTTCAGCGCACTGAACGGCGATAACTCATTTTGCCCACGTTTATTTGACTTTGAAAATTTGTAAAGTTATGAGGGGGTCTGAGTTTTCCAGATTGGGGGGGTCTGAGTTTTCTAGGTCTTGTGCTCCGGAGCCGATTATAATAACATGGGACGACAAAGGTGAAGTGTTTGTTATCTGCGATAAACGGAGGGTGTAACATTTCAGCGCACTGAACGGCGATAATTCATTTTGCCCACGTTTATTTGACTTTGAAAATTTGTATAGTTATGAGGGGGTCTGAGTTTTCCAGATTGGGGGGGTCTGAGTTTTCTAGGTCTGAGGTCTGAGGTCTGAGTTTTCTAGGTCTGAGTTTTCCAGACACCCTGCTTTCCAACCGCACGCTGTTACGTTGGAAAGCATTTATTCTTATATATAAAAAATTGTGTATATGCAGCCATGAAAGGTCATTAAATATAATTAACCTATCTATTGTTGTCCTTCGATGTACTAAGTCACATTTTATTCGTTACCTCGAAGAGTTTTGTTGTTACGCTCGACTTTCTTTATGACCTCTTGGACTTCTATTTTCTGACGAGACAAAGAGCGAAAGATACATGTTCTTCTCCACAGATATATGTCTACTCCACAACATGCTGCCAGCTACACGGCAGTACGGAAGTGCCTGTGTGAGATGCATTCAGGGCAAGATCAAGGCGAAAACATTCGCTGACCACAACGAAACACAATTACGTTTGTGTTTGTCATAAAATAAACATTTCACTATGTTGTTAGAAGCAGCCAAAAAGTCTTAGCTGACAGCGTGGAAGCATTCTATGAGTGCCTATGGTGAGACTGAAAATCGTTGACTTTTTCGTGACCCCTAGTTGGCCTCATTCCACACGCTTCATGATAAAAAATTCCACTCACTGCAAATCTCACTGACAAGATGTACTACTTAGGTTCAAAGAATACTAAAATGTAAAGTGATGATTTGGAGTCGAGTGGCCTTACTAGACTAACTACACACTGCGCACTACAAGTAACAGATCTTAACATACTGTCCTATTTGGTCAATTAAGTCTACACTATCATTTGCTCCCCAGCATAAAGTGGACCGATGAAGGGTAAATCTAAAATGCATGACACTAAACATATTTTTCTTTTCTGCTAAAATAAACCACTGCACATCACAAAATGTGCGTACCACACTACAGACAATTAAAGAGATGGATCGATCATTAGTCTCAATTAGCTTCAATTAATTTCCTTCGCGTCACGTAATCACAAGAACTTTGAGGTGCCAGGTTGTTTGGAACACTGTTATATCTCCTTCCTAGCATTTATTAATGACTCATCCCATCGTTCGTTGTGCAGTGCGGAACATGAAATCCTTAAGTGCGCAGGATTCCAGTGGTTGGAAGTAAAGTTAATAACTTTTGTGAAGATAATCAAGCCGTTTAAATAGTCTTTGCTAGTTCTGCAATCGATCTATGATAAATGTCTTTGGTTCAGGATAAATTCATTCCATTACTATTAGGATTACCATTACCATATCATAAAGACGATTATGTTGGCACACCTTTCCTAATCAAAAAATTTCAAAATAATCACTCAAAGTAGCTTTATCTAACTGCAATTGTTGTCTTATATGTTTATTTACTTATTTATTTATTTACTTATTTATTTATTTATTCTATATATCTATTTATTTATTTATTTATTTATTCTACGTGCATGTATATCTATTTTATCTCTTCACTTATCCCATACTCACAATTATTATACTTTAACTCTTTAAACAGTCCTACCCGCTACCCGCCTAGATTAGCCTTAGCTATTTGCGGGTTAGCGCTGTTCTGTATTATGTCGTTAATTTTAATAAACGTGAACTTGAACTTGAACTTGAAAGAAAATCATTCGAAACTAAGTTGCGTTGTGACTGTTGAAAAGGGTATATTACTTGAAGCATTTCTGCTAATCTCTATATAATCCTCTATCTTTCAATTTCATTCGTTCAATTTTCTTCCTTGCAATGATAAATCAAATTGAGTAATCACAAGAACCTTGAGGTGCCAGGTTGTTTGGAACACTGTTATATCTCCTTCCTAGCATTTATTAATGACTCATCCCATCGTTCGTTGTGCAGTGCGGAACATGAAATCCTTAAGTGCACAGGATTCCAGTAGTTGGAAGTAAAGTTAATAACTTTTGTGAAGACAATCAAGCCGTTTAAATAATCTTTACTAGTATGATAAATGTCTTTGGTTCAGGATAAATCCATTCCATTACTATTAGGATTACCATTACCATATCATTAAGAAAATCATTCGAAACTAAGTTGCGTTGTGACTGTTAAAAAGGGTATATTACTTGAAGCATTTCTGCTAATCTCTATATAATCCTCTATCGTTCAATTTCATTCGTTCAATTTTCTTCCTTGCAATGATAAATCAAATTGAGTGCTGTCCTGAAGCGATAGAAGAATAAAAGGCATCCAATCAACAAACCATTCCTTTCTTTTCTTTTCGTTTTCTGATTACCATAATGTCTTGGAAGGTTGCCACATGATGTAATTTACTTGTTGATGAATGAATGTATTTATGTATTATTTAATTCATATGTTTGTTGATTAATGTATTCAGTCGTTTATTTAATCAGTTATCTGACACAAATACAGTACGGCAAATTAAAACTTAGACCCACGATCAAGAATTAAAATAAATATCTCAATCAATGAAAGTATATTCGACAAGGCATAAAACCTTTTCTACCTGACATCTGAAACCGAACTGACCTCACGGTAAACAAATCATTTGCGATGTTTACTGTCAAATCCTAACAGATCTAAGAGCAAAATAAGTTTTTCAAAGGAAATAAATCAACTATACAATGCTGTAATAATCCGAACACAGGAGGTAATTGAACAGAACTTGAGAAGAGTGCGTTACTTAGTGTCCTGTTCGTTACCCCGGCCTGTAAACAGTTGCCTCGGGGCTACAGAACACTGTTCGCCTGTTTGTTTTCATTGTGTGAAAGACTTGCCAAACCAAAACGTAAAATCGCAAAATAAACATTTACTTCTTCCTCTAAGAGCAGCTGCATTGCATGTGTCACCTGGTATGATCTTCAGAAAAACAAGTGCACAATTGAAAAGTGATGTTATAGCAGACAAATCTTTAGCAAAGCATATGTCTTTTTTTCCAAAAAAAAAATCAATTATTTTTCAATCAAAACATGCAAAATATCCAACATTTTCCAGAAGAATGCGGTGCTTTGCGAATTTTGTATTCCATCTTCACTTCGAAAGTCAAAAGTTCTGTTGTCCTACGAAGTTTGAAATTTTACACTGACCCCTTCAGTGAGGTGGCCTCAGTTTATTTCCCGTTAAACTACGTAGATCTAGAATACTAAGATATCATAAAATCTGAAATCGAAAATGAAGAAAAATTTGGGTTAGATACTGTTTCTCTGAGGGGTCCTTCGTTTAATCGGTGGAAATATTAATTAAACTTAAATTTTGAATGATGAGAAGTTATACTGATGTGGCAACTATAAAACCCAAAATTCTGAAAATACTGCAATAAACTGTTTGAAAATCCAAAGAAATATATACACTCACATTTTCCACGCTGCAGTCGCATATCTGCAGTTCAGGGGAGTACGATTGGTAAAAACCAGACCGCGGCCGGACAACAGCAATTGCACTGCACCCTGAAATTGTGCAAATTTTCCAATTTCCTGGTCTTTCGAAATAATTCTTCTATTCAAACCGTGAATAACCAGCAATGAATGAGACTGTCGGGTCAGTTATCATAGTCCGTATAAATGTTTGCCACGTGCAATCTTCATCAGATGTCCCAATTAGGAACAAACAACAAGCAGCACGTTCGCCCTCACGTTGCGTCACCACGTGATCATTCACGTGTGAGAGTAAGCAGTGTAAGGGTGCTTACTGGAATAGGAATACTTGGAATGGGATTAACGGAATAATATATCTTTCGTTCTGCCCCCGATAGCCGAATTAACGGAATTAAAAGAATATGTATATTTCTACAATCTTGGGCAATTCAAAAGAGAAATCAAGACTAATTCCCCCCCCCTCCCCCCATTTTAATGGTGGAAATGAATGGTGCGTTTTTGGTTGAACGCGAGTTCACCATTAAAATGGGTGCGGAGGGGTGGTCTTGTTTCTCATTTTATTCTGTCCGATATTGTAGGTTCAGGAGCTCGGTCTGGACTATTTCATCGGCATCGCCAAGAGATAGAAATGCCTGCTATGGGTTTCTCTAGGATCGTGCAAATAGAACAGCTATTACAAACATGCTGCTGGGTCAGCCTAGGTGTAATTGCCGAGGTCACGCCAATTTGTAGTAGATTGAGTGCGGTCAGTTTATAACCTTAAATAAACACAGAATACTACCCTACTACCTCTTTTACCGACTGAAAGTGTCTTGCAATTTTGCCAAAACAGATGTAATGACAAAAAAGATATCTTGGTGAGCTCTTGTGAGCTGTGTTGTGTTGTAAGCATAAGAACAAATGTGAAACCGCGTGAGGTTCATTGCAATTTTAGGCTAATTAGTAAACACAAGAAATTTTCTCAAAAGCCCTAAGCCACTTTTTTAGTTTTACACCATAGAGTTTTCATTTCAGTTTACTCTGATACATGTATTTTGTGTATGGGACCTCTGTTTCGTTACTGAGATATCTATTTTACTAGGAGTGCCTCTTTTTTTTTTTCAGGCATTAAAACTGATTACCATGCTTACAAAATGTCAGTCACTGTCATAAATCTTAACACTTTTTGATGACCTTTTCAGCGGTACCAATTCTAATAATAGTGTATGTTGTGTATTGGGTAAATACCGCAATAACACGTGGAACACAAGAGAACGAAACCAAGATGGCGGAACAACCAGTTTTTAATCAAATCCCAGACCTCGTGTCATACCAAATATGGAGAGGCCAACGTGGCACACAGGGTACCCAATCTAACAATTTCCTCCCCTCAAAACTCTGACATGCGGTAAGAACAAAACGAATTCCGTCTAAATAACAATCCCAAAATGTGACAACTGACAAGATGAATAAATAAACAAATGAAACAAAATAAACTTAAACAACAAAACAGGAACAGTGTCAAGTTAACCAAAAGGAATAGCGTGGCTGACATTGCCACAACAGTTCAGTTCAGTTCTCCTCAATTGCAAACATAGTCCTTGAATCTCTGTGGTGGTTTAACCACTCGGCCGGCCCGTGTGGTAATCTGTTCTTGTTCAGAGGTGCGCTCCTGACTTGTCAGCTCTGGAAAATGAACCTCCTCCCGGGGCATACCCAGCTGGGGTGGTACATCTGATTCATTGGTCTCCATGACTTCAGGTACGACCTGCTCCATTACATCAGGGACAGAATCATCACTACTTGTTGCCAACGCGGATGGGCCAAGGTTCCCATCTCTCAGCTGTTCGACATGACGTTTCCAGGTCAGGTCATTTACCTTGACTCGGTATAGGACGGGACCTGCCTGCTCAATCACAGTGCCCTGGACCCACTTTGGTCCTCTTCGGTAGTTGCGTACCCAGACACTCTGGTTGGGGTCAAAAGACTTCAAGGTACTGCTGTTGGACTGAAGTAACTTCTTGTCGACCTCCCTCTTGACATCAGGCTTAATGAGATCCAGCCTAGTCTTGAGATTACGACCCAGGAGAAGCTGTGCAGGGCTAAACCCGGTAGTTGCATGAGGGGCTGACCGGTAGGCCAACAGGAACCTATCCAGCTTGTGTTGAAGGGTTCTACCAGACTTGTCAGCTTTAACACCTTTCTTGAAACTCTGTACCAATCGCTCAGCCTGGCCATTGGTGGAGGGGTGGTAAGGAGCACCCATGGCATGCTTAACACCATTCGCTGATGTAAACTTCCGGAAGGCTTCCGAGGTGAACTGCGGTCCGTTATCTGACACAATCTGGTCCGGGAGTCCAGTGCGCGCAAACAAGGAGCGCAGTGTACTGACAGTCGCCTCAGCAGTGGTGCTCTCCATCACAAAAATCTCAGGCCACTTGCTGTGGGCATCAATTACGACCATGAGCATCTTTCCTTGCACTGGCCCCGCAAAATCCACATGAAGTCTCTGCCAGGGAAGGGCTGGGTACTCCCACCGATGCAGCGGGGCGCGAGCAGGATTGTTGGCTACCTCCTGACATCCCTCACAATTTCTGACCGCGCCCTCAATGTCCTTGTCAATGTTAGGCCACCAAACATACCCCCTGCACAAACCCTTCATCTTGACCATACCAATGTGACCCTCATGAAGTGTTTCTAGGACCCTGTCTCTCAGTTTGACTGGAACAACCACTCTACTGCCCCACATCAGAACCCCATGATGCACTGTAAGTTCATTACCACGATGAGCATAAGGAATGAGCTCTGGGTGGACTTCTGCCCCCTGCCATCCCTGCTGTACTAACTCCAGAACACGTGAAAGCACTGGGTCTCTCCGGGTCTGCATTCGCAGCTCCTTTTCCGTGACGGGTAAGGCCTCAACCACCGTTGCGTGAAACATTTCTACTTCATCAGGCTTGTCAGCAGGTGCCTGCGGACGGGGAAGACGTGATAGCCCGTCACAATTGGCATGCTGCTTTGTCCCTCGGAACTCAATGCTGTATGAAAAACCACCTAAGAACAGGCACCATCGTTGAATCCTGGCTGCTGCTGTGACTGGCACCGCCTTTCCAGGGTCCATTATGTACTTCAGGGGCTGATGGTCTGTTAACAAGGTGAACTGACGACCCTCCAAGTACGTTTGAAACTTCTTCACACCCCACACCAGGGACAACGCCTCCTTCTCTATTTGCGAATACTTCTTCTCGGTTTCAGAAAGTGAACGGGACGCATAGGCTATGGGTCGCTCTTCTCCCTCTCGGGTGCGGTGCGATAAAACAGCCCCAAGGCCATACGAGGAACTGTCTGTCGCTAGGACTAGCGGCAAGTCTGGGTCATAGTGCATCAAAACCTTGTCC
This sequence comes from Pachyseris speciosa, assembly GCA_016490735.1. Classification (NCBI taxonomy): domain Eukaryota; kingdom Metazoa; phylum Cnidaria; class Anthozoa; order Scleractinia; family Pachyseridae; genus Pachyseris; species Pachyseris speciosa. Next base: position 229,738 of record JAEMWC010000260.1, read on the forward strand.
TGTAGCAGCATCTCCTTCACCAAACTGAAGCTGGCTTCTTCCTCCGCACCCCATGACCACTTCGCATCTTTCTGCAACAGCCGATGCAGTGGAGCCAGATGTGTAGCCAGGTCAGGTAGGAACCTGGCATAGTATTGGACCATACCAAGGAAAGCGCGCAGTTGTGTGACCTCCTGAGGTCTTGGCATCTCAGTGATGGCCTTAACTTTCTTGGGGGATTGGTGTAGCCCTTCGGCGGAGATGACGTGACCCAGATACTCTACAAAACTTCTCAGGAACTTGCACTTCTCTCGATTAGCCTTTAACCCATACTCCTCCAGCTTCTTTAACACTGCAATTAACCGCTCGAGGTGTTCTTCCATGGTACGACCGGTCACGATGATGTCATCCAGGTAACAGAAAACCCCTGGGATACCCTGTAAAATCTGATCCATGGCCCGTTGCCAGATTGCAGGTGCTGATGCAACACCATAGGGCAGGCGTTGATATTGGTACAGACCACGCGTTGTGTTAATAGTGAGGAGTGGTCGAGACTGCTCTTCAACCTCCATTTGCAAATAGGCGTGACGCAAGTCCAGAACACTAAACAATGTCCCACCACCTAGGCTGGCATAGATATCTTCAATACGTGGGAGGGGGTACTCTTCCACCTTCAGCTGTGGGTTAACTGTTACCTTGAAGTCACCACATACCCTCACACTGCCATCCTTTTTCACCGGGGTCACGATAGGTGCAGCCCACTCACTAGTCGCTACCTTCTTAATCACCCCTTCTGCTTCTAACTCATCCAGTGCTGCCTCCACAGATGGCTTGCGAGCTAATGCAATGGGGCGAGCCTTCCAGAATCGAGGCTGAGCACTCTCTTTCAGGTGAATACGAGCCTGAATGTTCTTCATCTTGCCCAGGCCTTCTGAAAAGACGCCGGCATGTTTATTCAAAATTTCATCCAGGGCTGGGGTTGTGTCTGAGGTTTCCAATTGGAGTAACGGCCAATTGAGTTGAATGGACTCTAACCACTCTCTGCCAAAAAGGGTGGGCCCATCATTCTTCATCTCATAAATTGGGAGCTCCTTGGACTGTCCCTTGTAGTCCACAGTCACGTGACAAAATCCTAAGGGTTTAACTGATTCACCTGTGTAAGTGCGTAACTTCAAAGACGTATCTTTCAAAGGAACATGGCGCAGGTACTCGCGATACACCACTTCACTCATCACTGACACTGCAGAGCCCGTGTCCAGCTCCATAGTCACCGGTCGACCTTCAAGGTACACCTTAAAAGAAATGGGTTTCCTGTTCCTGCTGTCAGAAACATGGTAAAGATCGCCATACTCTCCCTCGCTTTCTTCTGAATCATCATCTTCCATTACATTTACTCCAGCCACAGTTCCCTTTGGGGAGGCTTGTTTCTTCCTACAAGCCCTTTGTGTGTGGCCAATGATGCCACAATGGTAACAACGCTCCTTGATGAATTGGCACTTCTGTGAGTTGTGAGAGCCCAGACAGCGGTAACAGGGTTTAGGTTGCTTGGAATCTTTACCTCGAGGACCCTGTGTCTTTTGAGGCGGCTTGGGTGGGACCTGGTCTTCCCCGGGTTTGGCCATGGCAAGTTTATTGACAGAGTTGTCATGTTTCTGTTCGCCCTGAAGAACTTGGACATCTTTATTAGCCTGCTCTATAGCCAAACACTTCTGAACCGCAAGATCGAAAGAGAGATCAGCGAGTTTCACTTTCAACAACTCGGAAATCATCTTGGAATCACGAATCCCCGACACCAAACGGTCACGAAGGCGTTCGGTCCTCATGGCCTCACCGAATTTGCATTCGGTTGCAAGGTGTTTAAGCGTGGCCACATAATTGCTGACAGACTCACCGGGATTCCGAGAACGATTATCGAACTCATATCTTGCTACCAAAGCTGACCTTTCGGGCTTGAGTTGTTTCTGCATTCGCTCCACAATAGCATCGTACGTAATGCCGTCGTCCTTCAGTTGTGCGGGGGCGACTAAGTCCTTCGCCAATTGATAAGTCTCCGCTGGAAGGTTCGTCAAAAGAACGGCCTTCTTAGTCTTGGGGTCCCCGACGCCGTTTGCCAAAAAGTAAAAATCCAACTGTTCGGTGTAGGACTCCCAATCCGTCCCCACAACATACTTGGTCACTTTGCCGATGGTTTGATTTGTCGGTGGATTGTCGGGCATTTTTCGCAGGTTTAAAGTGATTAAACAACCTCCTGCTGCTTCTCCGCCTGTGCTTGATCAAAAGATCCCCAATCCTCGTCGCCAATTTGTTGTGTATTGGGTAAATACCGCAATAACACGTGGAACACAAGAGAACGAAACCAAGATGGCGGAACAACCAGTTTTTAATCAAATCCCAGACCTCGTGTCATACCAAATATGGAGAGGCCAACGTGGCACACAGGGTACCCAATCTAACAGTGTATTCCTATAATCACTCAGGTGATTGTAGAGATTATCTTGCTCTTATTAATTGGTCGAGGACTGCATCATATGTTGCTTGAGTACCCGTGCGGGGTGATTATAAATCAGAATAAAAGATTGAAAAGCACTACAGATGAAATTTTAAAATAAGTGCGGCACTTTTCAGCGGTAGGATATCAAAGTTTTGCCAGTGGTAACAGAAAACTATTTATTTTGCATTGGAGTCTCTATCTCAATTTTGATTGGCTAAAAACACGCGGCTAATTACTTCTGGCACTGTTTTCGCTACGTCATACCTACAGACATTAGGTTTTCAACTGCCATGTCATTGAAGTGATGTGAAAACTTTAGATTGCCTGTGATATGTCTTTTTATTTTTTTGGCCTTCATTCTTACAAGCAAGTCTCTGAAAACTCAGGTGTCGCATGGCTAAAAATGGAAATGAAACATTGAAATCTACTAAAAAAATCTTTTCTCAGAGCTAGAGTCAGTGCCGAAAATCTAATTGAGTATACTTGTGGTTGTCTGCGTTAGTTACGCTCATGGTAGAGGATATATTTTCCCTCATGACGCAAGGCGGTTGCATGCCCACCTAATGTGCCGGCATTCGATGCGCTTCTTGTGTGAGAGAGCTTGAGAAGATGTATTGCAAAAAGGTGGTCCTTTAATTTGAACTGATTGAGATTCATTCTAAGATTTGAATAAATATCAGTTAAGTTTGATAAAACATTAAAGCGAGTAGATTTTTCAGTATATTTATGACGGTATTATATATTATGACCAAATGTATTATAATTTGAATTACAATTCAATCCTTCTTGCGCTGAAGCAATAATGAACAATGAATAATCCACAAAAATTTAGAAAGAATAATGAATAATTGAGGTCAAATTATTCAGCTTCCACCCCGATGTTGAACGTAACTCGTTCTTTCCTTTCACTCACAGCAAGTCTTATAAGGAAGAGGCCTTATTACACCCGATAGAAATTTAGAAAAGATACGTTTTCCTCTGAAGTTATCGTCATTTGAAACCGGTAAGTGGTTGTCGTCTGAGCACTTGCTTTTGAAACGTAACGTAAATGACAGCGTTGGTAACGTAAATGGCATGCTGCGGTATGGAACAAAATTGGCTCTGTAACACAATTTTGCGTTGATATGAACTAAGTTAACTTGTAATAACAAAGGCAAGTATATTTTACCCTGGTTTCCTTTAGTTTTGCTTAACTAATAGTTCAAAACACAAAATTTTTAGTAATTACAAAAGATTCTGTTATTTGGATCACTTACAGACATGCCTAAGTTACTAAGTCACATGCCTAAGTCGCTGTAATTCAAAGGGCTTACAGAGAAACAAGGCTATAAAAGGTGAGGCTTTTCAAAAGCGAGAAAGCAGTCGCCTTATGAAGTATTATACTCCATCGAAAGAATCTAAGTAAACAAGCACTTGATGAAAGGAGAGCAATGAACAGGGAAAATGATCGATTATACAGAGAAAGAAAAGCAGCAGCTGCCAATAGCACGGTCTCACGAAATAGGTCTCCCTTTGAAAATTTAACTCAGTTAAACCAGAGTGAAAAAAAAAGGCAATCAACAAAGCTATCAATCAATAAACTCTAGTTGACATGTAGGAGACTCGATCAAAAACTTGTCATTTACGTTACTATTCCTCGAGTACATTAAGATAAATTTTGTCGTTTCTGCTCATTTGATATGATCGTCCTTTCAAGGAAAACCAAACGTAATTTACGTTACCACTCCTCTTGGTAATTTACGTTACCTTGTTTCCAAGGAAATTTTAATTACTATCATAAGAATTTTCGTACGGAATTAATTAAGCATGAAATTTAGGGACCTTATCCATTTAGTGTAAGTTGTTTTGAAAGCAACTAAGTACCGTTTAGTCATTTTATGTAAAAAAGTAACAAATACTATATTTTTCTAGTAAGATCCATTGATGATCATTTACAAAAAATTGAATTTTTCTAGCATAATTTAATGATCAGAAATGTAAAATTAGCTTAGTTTTCTTAAAGTGCTCCAATTATATAAAAATATACGAGGATATGTCACATTTAGCGAAAAAAAGAATTGATTTAACGAAAATGGACTAGCTTTTCTTTTAAAAATGAAACAGGGTTTATGATAGTAGTGGGGCTTATGCTAATAAAGGTTTCGAGGACCCATTTCACACAAGTGTATTCCAAATTATGCCCGATAACCGGCCAGGACTACGTTTCAAGATGTTTCTGTGATTTTTCAACATTTTGAACCTTCTATTGCCCCCGTTTACTTAGAATGGCTGAGTTACGAATTGGTCACATCGACACTTGCTAATTCTTGAATACATATTTTCAATTTCTTTTAGTTAGTTCAGAATAAAAGTGCGTTTGCTATTAGCTAAACAACCACAGCCCGGACAATTTTCTTAGCAATACAAAAAAAAATTTTAACACGATCCCAGCACTGCTTCTTGTCGTTCTAAAACACTCAGCAATGAAAAGTTGACTTCCATTTGTATTTCGGTTCTAGTTTCGAAATTTCTACTCGTTCATTCCGCTGCGAGACGACTAATGTTTTTATGGCTGCCGTTTCGAAGGAAAATTTTATTGAGCTTTCTCTGTTTGCTGAAGCGTTCATTGACCATATAAGGTAGTGCAGGTACAGGAGCTGAGAGCCTGTGTCCAGCTAACCAATGAAAATGCTGGAAATCTGATATCCGTAGCTCAGTTTGTAATAATAATAATAATAATTATTGGGCAACTCCGTGGTGGTGGTGGTCGTCGTCGCCATGCGTACGCGCCCACCAGCAATACCGCTAGTCATGAATACCATGAGAAATACAATTCACGGGCTCCTATAAGTATGTTGCTCCGCTTGGCGGTCTTTCGGGCCGCCGGAGTCCGCTATTAAATATTCTGAGTCTGTTTCCATTATAAGCATCGTTTGAAACTTTTCTTTTTAGAAATACTTATTGTACATAGTTACCCGGGCTGCGCGCGTCTCGCGCGGCGCCCGGGTCTAGAACTACCGACGGTTCTCGAATTCTTTTTCGTCGTCGAGTATCATCCGCAAATGGCACTTCCGGCGTTTCTGCGCAAGCGCTAACTATTTTTAACAACAGTGATGCGTGTTGTCACGTATGGGAAAATGTCGATTCATCTTGTGGCTTTTGAAGTCTGAACAAACAATATGTTAAGAGAAGTGTCTATGCGAATGTTTGGAAGTTCAACGGCGAGAAGAAAGTTTTTAACATGAGTAAACTGAACGGCAGATGGACTGCTGTGTTTCCCCGTGTCTGCTTTAGTAGACAGCGAGTAGTCTCTAATTTTGGCGACGGATTGTGGGGGCACGTGCGCGCGCGAAGTTGCGAGAAGACGCGACGCGAGGGAAGCGCCAAAAATTAGAGACTACAGACAAAGGGAGTTTGACCTTTTACGGCCGAGTGATTCGAGTGTAAATCTCATATCAACAGCAAGAATGACGCCTGTTGTCACGTATCGGAAAACGTCGATTCACCTTGTGTTTTTGAAGTCTGAACAACTAATATGTTAAGACAAGTGTCTATACGAATGTTTGCAAGTTCAACAGCGAGAAGAAAGCTCTTAACATGACCAAAATTTAACTCCAGATGGACTGCCGTGTTCCCGTATCCGCTCCATTGAGATGTACATTTTGTTGAATAACTCAAGTACGGGATACCACACACCCCTGAGACTTTGACAGGTAGTTTATTTACTATTTTGCCACAATATCTCAATTTCTGGACTTTAATTTTTGAATGATAAGCGATTATATTTTACAAATGTACTAGCGTCCCTTGAAACTGTCCAGAAACGTTCCTTTCTTGTGTTTCAAATGACCCTGGATTGATGTATTTGTAAACAGTTTCACTCTGCTAATTAATTTTCTACTCACATTTCACCGAGACTCCATTCACATTTATGCGAAAAAATCCAACATCGTTCGATAAGCGTTTCCTTTCTCAAACAATTATCCATCGAAGCGAAAACAAGTGTGCTTAGTTTTTTTTTTTTTTGGAATCAATGCACTATTTTTATCATCTTGCATAACGATAAACCTCTGTGGCCTAAAGGTCATTGTTCCTGCCTGTGACGCAGCTAACCCGGGTTCGATGTCCTTTAGTGGTATATATCACGGGCTTTATTTTTTCTGTTTCTCTTTTTCTTGTTCTTTTAGAAATATTTTTTACAAGTGTTATAGTTATTGTGCTCAATGGTTGAGCTGTATTTTAGAGGAATATATGTTGATAGGGGTCTAAAGAAATAGACTCCAACACAAGCTAAACACAATGCGTCCGATGTAAGAAAGACAGACTTCCTTCTATTCTTTTGTTTAGCACTAAGTTAGGGATACAATACTGTTTTTTGCAAGCCCGGGTTTAGGCTAATTGTAGCCTCTTGTTCATCTTAGATCGAGCTTAACATTGTATGCCCATTAATATTACTTTAAGTGCGCCATAAAAACATTTGACATGCCAAACATCCTCTAAGTCAAATTCGGCTTGAAAACGTTCTATACTAGTAACAGCAGATTTACGCGGGCTTGCTAGATATGAAATTATCATTGCATAACCAAAAATTCATATCCAGCGCGGCGCCCTCGATGGATCACTTGTGATGGAGATAATGATCATAATCAGGAAGAGGAGGAAAGGTGAGATGGATAATGATGAGACGAAAGATGACTATGCGTGCTAGGGCATAAGGATGAGGATGTCGATGATGGAAAAGCTCAGGGGGAAAATTATGAAACTGGGAAATAGGGCGAGAATTAAGAGAGGTGTTATGATTAGCATGAGGGTGGAATGGTAAGGACGAGGGGACGGGTCATGCAGAGTGAGGATATATAGGGTGAAATGGGGAAAGGGTGAAGGTGAGAACGAACATGAGAGGGAGATGATGATTATGATGATGATGATTGACTTGTGACAGTGGATGTCTTGTGTGGATGTCTTGGTGTTTCTTCATAACCACCGTCTTTTTCTGAGAAATTCAATTTTGGTGTCCTGGATGGAATCGTAATCGTACAACTGTTAACTATAAAAATTATCTATGAACTCGTATTGCCCCGTTACAGGTTTTTATTTCACTTTGTTTGCTTGTTTGTCCAGTCTTTCTAACTTCAAACAATAACTTAAGATATCTCGCGCTGAATACCAAAACATGACAAATTTTCTCAACTCACGTGTCATGTTTCTATTATTAATTCATTTCACGTGTCAATGACATTTTAAGAGAATCCTGTGCAAACATTCACTCAATAAAGGAGGTTTGATGTACGCATACGTTTGCAGGGGAGAAAAATACGAGTAAAGGTTAGAAAGGAATTCGTAAATATTTAAGATCTGCATGACTAAAACTTCTAAGTGAGCTTAGGAGTCCTCTAAACAGATGTTGTTATGGTCAGATTGTACAGTTTTGCTGTTCCAGTCTACAGGAAGAAGCAAAAGAGAAAACAAAACAAAACAAAACAAAACAAAACAAAAAAAACGCACAAAATAGACTGAGTTAATTTTCTGTCTCATTAATGCTATTTTGTGCCTAAGTTGTGCGTCCAGCTTTCATGCAAAATCATTTTCGTAACGACGAAACTGCACAGCTACACAATCTATGCAGCTTGCAAGTCAGACGTTGCTGAGAAATAGTTCTTCCAAAGTCGCACGCGTGAACGTAGTCGTAGTGGATGCGAGTTGAAGACCACTTGAAACTACCGCCTCAGCGGTTGATTCGAGTAAAATCAAAATAGTTCACGCTGGAGGAATTGAATCCTGTAATTGAGATAAAAATGCGCGCAATTCCTCTTGAACTAGAGCCATCATCCAAAATCAAATAAAAATATAAGTAAATGTTGATCAAAACACTGAATCAACTGAAGCAAACGTGACTAAGATTGTCCCACTTCGATCAACATAGTTGTAAATGGCACATCAAAGATATCACTTCCCAAATAGCAGTGAAAATCTTGTTCCTGGGGTTAATAGCCAAGAAAGATCAAAGTAATACGGAAAAATGAACTTCTTCTTGTGCTGGTCTGTTAACTGAATGATCTTGCGATGTCTTGTGGCGAACGAGACATGGCAAAAGAATTGTTTGCCATTGTTTCACATACCTTTCAGCAAAACCATAACTTGCTTTTACAGAACAGCATCCATGAAAACAATTTTTGGAGTCAATTAAAGAACATACATGCGTATATACTCATTGATAACTACAACAAGCTAGAAAAGACATGAAAAAATACAAATTTATTTGTGAGTATAAAGATCACAACTGGTATATACTTGCGCTATATAAGTAAATAAATTGCTATTATTATTTAATTTATATCATAATAGCATTTACAATGATCCCAATAAACCGTACACGTGAAAGTGACAATGTGCGCAATTCTTCCTGATCTAGAGCCATCACACAAAAGCAAATGAAAATATAACTAACGTTTGATCAAAATACTAAATCAACTCGGAAGCAAAGGTGATCAGGATTCTTCCACTTCGATCAACATAATTATAACTGGCATGTCAAAGATATCAGTTCTCAAATGGGAGTGAAAATCTGAGTTTAATAGCCAAGAAAGATCAAGCTCATAGCCACGGAAAAAATGAAGTTCTTCTTGTGCCAGTCTGTTTGCTGTAAGATTTTGCGATGTCTTGTGGAGAACGAGACACGGCAAAAGGATTGGTTGCTATTGTTTCACATACCTTTTAGTAAAACCATAACTTGTTTTTACTGAATAACATCCAGGAAAAGATTTATTAGAGTCAATTAAAGAACATACATGCATATATACATATTGATAACTACAACAAGCTAGAAAAGACGTGAAAAGATACGAATTTATTTGTGACTTTAAAGATCACATCTGGTATATCACTGGAAAACTTGAACCATTTACAGACTTCAAAAAAGTTTGTCAAATCTCTGTAAAATGTATACATTTCCTTTGTAAATTGCAATGTCTGTAAACGTGCACACTTACAGAGATTTTATGAACCCTATAAAATGTCTGTAGATTCGACAGAATTTTACGCGTCCAGATCCCATTAAATGTCTGTGAAATCTCAATGTTTTCTGTGTAAATTGTAAGCAAAATCTACAGAGATTTCATAAACTTTGTAAAAATCCTTGTAAAATCTCAAGGTATTCTCTGTAAAAAAAACTCTAGGAAAAAACTCTGTAAAATAAAGAACATAAAATGTCCATAAAATCTTCGTAAAAATCGAACCAAAATAACTGCATGAAATGTTAATAAAATGTACACAAATAAAAAGCACACAATGTTAATAAAAAGTGGGTGTAATGTTTGTAAAATATACAAGGAGTACCATATGAAATCTCAGCAAAATCTTCATATTTTCTCTGTAAAAGACAGAGGGAAACAAACCAGGATGAAACGCCAGAACACAAAATCCCAACAAAATGTCTATAAAAAGTGAACAAAAGCTGGACCACAAAGTGTCTGTCGATAAATCAAGTGCAGACAATACTGTATCTTCAAAAGATATGTATTTTATTGCAAAATGTTAACGTTTTCTTTGCAAAAACGAGCTGGTACTAAAGCGACCTGAAAAACGCTAAAAACGTCAGTGGCCGTGAACTTTTCAGGGCCGAGCTTGCCAGTCCATCGCCACTGAACATTTAACGGCATGAAAAAGGTATCCTTTCTATTGCAATTGCCGCAGAAGTTGTATAATTTACGTCCCTTAGCTTTATCGTTTCTTATAAACACTGGAAAATTATATTTTCATTCCAAACGGCTGCTGGTATAACTCACAATTGGAGTTACTAATGTTTTATGTTACACTGGACTGTACGAGGCGTGCCCCCGCCAGTTCAGAGGGGTTAAACTAGACAGAGAGAAAGACAGATTACACGCATGCTACACTGGACAACATAAGGCGTTCCACCCGCTAGTAGGGAGGAATTAAACTATAGAGAGAGAGAGATTACATGTGTTACACTGAACCGTATGAGGCGTGCCACCCGCCAGTGCAGAGGGGTTAAACTAGAGAGAGAGAGAGAGATTACATGTATGTTACACTGAACTGTATGAGGCGTGCCTCCCGCCAGTTCAGAGGAATTAAACTAGATAGAGAGAAAGAGAGATTACATGTATGTTACACTGAACTGTATGAGGCGTGCCACCTGCCAGTTCAGAGGCATAACGAGCCAGAGGTTCTTAGCAACCACAAAAATACCACTGGATCCCGCTGAGATAGGGGGCAATTTGCCACCAATCTCAGCAGGATATCCAGCTACTCTGAACATTCCAATGTAATTGAATCGCGTCTGGTACTCGTTTCTGTTTGATATGGGGCGTCAATTTTCACGCTTATCTGTCATAATCCTTAAACGCGATCGTTTATTTATGACGAGAGTTTAATTAAATTCTATCTTTAGATCTGATGCACTCGAAAAGTGACTGCGGGAACCGGAAAACGATACCCAATAGTTTGTTTTGGTTTTGGTGAATAATTACTCTTGAGGTAGGCTCACCGGTTCCAGAAAATAGCACTAAATTACAACCAAAGACTCAAGTTTTCTTTGTTTCTCTTTCGCATGCAATATGGGAAAAACAATAGGGCTGTTTATACGAGAGAAAATAAGCCACGGCTTACTCTGGCCACGGATTACATAAGACACGAACACTCCGTATAAATGGTACAAAATCTACATTCACGGCTTTCTCAAGCTGCGGCTTATCCTGGCCTAGGAGTTTTTACTTGTATAAATGGTTCCTTTCGCGTCTTCTGTAAGCCGCGGCCAGAGTAATCCGTGGCTTATTTTCTCTCGTATAAACAGCCCCATTATGTTTTTTTGTTTTCGGAGGGATATATATCTCTTTTGAACGCTAATTAAAATTCGCTTGTATTCCTAAATCAAAGATACTTGCAATATATGGTAATAGTGAACATATTTGGGAGTAATATACACAAATCAGTCTGCAAGTATTACTCTTCTTAAACGCCGTGAAAGTAAATTAACATCACTGAGCTAAAATAATTCGCTTCAATATGTGATATCGTTGCGTGCCCATGAACAAAAGTTTTACTATCCGTACGGTTTCCCTAGGAACTGATAAAATTCTCGTTGAATAATTCCTCAATAACCTCGGCAGACGTCGAAATGGAAGTTTCACTATTCGACTTCCGAAACCGACCTTGGCAGGAAAAGCGACAACGGCGACGGTATCGAAATCATCATTTCAAAATACAACTTCTCCTTTTTCTAATTCTCTCCCGATTGTTAAAATTTGTTTAACTTGGAAAATGCTGGCGAACTCTCCAAGGACTAAATTAGTCTGAAGGGCATTAAAGTAAGGAAAACGTTCTCGAAAAACAAAAAACATTTCATCCGAACGTGTTATTGTTCTGCAAAGAAATGTACCAACTGTAAAACGTTTTGGTCATTAAACCTGCTTACAACATTTGCCTAGATTTGTATGTGCATTTCATAAAACTGATCATGTTATATATCCCAGAAGCACTCAGACATATAGTGATGCCAGGACCTCAACCTGGATGAACCAGAAAAGATATAGAACATTTTCCTACATTTAACTGCACTTTAAAAAATGTTCATGTTATATATCCCAGAAGCACTAAGGCATACAGTGATGCCAGGACCTCAACCTGGATGAACCAGAAAAGATATAGAACATTTGCCTAAATTTTTATCTGCATTAAAAAAAACTGCTATGTTAAATATCCCAGAAGCGCTCAGGCATACAGTGATGCCAGGACTTCAACCTGGGTGAACCAGAAAAGATATAGAACATTTGCCTAGATTTTTATCTGCACTTCAAAAAACTATTCATGTTATATATCCCAGAAGCACTCAGGCATACATTGATGCCAGGACCTCAACCTGGATGAACCAGAAAAGATATAGAACATTTGCCTAAATTTTTAGCTGCATTAAAAAAAACTGTTATGTTAAATATACCAGAAGCACTCAGGCATACAGTGATGCCAGGACTTCAACCTGGGTGAACCAGAAAGATATAGAACATTTGCCTAGATTTTTATCTGCACTTCAAAAAACTATTCATGTTATATATCCCAGAAGCACTCAGGCATACATTGATGCCAGGACCTCAACCTGGATGAACCAGAAAAGATATAGAACATTTGCCTAAATTTTTAGCTGCATTTAAAAAAAACTGTTATGTTAAATATCCCAGAAGCACTCAGGCACACAGTGATGCCAGGACCTCAACCTGGATGAACCAGAAAAGATATAGAACATTTGCCTAAATTTTTATCTGCATTAAAAAAAACTGCTATGTTAAATATCCCAGAAGCGCTCAGGCATACAGTGATGCCAGGACTTCAACCTGGGTGAACCAGAAAAGATATAGAACATTTGCCTAGATTTTTATCTGCACTTCAAAAAACTATTCATGTTATATATCCCAGAAGCACTCAGGCATACATTGATGCCAGGACCTCAACCTGGATGAACCAGAAAAGATATAGAACATTTGCCTAAATTTTTAGCTGCATTAAAAAAAACTGTTATGTTAAATATACCAGAAGCACTCAGGCATACAGTGATGCCAGGACTTCAACCTGGGTGAACCAGAAAAGATATAGAACATTTGCCTAGATTTTTATCTGCACTTCAAAAAACTATTCATGTTATATATCCCAGAAGCACTCAGGCATACATTGATGCCAGGACCTCAACCTGGATGAACCAGAAAAGATATAGAACATTTGCCTAAATTTTTAGCTGCATTTAAAAAAAACTGTTATGTTAAATATCCCAGAAGCACTCAGGCACACAGTGATGCCAGGACCTCAACCTGGATGAACCAGAAAAGATATAGAACATTTGCCTAGATTTTTGTCTGCACTTCGTAAAACTATTCATGTTATATATCCCAGAAGCACTCAGGCATACAGTGATGCCAGGACCTCAACCTGGATGAACCAGAAAAGATATAGAACATTTGCCTAGATTTTTATCTGCACTTCAAAAAAACTATTCATGTTATATATCCCAGAAGCACTCAGGCATACAGTGATGCCAGGACCTCAACCTGGATGAACCAGAAAAGATATAGAACATTTGCCTAGATTTTTATCTGCACTTCATAAAACTATTCATGTTATATATCCCAGAAGCACTCAGGCATACAGTGATGCCAGGACTTCAACCTGGATGAACAAGAAAAGAATTGTAACAGTTGCCTAAATTTTTATCTGCAAGTTACATATTCTAAATCACTTGAATATTTTACTATTGCTATTTTCCTCGCACAAACATACACAGAGTCCTAAACTACTTGGTAGTTTGAAAAGGCTTTCAGAAGCTGTAATTTCCGGCCATCACATACTGAAATATGCCGATTATCCCCTTGAAAATCTCAACGAATCGCTAAAGCATAACATTTGACGAAACTAGCGTTTTGTCTTACAAGTAAAGCCATAAAATGTCATGAGAACACGGCGTAAGCGTGCCGCGTGGTGGTAAATTAAATTCTGCCGCTGAAGGGCAAAAACAATACTTCTTTCAAGGTGTGCGAAGATGCTCCTGCAGTGAAACCACAAATGGAGTAAGTTGACGGCTCTTATGCAGGCCTATAACGTCACTCCTTAGCAACTAGACTTGGGAGATTTTTTAACTTCCGGTTATCTCTGGCTCGTTATGATTAAACTAGATAGAGAGAATGAAAGATTACATGTATGTTACTGAACTGTATGAGGCGTGCTACCCGCCTGTTCAGAGGGGTTAAAATAGATAGAAAGAATGAGAATTATACTGATGGCTTTTCCCAGACCATAAATAGATGACCACCCAAGACAAATTCCTTTGGCAATGAAGTTGGTGTCCTTGATACTCTGATGTGCTATTTTTCTTTCTGTAAAAGAAAAAAAAAAAGACTTTAAATGAACTAAACTGATTGAAGGAACAAAGAAAATGCTAGCATTTGATTTGTATGATACAACACATAATATAATTATGTATCTACGCATATAGATATACATGTGCATGTACATGTATTCCTTAATGTTGAAAACATCACTTATGTGCATTAGCCTCCTTTGCAGCTGTTGTTTGGGTCTGTCCTTAATCCCTCCCCACTAATGTCTGGTGAACTAAGCTGGAAATTCCATTCCCATTGTGTCTAAGTATTCAATCTGGAGGGAGAAGAGAACTGACAAAAATGGCTGCAAAGGAGGCTACAGGAACTTACATGTAGCCACCAAAATTTAACAGCCATGATGTGACTAATCAGTTCCTGGGAAGGGAATGTCCGGCTCCGTTCAGCAGATGTTGGTGGGGAGGGAGAATACGACCAACATGTAAGTAACAGCTGCATAGGAGGCTATTACAGTGTACTGTATGTGCATCAATTGGTCAACACTGGATAGACCATCAATAAGGAAAGATTCAGTGGGTCAACCGTACACAAAGATTTATTATTTTAAAGACTTGGTTTGCCTGGACTAGGGACTGTTATTGGCTGTGAAAAGCTTCCGTAACTTACATGCATTGTAATATGATACATTATGCCTTCAAGGAAAAGCATGGACAATAAGACTTCACTGTGGGAGGCTTTTTCATGCTTAGTATAGGCTTAACTTATTACAGTTTGCATAAAGGCAAAAAAAATTGAGTAGAGTTAATGTGGTGGCAATGACAAGTACATGTACCTTACTCTGTTACAGTAGCATGTATAAGGTATGAAAAGGAAATTACTATTAGGGGGTAAACTTCAAAGGACTCTATGTAGCACATAATTATGTATGATACCAGATTGGCTAGAAGAAAAAATTGCTTGTACTGCAGGTCACATTAATTTTTATTTATAGGAAAGATGAATGTTTTTTTTTTTGGAGCAGGCAATTTCAACAGTTTCAATTTATTTTTTTCCATATTTCTTACACATTGTTACAAGATAAATATGTATTAAGATACAATAAAATAAAATAAGAAAAGAATGAGAAACATAATGGCGAGGATGTCCATAAAGAAACCATTGGAGCTTATACGAGCTACAGGCTCCTAAAAAATTACAACTTGGAAATCATGATTTTTAGGCATACATGTAGCTTATTTAATTAATCAATTCATTTAGGTTACAAAGTGAGTGAAATAAGAAATACAACATGATACATGTAGTAAGGCATGAAACCCCAAACAGAAACTCGAAAACAAAATCTGAGTTCCAGATGGGATTCGAACCCACGACCCTCCACAATCTAGATGGATAACCACTGAGCTACTGGACACTCTATGGTGTGCAAGGGTGAAATGTGGGCTTTGACTGGAACCGTATCACGTGGTCACACAGCCAAATAATGACTAGCACATACATAACTGCATCACGCAGTCACATTGAGGCATATCAAAGATGCATATTGAGGCATATCAAAGATGGCTGTGTGACCGCGTGATGGAGTTCCAGTCAAAGCCCACATTTCACCCTTGCTCACCAGTAGCTCAGTGGTTAGAACGTCCGTCTAGATCGCAGAGGGTCGTGGGTTCCAATCCCATCTGGAACTCGGATTTTTTTCGATTTTCTGTTTGGGGTTTCATGCATTACTATCATGTTACACTTAGGTTACGTGTAAAAAGCAAGCACACAAACAAACACACACCAGCAGCAAAACATAAAACAACACTTTCAAAATAGGAGTAGTCAATAGAGGAGTAATGTTCTTAATTCAGATTTCAACAGAGAAATACTGTCAGCATTCTGAATTTCTGAATGAAAGAAATTAAACAGTTTAGGTCTGGAAACTTATTGCAAACTGTCTGATATTAGTTCTACACAGTACAGTTGCAATGTCTAGTATTGTAACGATGAATATGACTTATCAGCAAACACAGTTCTCTGAATGCATCAGGAGGGAAGCCTTTCTTGAAAAGTAACAAACTTTCCAATTAATTTTGAAATCGGTTAACATTAGATAGTTCACCTAACTGGTGATCATAGGGTATGGACAAATATACATGTATTTACAGCATTATTCATTCTTTTAAAGTGGGAGTACAGTAATTTAAGACATACAGTGTAGTGTAAAGCCCTGGCCAAACTACATTGTACATGTATCCAAACTATAGTCTGTGGCAAAACAAGCTACTGGTACAACTTGACGCTAAAATGTAATTTAAAACATACACTGTAGCACTAAAGTGGAAACCAAAAGTGCTTAGCGTTAATGTTTATGGTACCAGAGCTGTTCAGTGTTCGGTGTGAAGTGAGAAAAAAATCATGGAATGGTTGAGAGAACAAGCTGAAAAGGGTATGTTCCAAACCGTTTTACAGTTATCATTGCAAGATACACCCGTGTTTAGGGAGATGATTAGAATCAACAAGCCCAGATCAGTTCTCAGAAATTTTAAACGCTATTGAACCGGACATCTGCAAAGAGAGCACGAAAATAGCAACTATTGATTGGCTAGCAGGGTGAATGTGACTTGCATCAGGATAAAGCTTTGTTGGAAGAGCGGCAAAACACTGCAACGTTTTTTTCATTGAGCAGAATTGTTGGGCGTAATGTTTGATCAAAAGCAAACTCTATCCAACACTTGATCTAGCAAAAATTGTTTGACAAACATCATCCAACATGGGCGGTCAAACGGTCGAACAATCTTGCAATGTTAAATCCAACTTTGTTCAATAGTTTGACCAGGACTTAAAAGAAATCACAAGCCCATCATGCTGATGTGATCTTTTTTGTTACACTGGATCAAGGTTGCATGAGGTGGAACAAAAATTCCGAAGACGACAAAAGGTTCAATAATGGTCACATTCCTTCATCATGCTATGTTACAGAAAGTTCTTACCTTAAAAGGTTTTACTTTTCTTTGCAACTTGAGCATACACTGTAAAGTAGTCTGCCATATACTGTACTGCGCACATAACTACATGTATTCAGCCTGAAGATTAAAAAAAACCGGATGTCAAGGCCAAGTATACACTGAACTGTACAGTTCAGAAACCAGAATGAAAATATGAGCTTAAATATTGAAAAATATGTGCATGTTAACACAATACAAAATGCTACATTGGCCAGGCTGAAAAATTCAAAGATTCAAATCTTGAGTGCCAGAGGATGATTACTGTTATGATCTCCCAAACAATACTGTTACATGTAGATGGTCTTAGTGTAGGTCTCTGGAAAACATGATCTAGTTTTTAAGTGTTACAAGCCATGATGGCAGGCCAGAAGACAGTCTTATAATTATTTTGTATGCTCACGCATGTCAACACTGTGTCTTAACCTTCTCATGACCAAGCATCATTGCAGTTTGCAGGGATGACGCAAACATTAAGGGAGATTCTTTTTAAAGGATTGGTGTTAATGCTGCAATGGCACATGCATATATGGTTGGGCTTGGGAGTTTTACGCTTGTTCCATGAACATGAAGCCATCTTAAATGTTATTCTTTATTACACACAACAACTAGACAATCATACAGTCTGTAGGTATGAAAAACACCCCAGCAGTAATGAAATTTCAGAAATCCAGGAGAATACACTGTAATTACAGTATGGTCTTCATTGCACATTCTCATTACAAGCCATAAACTGAAACTTGTTGAATGACTAATTATTGTAAAAGTTAAAAAAAGGCAAAAAGAAGTGAACATACCACCTTATGATGCAAAAAAATAACTTTAAAAATTTTAGATAGTTCCACTTGCCTTTGATCTGCTCTCATACAGTGATGGTCTCACTGACAGTTGTAATACTTGGGTGAGCTATCACTACAGTCTGTAAAAGGAGGGTCGGTACATTTCACTGACCCCCAGTCCATGGACTACCATGATGGACTACCGAAATGGACTACCTATATATGGACTGCTAAATGGACTACCAAAAATGGACTACCCTTAATTACCTACCTTGAAAAAAAAATTAGTAAAGTTTGGTTGTTTTCATCGATTGATCGTGATCTTCACCATCTTTTATCTTTTAAATGCTGCTGGTCAGCTGTTCTGCAGGCGTATTCATTCGTCTCGTGTGATGGCTGACATGCTGGATGGTGAGTAAAAATTTGAATTTATAATCGTTCGTTATAGATAGGGTAGGGAAAATCACAGATATTTTGGTCTTTAAGTGCCCCCAACACTGAAATATTTTTTTTCGCTAAAATTAATCTTTGCACCTATTCAAAACGCATTGCGCCTTTAATTTTTTATAACCAAATCGTGAGTTTTTACAGGCTGTAAAAGTTACGACATTAGCCGTCATCTGTCACACGATCAAGGTAGTAAGGAGCGTGGGTCTTTTCCCCAGTTAAAGTCACAAACTGATTTTCATCGCACTGCGTCTTTGTAAACATGCATACATAATAGTCAACTGGGGAATAGACCCACGCCCCAGCTGACTTGGTCATGTACCAAATGATGCATAGTTTATCGTAAGCCCTATAAAAAAACTCTAAAGGCTGGAAATAAATGCTACATGTTTTTGGAATATGTACAAAGTATTATAAAATTATTAGCGGAAAGAATAACTATTCTTGGGGCTAGGTGCACTTTAAATAAGGTAAGGCTTTTGGGAAGCAGGCTGCACCCCACCCAACTTTTCAGGGAGTACCCCCCTGGGCCTGGTCATGTGATCTATTTTTGAGTTGTATCTTCTTCTGTCACTTACCATTTTGAGCATCATGACAGCCAGGCAAGGAATCATCTGGAAGATTATAAATCAAATTTTTACTCCAGCTGCAGCCTGTCAGCCATCATGCACGACGAGTGAATGCGCCTGCAGAACAGCTGAACAGCAGCATTTAAAAATAATCACGATCAATCGATGAAAACAACCAAACTTAACTTTTTTTTTCAAGGTAGGTAATTAAGGGTAGTCCATTTTTGGTAGTCCATTTAGCAGTCCATATATGTAGTCCATTTCGGTAGTCCATCATGGTAGTCCATGGACTGGGGGTCAGTGAAATGTACCGACCCGTAAAAGGAGGCAAATGCCATACAATACTCAGTAGCTGTTTAGCACAACTATTGCAAAACAAAAGTACAGTGTAAGGCTCCAAGCATTTCAAATACAATCAAGCAGGATAGAGATTTATGTTTTAACACCCCAAATACTTGCCTGGACACAAGCACGGTACTTATTATGGAAAAAATAAACAGCCTTTGAAGGTCATTTGTACGTGATACATGTACAGTTGTAGTACCGGTAAATAAAGCAAGCCAACTACAGTGTAATTTAATTGACATATTACTGTATACTGTGATTGGGATAAAAATATATAGAACTATAAATTAGCTTTGTCTCTATTTCTTTTCTCATTGTAAAAAAAGTCAGGTCACTGATATGAAATCAAGCAGACTTTATTGGACGGCAGCTGTGGCCAGAATTAATTTTGTACCACACGATTTTTTTTGTCGAGTTAGGGTTAACAGAATTAATAGTTGCATTACCACAACAGTAGGCACTTCAATGAAGATGTGAACACTCAAACTAAAAGACCCATCTTCAGCCTTGATGCATTACAGGGCTGTACACGCCATGACCAATAATTCATGAATTTCGTGTGACATGAAATTCCTTAAACCTTTGAAGCCCTTGTTTTATCCCACAATTAATGGCTGCTCTGTTTTTCTCTTTGGGAAAGTTTTGTATATCTATTTGTAAATTTTGGCCCATTTTAAGTCAGAAGAGTCAAGTGTGGCAACATGATAATGGCCAATTCATACAGCATTGTTTTTTATCAAATTTAAAGTACTTACACGACATGTACTGTAACAAGAAAATGAGGTTTTATGTTGGGTGCTTTTTACCTTGAAGTTTCTACCAATTCACTGAGGGCCAACTTACTGCAATTTGGAAACCGATTTGATGATGAGTAAATTGTGTATATGTCTGGATAACTGTTTTCCCATGTTTGATGTTTTTACTTCAAGGTCAGTTTGCATACTATGTGGCTTGGCTCCACTCTTCAGTGTCAATTCAATCTGACTTGTCATTGTGTCTCTTTATGAACTGCAATTTTCATGCCCCATTGGGCATTCTACAATTGTCTAAACTGAGTGATAATTTCTTTCTTGATGAGATCTCTGTGATGAGGTCTACACTGCTGTGTTGCTTTGTTTTGCTCCTACAGCTGTATGCTTTAGTGTAGAGCTAAATGTTTCCTTCCTTTAACAACAGCACAATTTCAAAACAAAAACAGATGCCAACATTGGATCAAGGGAGAAAAATAGGCCTTTAAATTGGAAAGCTAATTTCAAAAGATGTCCACACAGTTCCATATACATAATTAAATACAATCATTGTATTACTGTTGTGCTAACCCTGCTCCCGAAACAGAGTTTGGGTCTTACATTATTTTGTAAGTGTATACGTAATTAGTGGAGTCTTGTCATCTAATTTAGACACTTGGAAAGCAAAATTTATAATTGAGTTTAAGTACAAGTACATTAATTTATGATCACACCAAAAGCTCACTTTGCCACCAACTACAGGTAAATCAATGGATCTAATCAAGTGTAAGCCAGTTGAGCACCTAGTTTGCCGCAATCTTAGCTACGATTCCTTACCTGCACATGCAGTAAGCTTAACCCTTGCTTATATTAAGAACAAACACGGTAATGAATTAGCAAGATAGCATAATTTTATACAGCTGCACGTACTACTGTAGTTATGCAATGCTTTCGAGTGGTACATATATACCGTGGAAAATACCACTAGTCTCTTGTATTTTCTTCGTATAGCAAGCTATTTGAGATACATACACCCAGCCAGTACTATATGTTGGAAATATTACAGTCTAAAATGGCCAATATGCTTACCTTTGAAATCTACAGCAGACCAAGGCAACCATCACTGAACATGGAGACCAAAAACTTGAACCAACAGCACTCGATTACCGTGGAAGAAGCTTGCCAACCGGTCGCATATACGTTGTAAAACTATTAAATTCCATTATTCTATGATCTTGAGGTAAAAAGCCATTCGAAGTGGGAGAAATTCCTTCCAAACTGTCTTCCACGAGTCGAAGTTTGAGTTGAAACGGGCGCCAAAACTACAAATTGCCTACCGGGAATGAACTCGTTTGCGCATGCCCAAGTCTAACCCAACTCCCTCGAGCTCCCTCTCGGTCAGAAGATAATAAAGAACAATAGTACGCAATTTCAAATCATCTACATACCTCCAGTGAAGGGCTAAGCCCAGAAAGTATGGTTTGTCTTTCAAACGACTCTTTCGCACTTTACTACCTTTTATTTTTAAACACTTTGCCTCTCGGCCAAACGGCCAATGCTTATGGCGCCCAAAAGGGAAATCAGCCCAGCCGCTCGGGAAGCACAAACTTGGCGAGGAAATAGTTTTGAGGCCGTCCTTCTTTGCCGCGCACTGCTTCCCATTTAAAAACAAGCGCTGTTGAAATCCAAGACAAAAGCCGCACACTACCCTTTTGGAGTTATAATAACTCCAACAGTAGTAACTCAGTTAACTTAACTCCGCATCATGGGGGTTATGTCCTGCTTGTGTCAATTTACAGAGATTTTAAAATGCTATACTTGTACCGATTTACAGAGATTTTAGTGGATAAAATAACCATAGAAAATCTTTGTAAATGTCAAATTTACAAACATTCTTCAGAGATTTTGTTAACTCTGTAAATTTTTCAGTTTTCCTTCTTATTTCAGCAGTTAAATTTCATAATCATTTCATAAACATTATAAAAAGGAATACCACAAAAAGTGTATAAAATATCTATAAAAATGATTTTACAGATATTTTGTATGCCATATGTAAAAGTAGGTCAGATTTGAACTCTCATAAAAAGTCTGTAAATTTAAGATTCACAGACATTTCATTAACTCTGTAAATGGTCCAGATTTTCCAGTGATATACTTTCACTATAATAAGGTAATAAATCATTATTATTATTAATTTCTATCAATAAGTTATTCACAATGATTCCCATAAACCGTCAAGTGAAAGAACTAAAATTTGTTAGCCACTATGGCAAATCTATTCAGAGGGTTGCCCACTCATTTCACGCAGCATAGAAAACGCGACATTCCTCTGAAGATCTTAATTCGCCTTCGAGATATGGAACATTCTCTGTTCTGGAAGTTTTCACCTCAAAAAAGGGTTGCTGTCCCGTAAGATGAACCAATAAAACAAATGGAAAGTTCTCGGACATATTGTGTTTTTCCTAATGTATTGGCATTTTCAGGCGCACCACGAGATCTTCGAAACCTCGGGAATCTTCGAACTGAAAACTGCATCATTTCGTTGTGGTCATCCGCTATTTCTCGCACGGGCAGTAACACAAGCGTTTCGCTCAATACAGTGGATACATGAAACATGCGAACGAGGTATGAAATTCTAGCCTAACGAGGTATGAAACTCTAGAGCTCAACTGAAAAGGTAAAATCAATATTTCAATATCTTTCATATTGTTAGCATCCGTTCTCCGGATTCATCTGCTATTGTGTATATTGTTTGCATGTAGAAGTGTTTAAAATAGGGTACAGCAACCAGATTTTTTGACTCTTTACAAAGTCGGCTCACTCATTAAATAGTGTCAACAGTATATTTAGCATATATGAGCAAAATGGTGGAAATAGAGTTGTAATTGTTTATATTTGTCTACTCCTTGATATTTCTTTAAAAAGTGCTCGACATTGACTCAAGAATATAAAACGAGATGAGCCAATACTTCAAAATGAAATTACAAAAAGCTAGATACGACTTGGCAAGGCCGGTTGATTTTGCATGGCCGCAAAATATTATACATTTTCACCACAATCTGTTTAGGTGTATAGGAAAGCCAAGAGAAAAGATCTCAATAGTTTTAATTTCAATAAAACGAGCTGACATCTCAATCTACTATGAAATCACAATGCGGCGAAAAAATTTCACGTGTTTGAAGGGCACCATTAAAATCGAATCACGAATTAATCACTGAATGAAAAGAAGTTCCCAGTCTCATTTTAGTGACTTCTCTGTGGTTAAAACGTTTAATAACTAAACTTGGCCAAAAAAAAGATTTTTGGCGAATGACGAAATTACGCCACGTTAAAATTAAAAGATTCTAACACAGGATTACAAACAAATAAGTCACCTAAACTGACATCTGGTGGGAGGGACAATTCAATTCAGTCTTTATAAACTGCTGCAGTCAAAAGGCTTCAATCTAACAAGAGCTGCTGACTACATACAGGCAAGACTTAATTCTGGAATAATTACTTTGTTGCTTTCGTTTCATTTATAGTGAATGAATAGAACAGCCCCTGAACTTGCTTTTTGTAGAATATATGCGCAAGCGATTGATTTGAACACAACAGCTGCGTTTAGGTTTATTCAAAACGAGTTAAGACAAAACCTGCGACCTTTAAAATGATAGCAGTTCCCGTGCAAATTAAAAAGAGTCTTCTCAATATGCACGTTAACAATATTCGGACAATAGACTCTGTAACTGTATTTATACTGGCTTTGAAATCATTTTTACAAATAATCAGGGGCACTCAACAAGCCAAATCAAGCAAAATCTGCAGAAAGACATTTTTAAGTTTCTTATCGTGTTTGAAGTCTGTTTAAAGCGACGTTTTCATAAGCTAGAAGAAGTTCATCTGTTCGGATTCCCTAGCTGAAATTTTAATTGCCCGAAAATGATAGGGAACAAAATCTTCCTTTGAGAAAATGCAAGCTGAAATGAACTTTCCACGAACTTTCTAGGGAACTATTTTCTTTCCGAAAACGCTAGCTGACGTTTTTGACTGCCAAAAACAGCAAATGCGACCTTTCCGAAAACCTCAGGGGTTATGATTTCCCAATTTCGAATCTTTTAGGCCACGTTTTAGCCACGAAAATCCGAGTGCACCCTTTAATCGACGCCGAAAGCGCAAGGCGAATTAGACTCCACCGAACAGATATCTACCGAAACATGTCGTTGGGTGCCTCTGAATAATGCCCCCGACCGTGCGTAAAAAACAATCGCAATGGCTATAAAATACATCTCGTTACCTTTATGTCTATCCTATGTGTAAACAAAACTGATGCATGGCAATTGAGTAAAGGCTTCGCCTATTCAGACACAAACCAAGTTCCAGGTGCAAAATAGACAGACAATGTATTTTCTTATTCACGAGATCAGTCAGGTTTGGTCCAGTCGGCAAACCAATATCCTATGAGTGCTCAAATCTACGACAACAATCAACGTCAAATCCAAAAACGTTTAAGGCCCGATTCAGTCCTCGTAATTTTCATGAGCCGAACCTAATGTATTCAATTAGGTACATGAAAAGTTCGGCGTCTGAATCAATTAAGAACGGCTATTTTTAATTTGGAACGGCTCAGCCGTTGTTTTCGCCTGGATGAGGCGGACATTTCGACTTTGGAACGGCTTTGATTCAGACGTCGAACTTTTCCTGTGCCGAAACTAATGTATGAATTATTATAATTGTATATATCTTTAAGCAGTTTTACTCAAGAAATGGAACTGGAACTGTATTAGGAAACACCCGTGGGACGGCAAATTGAGTTCGACGTCTGAATCAACAGGCGTAATTTTGTTAATTTGGATCGGTCCAAATTCGAGCCTAACTGAGGAATTGTAACACTTTTTCAACCGTTTGTTCACCACAAATCTGTTACGCCTATGCCATACTTACTAATGTCTACCAGTAATCGTACTGCTGAAAATTAGCTCGTCAGTATTCAGCGATCAAGGAACAGTTTGATGTTCTGGCTTTGCGTGTTTTTGACCATGACGAAAAATACACCATTTGCACTGAGAAACCTGGAAGATATATGACCTACACGAAGACCCCCGAGGTTGGCAATAGAAGTTGCATTTCGAGAGGCATAAATCAGGTCAAAACTTTACCTACATCCTCATATGGTGTATTTTGCAGCAGGTCCTAAGCTGGCTCTTCCATTTGCTTAGCTACTGTTCTCTTGAGCACACAGTCACCATTATGTGTTTCAAATCAAATTGCAGATTGTCGAAAGAGATTTATGTCCATTGTCTATTAAAGCAATACAACTGATCAAGGATACAACAAACAAAACGCCGATGCTTACATTTCTTTTTCGTCCAGAAAGCTGCTTTCCATGGTCCTAGACAAAACAACACATACCTTGTAGTTCAGCCGGAAATGGAAGCGAAGCCACAGTATTTAATTTTAGACACAAAAACTACAAGGTTCTGAGATAAAAGTGAAAAAAGAATGATTAAGAAATATTGCAATCGAGTTTGGCTACAAACCAGCTTCGAAAAAGTCCGGATACAGCAGCACCATGCAATCCTAAGTTGCTCTAGAAAGTTTACATGTTTCACACCTTATCATTACGTCAACTCACTAATGTTTCCCACTATACATCAGTTATACACAAAGAGATCTCGCTGATCAAGATTACTAGTGTTGAATTAAGAACTCTTTCTCATGAAGATTAACTGATGTTCCTTGTTCATGTCATGTCCCTTCTAGAAGTTAGAAAAGATAAAACTTATTTGTGATCTTCATTTGTATTCTAATGCATCAAGATTGTGCCCTTAAATCTAGGGGGCTTCATCTCGAGCTCGGAGTGAGCTGATGGAGTTATGTTTCCCGGACTAACTTCATGCTAGATACAGTAACTCAAAAGAGAAACCTTCGCAAGGCCGCCAATATATTTTCGACCCTCTCCGTTCTTCCCTATGATTGGTTCCACCAAAACCAGCGACATCCTCGCAATTTATGAGATCTATTTATTATTTAACCATGGTATATTAAGATTATGCAATACGCCTTCAAGATCGAGGTTTTTGTTAAGTTGCCGGTCATTTCACACGGTCTTGTGGGTCTCTGATTATGCTATAGGCAAGGATAACTGCGGTATTCTTTGAACAGCAAAAACTGAAACAAAAAAAACATGAGTCAAATGTACATCAGTTACTTTTTCAGTTACCTAAATGCACAGTGTATGGTTGACTATCGCCTTGCAAAACAATAACCGGAACTTGAACTCCAGAGAAGTACCTAAGGCAAAAACATAAAATTCATCAAGACAGAGACAAAACATATTCACAGGTCACAGTTCCGTCAGTTTCTTCAAAGGGTGAGGAAACGTCCAACTCGTAAAACACTATGGTTTGGATAACGACCACTTACCGAAAATTAGAGTTAACTGATCTGCAACGGCCGTCGTTTAGAAGAAAACGCCACTGGAAAATTGTGCAGGATGGTGAACACTTTCTATGGAGCTTAAAAAGGAAATCATGTTAACAGAAGAACAAATTGTGTCACCTTCCTTCAGCTCGATAATGTTTAAAACTTTTCCACAGTGTGAAGAATTGCCAATTTTGTAAATCGTGATCAGTTAGTGTAGTATAAAGAATGCATCTGAAAATCAGTTCGCTAACACTCTTTAGGCCTTAGTGCCTTTTGAGTGGCTTCAGCTTTCTTGATCACATTAATCTGTGAAGTATCCTTATCGCTAACACTCTTTGTTCGGCGTAGATAGGAATTCCACTCTTTTTTCTCAGCTCATCACGAAAGAAGGCTGTTAATATAGTAGTTGTTGAGCATGACGATTATTTGTGATTCTCATTTAAAAGCGTTAAGCTAGTGCACTAACTAAGAAAAATATACTCGTTATTATCTACGACCTTGACGTAAAATGAAACTTTGCTTCTACCACGATGATCAGGTTGTATCAACAAGCACAAATACGTGTATGTAACAATTAAGGTCTATTCACCAAACAAATTTCCTCACCGTCATTAGCTTGCGCTACTTTGTCGTCTCGAGCGATATGGACTCTCTACAATATGTTTAGCACATACACGAATCGATGCTAGATCTTGTCAGGATCTATTGGCCTTTTAAGGCGCGGTAATACGGCCAACAAACTCGTGCATCTTTCCGCGCAACATTGTTGCGGTACGAGCTGAAGAGCGATGTTGCCCGTTTTACCACCCGCGCGAGCAACTTGTCGCGCAACAATTTTCGTCGTTTCATGTTGCAGCAACATGTTGCAGAAAGTAGAACAGCCTTCTACTTTGTGCAACAAATCGGAGAGTGTTGCGCGCGTGGTAAAACGGGCAACATCGCTGTAACTCGCGTCATAATAATGTTGCGTGGAAAGTTGCACGAATTTGCTGCCCGTATTACCGCGCCTTTAGCCTTGACAAATTAAAAATTATGCATTATAACTTTACGATTGTCATTCCCATTATGGTGAAATTTTAATTATCTGCTGAGTATCACTTACTCGATTACCAAACAGCCCCAGTAAAGATGGCTAAAGTAATTAGTTAGCTTTTAGAACAAATAAACGAACAAAAAATACATCATTCAAATGTTTAAGTTTTGTAACGCACGGCCGTCTTTCGCAAATGAAAATAATAAGAAATGGCAATAAAAAAACCAAACGGTTTGCTAGTTGAGTTACAAAACACACACGTCGGGATAACAGGAAATAAATACTCACAATGCAATCAGTGGTTTTTCTAAGCACCGCGGCCATAAAGGAAGTTAAATCTGCAAGGGATGACTCTGAAATCGGAACTTTACCTGGGGCTTTCCTCGGTTATTTTCCTTATCACAGTAATTTGCGTTGCTTTTGTTTTCGTATCCTGATGCACACGCTAGCTCTCCATGCTACTGCAGAATTGCCATCTAAATTCTTGCTTAATTCAGTATCTTAGTACAATAAAGCTTGTCATAAATTCGCACTGGATTAATCAAACCTAAGATATCTTCTAGCTGTTTATTCACACCATAAAACCCGTTTTTTCCAAACCGTGGCTATCAGTGTGCTGCCGGTGTCGTTTGGTCAACGTCTATACAGTACTTTTTTGTCAAATAACGAGTTACAAACCGAGCGGCTCTGCCTGACCATTTACGGGATTTTGTTTAATGTTTATTTCTCTAACAGGCTGGCGTGCAATGTTAAGTCAAAATTGTGAACAGGCTCAGCGCA
The DNA here is from genome assembly GCA_016490735.1 of Pachyseris speciosa. NCBI lineage: Eukaryota > Metazoa > Cnidaria > Anthozoa > Scleractinia > Pachyseridae > Pachyseris > Pachyseris speciosa. The sequence continues at coordinate 258,097 of JAEMWC010000260.1, forward strand.
TATAACAGAGCTTTATAACAAGATGAAGCCAAACAACGACAATGTGGAGTATGACCGTGCTGGGTGCCTGGTGGACAGCAGAAAACCAGCACCGTAATGAAAATGCTTTCCAACTGCACGCTGTTACGTTGGAAAGCATTTATTCTTATATATAAAAAATAGTGTATATGCAGCCATTAAAGGTCATTAAATATAATCAACGTATCAATTGCTGTCCTTCGATGTACTAAGTCACATTTTATTCGTTACTCGAAGAGTTTTGTTGTTACGCTCAACTTTCTTAATGACCTCTTGGACTTTTGTTTTCTGACTAGACAATGAGCGAAAGATACATGTTCTTCTCCATAGATATATGTCTACTCCACAACATACTGCCAGCCACACGGCAGTACGGAAGTGCCTGTGCGAGATGCATTCAGGGCAAGATCAAGGCGAAAACATTCGCTGACCACAACGAAACACAATTACGTTTGCGTTTGTCATAAAATAAACATTTCACTATGTTGTTAGAAGCAACCAAAAAGTCTTAGCTGACAGCGTGGAAGCATTCTATGAGTGCCTATGGTGAGACTGAAAATCGTTGACTTTTTCGTGACCCCTAGTTGGCCTCATTCCACACGCTTCATGCTAAAAAATTCCACTCACTGCAAATCTCACTGACAAGATGTACTACTTAGGTTCAAAGAATGCTAAAATGTAAAGTGATGATTTGTAGTCGAGTGGCCTTACTAGACTAGCTACACACTGCGCACAACAAGTAACAGATCTTAACATACTGTCCTATTTGGTCAATTAAGTCTAAACTACCATTTGCTCCCCAGCATAAAGTGGACCGATGAAGGGTAAATCTAAAAGCATGACACTAAACATATTTTTCTTATCTGCTAAAATAAACTACTGCACATCACAAAATGTGCGAACCACACTAAAGACAATTAAAGAGATCGATCGATCATTGGTCTCAATTAACTTCAATTAATTTCCTTCATGTCACGTAATCACAAGAACCTTGAGGTGCCAGGTTGTTTGGAACACTGTTATATCTCCTTCCTATCATTTATTAATGAGTCATCCCATCGTTCGTTGTGCAGTGCGGAAGATGAAATCCTTAAGTGCGCAGGATTCCAGTGGTTGGAAGTAAAGTTAATAACTTTTGTGAAGATAATCAAGCCGTTTAAATAATCTCTACTAGTTCTTCAATCGATCTATGATAAATGTGTTTGGTTCAGGATAAATCCATCCATTACTATTAGGATTACCATTACCATATCATTCAGAAAATCATTCGAAACTAAGTTGCGTTGTGACTGTTAAAAAGGGTATATTACTTGAAGCATTTCTGCTAATCTCTATATAATCCTCTATCTTTCAATTTCATTTTGTTCAATTTTCTTCCTTGCAATGATAAATCAGATTGAGTGCTGTCGAGAAGCGATAGAAGAATAAAAGGCATCCAATCAACAAACCATTCCTTTCTTTTCCTTTCGTTTTCTGATTACCATAATTTTGTGATAACTTAGTTAAACAAAATGTCTTGGAAAGTTGACACGTGATCTAATTCACTTCTTGATGAATGAATGTGTTTATGTATTTTTTAATTCATTTGTTTATTGATTAATTTATTCAGTTGTTTATTGATTAGTTATCAGACACAAATACAGTACAGCAAATTAAACTGCTAATTATAGACTCACGATCAAGATTTAAAAGAAAATATCTCAATCAATGAAAGCATATTCGACAAGGCATAAAAACCTTTTCTACATGACATCTGAAACCGAACTGACCTCACGGTAAACAAATCATTGCGATGTTTACTGTCAAATCCTAACAGATCTAAGAGCAAAATAAGTTTTTCAAAGGAAATAAATCACTATACAATTCTGTAATGATCCGAACATAGGAGGTAATTGAACAGAACTTGAGAAGAGTGCGTTACTTAGTGTCCTGTTCGTTACCCCGGCCTGTAAACAGTTGCCTCGGGGCTACAGAACACTGTTCGCCTGTTTGTTTTTATTGTGTGAAAGACTTGCCAAACCAAAACGTAAAATCGCAAATAGACATTTACTTCTTCCTCTAAGAGCAGCTGTATTGCATGCGTCACCTGGTACGATCTTCAGCAGAGCAAGTGCACAATTGAAAATTGATGTTATAGCAGACAAATCCTTTAGCAAAGCATGTCTTTTTTTCCAGAAAAAAAAATCAATTATTTTTCAATCAAAACATGCAAAATATCCAACATTTTCAGAAGAATGCGGTGCGTTGCGAATTTTGTATTCCCATCTTCACTTCGAAAGTGAAAAGTTCTGTTGTCCTACGAAGTTTGAAATTTCATACTGACCCCTTCAGTGAGGTGGCCTCAGTTTATTTCCCGTTAAACTACGTAGATCTAGAACTACTAAGATATCATAAAATCTGAAATCGAAATAATAAAGAAAAATTTGGGTTAGATACTGTTACCTCTGCTGAGGCGTCCTCCGTTTAATCGGGGGAATAGTTTTTAAACTAAAATTTTGAATGATGAGAGGTTATACTGATGTGACAACCATAAAAACCAAAATTCTGAAAATACTGCAATAAACTGTTTGAAAATCCAAAGAAATGTATACACTCACATTTTCCACGCTGCAGTCTCATATCTGCAGTTTAGAGGAGTACGATTGGTAAAAACCAGAGCGCGGCCGGACAACAGCAATTGCACTGCACCCTGAAATTGTGTAAATTTTCCGATTTCCTGGTCATTCGAAATAATTCTTCTATTCAAACCGTGAATAACGAGCAATGAATGAGACTGTCGGGTCAGTTATAGTCAGTATAACTGTTTGTCACGTGCAATCTTCATCAGATGTCCCAAACGAACAACAAGCAGCACGTTCACCCTCACGTTGCGTCGCCTTGTGATCGTTCACGTGCGAGAGTAAGCAGTGTAATGGTGCTTACCGGAATAGGAAAACTTGGAATAGGATTAACGGAATAATACATCTTTCGTTCTGCTCCCGATAGCAGAATGAACACAGAATATGTTTTCTTTCCTACAATCTTGGACAATTCAAATAAGAAATTAAGACTACCACTCCCCCTCCTCCCACCATTTTAATCGTGGAAATAAACTGTGTCGCTGCGTGCGTTGTTGGTTGAACGCGAGTTCATCATTAAAATAGGGTGTGTGTGTGTGTGGGGGGGGGGGGGGGGAGTTGCGGTCTTCTTTCTCATTTTATTCTGTCCGAAATTGCAATCTTGGACAATTCAAATGATGAAAAAATGGCGCGGGTTTGGTCGAGTGCGAGTTCACCATTGAAATGGGCAAGGGGTGATTTCGTTTCTCATAGTATTCTGTCCGAGATTGTAGGTTCAGGGGCTCGGTCTGGACTATTTCATCGGCATCGCCAAGAGATAGAAATGGCTGCTATGGGTTTCTCTAGGATCGTGCAAATAGAACAGCTATTACAAACATGCTGCTGGGTCAGCCTAGGTGTAATTGCCGAGGTCACGCCAATTTGTAGTAGATTGAGTGCGGTCAGTTCACAACCTTAAATAAACACAGAATACTACCCTACTACCTCTTTTACCGACTGAAAGTGTTTTGCAATTTTGCCAAAACAGATGTAATGACAAAAAAGATATCTTGGGGAGCTCTTATGAGCTGTTTTGTATGGGTACCCTACGGGCTCGTGCAATTTGTGGCTTTTGAAAAAATTTACGAGTGCTTATTTATTCCAAATTGCACAAGAAAAATCATGTGATTACTTATTAATAATATACATGAAAAAAAAAATTACGAGATAGCTTTTTTGCAGAAGCAACGCAACGTAGGTGAATCAAAACAACAGTTTTCTCAATGTTTTTAAAGTGTTTTTTGGTTTTAAAAACCAGCTAAACAATTCTCCTTTTAAGAGCTGTTTTGCAGCTTCTTTGCTGTTACTGCGGTCACGAAAGAAAACCTGCTCAAAAAGCCAGCCATTGTTTTCGCTCGCAGAGTCGCTCGCAGCTCTTTATACTTTGTGCCATTCAAAGGCCAAAGGCCGCGTTTGATTGGCTCAATTTCAGTTCCTTTGTTTATTGACCAATCAGAATCGTCTGTTGTTTACCTCTTTTTGCACTGAATAACCTTTTTTCTGCATCGTGTTTACTAAAAACTGCATTTCTCTTAGCCAATAAGAATCGAGAAATTTTTTCATGTATATTACTAATGTTGTGAGTCTAAGAAAAAATGTGAAACCGCGTGAGGTTCATTGCTATTTTAGGATAATTAGTAAACACAAGAAATTTTCTCAAAAGCCCTAAGCCACTTTTTTAGTTTTACACCATAGAGCTTTCATTTTAGTTTATTCTGATACATGTATTTTGTGTATGGGACCTCTGTTTCTTCACTGAGATATCTATTTTACTAGGAGTGCCTCTTTTTTCAGGCAAAACCGATTACCATGCTTACAAAATGTCAATCACTGTCATAAATCTAAACACTTTTTGATTAATCTTTTCAGCGGTGCTAATTCTACTAATAGTGTATTCCTATAATCACTCAGGTGATTATAGAGATTATCTTGCTCTCATTTATTGGTCGAGGACTGCATCATATGTTGCTTGAGTACCCGTGCGGGATGATTATAAATCAGAATAAAAGATTGAAAAGCTCTAAAGATGAAATTTTAAAATAAGTGCGGCACTTTTCAGCGGTAGGATATCAAAGTTTTGCCAATGGTAAAAGAAAACTATTTATTATGCATCGGAGTCTCTATCTCAATTTTGATTGACTAAAAACACCCGGCTAATTACTGCTGGCACCGTTTTCGCTACGTCATACCTACAGACAATAGGTTTTTACAGGGAAAGTCTCGGTATATAACGAAGCACTTAATGTATGGTCCCTTGGGAATCTGTTTTCCCTGGAGTCCAGGCTGATGTCATCAGGACTCTCGAGAAAACAAAACTAACTGTTTCCCTCGGGACCATACATTAAGTGTATATTATACATGTGGAAATTACGTCCTACAGACAATAGGTATTATACATGAAGAAGTGACGTCATTTTGCAGAATTTAAGTAGACGGTTTTACACATGCGAGAAACGCGTTTGTTTTGCTAGAGGTTCTCTGGAATTGCATTGCAGAAGTCTATACGAAAACGCGTCTGAGTTCAGTCAAAAGTTTAATTTCAAGTTTTGAAACATATATTGGAGTGGGTTATTGTGAAACTTTGCTTGAAACTTTAGGACTGCGTTGAGACTTTTAGGTTGTAAGCTAACAACTTGTTTACAGGTTGACGCCATACCATGTTTATTTTGTTTTACGCGCCCTTGTTTTTACAAACGCTCAAGTTTATGCATAATAAAAAAGTTATTGGATTCGGTTTTCGCATGATAGCGAGAATTATCATAGCCTCGGCTTATGTACCTCGGCCATCAGGAGATGTTGGACAGGGTTCACGTGATATTATTCGACCATTCATAGTGTCCCCTCGGCAGAAGCAATTGCGGACAGTTTTGTCTCGGCATGTCAAGAAGGGCTCATCGTCTTCCACCGATTTTTTTTTTGTTGACGTAAAGAAAGAAAGGAATATTTTCTGGAGAGCTTCAAGTTTAAGATATGGGCCAGTTATTTTTCGAGTTTATAAATTCAGGTAAGCATTTTTTGTGTTAAAACTAGTCCAAGGAAATCTTGCTATATTGAAAATGGTTGTTAAGCACACGCTTTTGACATGGACATACATACATACATACATGCATACATACATACATACATACATACATACATACATACATACATACATAAACTTTATTTTCTCTCGAATTTCAGTGTAGCTTGCAAGAGCTAATATCTTCGAGAAAACATAAAAAGAAAGTATATATATCTATACAAAACAACTAAAATACACAGTATTTACAAGTATATATTACATATCATTAGAAATCTAAACAGCAAAAGTGAAAATAAGCGAAAGCGATTACACAAAGATACGGCCCTGGATTTCCCTCTTAAAATCAGTAAATGCACTTGTACGGATAGAGTTAGGCAGTGTATTCCATAGCTTAGGTGAGAAGTAAGAAAACGAATTAAGGCCATAACTAGTTGTTCTAGGTTTTCTAAGTGACAGTATGTTATCACCGCGAAGATTATAAGAAGAGGACCGAAGTGAAAACATATCTTTCATACAAGCCGGAAAATGAGTGAAAAATAGGCTCTTATATAACAATATAAGGAGTTTCTGAACGCGCTTATTGCATAAGGAATTAAGATTGACCCTAGTGAGAAGGCTATCATACAGAGAGAAGTAATCCCCAAGTATAAGTCATAGTATTCTCTTGTTTAGCGCCTCTAGCTTATCCGTATTTCGCGTCCCACAAAAATGCCAAACTGAAGAACAATAGTCAAAATACGGTAAAATGTACGCTTTGTAAAGCTTAAATAGGGTGTCCCTGGGTATAAGTTTTCGAAAGCGCAGCATAACATTAAATTGATTATTGATCCTTTTGCATAAATTGGATATGTGACTAGAAAAGTCCAAAAATCTCTAATGTGTCCTTTACTGGGAAGGAAAAACTATAGTCCGTATCACCAAGGACTAGACCCTGGTGCTTGCTCTCGTTAACTAACATTCCATTTTCATGGTACCAGTGATTGGCCACCTTGACATTATGAGATACGCATGCGTCTAGAGTCGCTGGATCGACGTGGGAATAATATACCTGATGATCATCAGCATAAGCGTTCAGCTTGGCCGTCTTGACGTGGAAGAAGAGATCGTTGATAAAAAAGTTAAATAGCATTGGACCTAACACACTCCCCTGCAGGACCCCACGTCCGACACTTTTCCAGGCGGAGCAGGTGTCCCCAATCTTGACTCTCTGAGATCTGCCAGAGAGATAGTGCCTGAGTAGAGCGCAACTTTTGTCATCCATACCGTAGGCCTTGAGCTTGGAAAGGAGGAGTGTATACTGAATAAGGTCAAACGCTTTGGAGAGATCCATAGAGACCACCGCAACGAGCTCCCCTCTGTCACGCATCATCCTCCAGTCTTCCGTCAACCTCAACAGTGAGGTCTCACAACTATGAAACTTCCTGTAAGCGCTAATGAAGTCTGAAAGTATGTCAAGATAAAATTCATACATCTGCCCTGCCAGAAGCGTTTCGAAAATGTTGTTCAGAGCGGGGAGCACAGTTACGGGCCTATAGTTGACCTTACAAAGCTCGTCGTCCTTTTTGAACAAGGGAGTCACCGTGCCCATCTTCCAATTTGCAGGATAGCAGGAATTTTCAATGGAATAGTTAAAAATGCTTGTAAGAGGCCCGGCAATAACAACTGCCGCGTCTTTCACCAGCCGTGGTGGGATCATATCGTGACCAGGCGACTTGTGCACATTGATCTCTTTCAGTAAGGTTTCAACCTGAGGTTTACTTGTGCGATGAAAACTGAAGCAAGCGAGTTCGTCTGCGCCCCTGTTTTCAAAGATTGCTTTGATACTCGGATGATTAACAAAATCCTCGCCATAATCCTCTTCTTCTCTCAGAGGTACTTTATCAGCGATGTGAACAAAATGTTCATTGAACAATTCGGCAATTTCCTTTTTGTCAGTAATAATCCTGCCTTCTTCTTTTAAGATGATAGCATTGGCTTGTCTACTTTTAGTATGCAAAAAAGGGCGGAAGGCAGACCAGAACTCGCGTGGGTTATCAGGCTCTGTTGATTTCTTTACAAAGTGCTGTTTTATCGCTTTTCGCCTGAGAGAGGTGCAGGTGTTACGTTGAGTTTTGTACGCCTCGTAATTTGCATTCGTACGATTGCGCGTGAATATTTTCCACAGTTTATTGCGGTGTCTAATCGCTTTCCTCCATTGTTCCGTCATGTATGGCACCTGATTGCCTCGCACCATTGTTTGTTTAATGGGGGCGTGCCTATTTATAACATCTAGAAACAATTGTTCAAATGCGTAAACCTTATCATCAAGTTCATCAAACACGTCAATGATGTGGAAAGGCACAATTTGCATATCACGTACAAAGTTCTCCTGGCTAAAATTTTTGAGACTACGAAAACAAATCTTGCGTGATCGAGCCCTTGGTGCCGATGATCGTAGGATTGTATAATGATGTGTGTATAATGATGTGCGTATCTACTACGCCAGATGCAACAATATTTCTCTTATTATTTGTGAGAAATTAAATCGAGAGTAGTTTGAGATGTCCTGGACTTTCGAGTCGGCTCAGTAATCAAGCAATGCAGGTTAAAAATATCTAACATATCTAGTAGGGTTCTACCGTTTTTTGGTGGTTTATCCGGTTCTGAAACGTCAGCATTAAAGTCTCCCGCGAACAATATTCTACTCGTCAGTGTTGATGCTGCCTCGAATAGCGATGATAGCTCATGACACCATTGTGATTTCGGAATCGACGGAGGCCGGTAAATTCCACAAACAGTGATCCAAGCTTTACCAAGCTTAATCTTGAGAACGATAGATTCAGTCTTAAAACTTGACCACTTTTCGGAAGGGAGCCCTTTTATCTGCTTGACTCGGATATAGCAGATGTCACTCCTAACATACACCAATAAACCGCCGCCGCCTGCCTTTCTGTCACAACGACACAATCGAAAACCATCGACATGAAACATACTATCCAGAAAAGTCGCGTCAATCTTGCTCTCTGATATAATCAGCAATTCGAATCTGCCAGAAAGAAGCCAAGATCTGATCTCATGAAATTTGAATCCGCCAATGCTGTTAGCGTTAATGTGTCCCAGCTTAAAGTTTGAAACATTATTCCTGGCAATTTGATCAAAGTCCGACCAGGTCTCGTCCACTGACTCCGACTCTACTTCATCTTGATTTTCTTCTTCGAGAGTAGAGTTTTCAAAGAAACTGTCACTAAGTGGAGGTAGAGAGCATCTAATGCAGTACCATGTTGGAGACTGTGCCGTAGAATAGGATCGCAACTCCTTGAAATTCATGCCAATGCACTTCCTGTGATAAGTGTTGATACAACCACTGCAACGGACGCCATTTTGATTTTTCTTCAGACCTTTTTCGCATCCAGCACATAGAGATCTTGTATAACTGGATCCTTTAACCGGTCCAGGATTATTAGGAACATCGCCTGACAGTTTGAGCAACTCAAACTGTGTTGTAGCCGAAGCATTACGATAGTAAGCAACTCTCTGTCCTGAGTACCTCTTTGCTCTCGACCTTGCATAAACTGCTGTTGGGAATCTTGCTAAAAAGCAACTCGATCTGGCAAAATCCAGTCTAGAAAGAGCGCACACACCGACGATGGTGTTTTTGCCTGAGTATTCTAAGAGAGAATTCCATTCAAGTCCGCAGTACGACAGAGATAAAAGCACAAAATAGAAGAGCGCCATGTAGACACGTCTGTCCGCCATTTTGTAATCAATCATCATCAATTTGCTGTGAGCAGAGAATCAGTTTCTCATAGGCAAACAGGAGGTGATTCAATACATTTGAATCTACAACATTGCCTGTTACAAGGCTCGCTATTTGCCTCGCCAGCTGTTCGCCACGAAAACACAGTCCATCTAAAGTTTCACTGTCGCAAGTGTTAATATTAAGCTGCCTTTGCACATCTTCCGTTTTTGACAATCAGGGATCAGTATCGTGGATTATTTATTTAGACCTTTAGTGCGATAGTTGAACTTTAAGAAACGTTCGACGGGCCCAGACGGGCCCATATGTTTCAACGGTGAAAATCGGCCTCATAATTTGGCCTCTCACTTTCGTAATTTTTCTCCTCCATTTCGCGGCATTTCGCGGGAGTTGAAGGTGATTCCTGTAGATGTTTTATCTCTATAAGAGTATAATTTGTTGACTTCGCTTTGTTGTATTTATGTTCTAATGCTTTCCTGCTATTTTTTTTTAGTATTCATGTCATCCAATTGTGCGCTATGAACTCTAAACGGCCTTTGGGCCCCCCAAAGCATTCCCAACAAACCGCCAAAGAAAAGTGCCAGACGGCGTTCTGGCACACCTAGAAAACTACTATAGGAGGCAGGATGGCCGAGTGGTTTGGGGCGCTGGATTTCAATGCGGTCACCCCGGGTTTAAATCCCGCTCCGCCATTATTATTATTTTATTATTATTATTATTATTATTATTATTATTATTATTATTATTATTACTTGTATTCAATGCTTCTAAGGAAGTGTGTAGTCATTTTTGTATTTATCTTTTCGAAATTATGCTTAATAAATCCTTCACCACAGATTTCCTGTGTAAACTTTATCGGCATTTCTCGATCATTAATGAACCTTAAATGATAACCATTATACAGAGAAGGGAATGCAATAATAGTTCATTTTCCATATCTCTGTAATGGTAATTTTAAAGTTTGGTATCCCATGCCATTCCAGAAGTGTCCAAACCAAGTTTTAAACAGTCTATGTATAAGCAATTTCTTCAGCCTGCCCATTCATTTTCTCTGAGGCATTCAAATATTGGATATTTACGCAAAGGTTCCCTGAAATAAAATGTTATCTGATTGATAGTAGATTTCCACTATCTTGACCACTATCTCTCTGACAGTGGTACCCTTGGTACCCTTAGCTTTTAATGTTCAGTAATCTAGCTTGATGACTGGTTATATTTGAGCACCCATGTTTTGTTTTGCTTGCGTAGGAATGTTGGCATAAGTGAGAGCTTAAACTTAATAAAATTACCACTACTGATTTGAACTACCATGAAGTTACCTGAAGTTAGAACTACCATGTATATAATTTAAAACTGATTTTATTGTTTGAATTTTTTTACCAAGTGATGCAATCCTCAAAGAAATAGCTATTATCATATACAGTACAGTACAGCACATGTAGATCGGTTATTACCCTAGGTCATACTTTCCAGTACATGTACACTGTATGCATATCATCTATACAGGGACGCTTTGAGCAAGAAAAATCTATTGTAGACGTAAATGTTGACGCGCTATTGAACTCTTTTACTAGCTCTTACTACTTGGGATGGCCATTCCCCTTTAGATGTAAGTTGCAATGTAATAAAATACCCTGATATAGCCCAATCTGTTCTAAATTTGATGTCATAAACAGAAGCATGCCGTGTACCCTGCCTTGTTGGGTAAGTGAATGGATACATTTAGTTAGTTCTTGGGAAATTAAGCCAACTTTTTTTAAAACCAAGTCCATAGTCAATAATAGTCAATAAAACACCAGAAGCATTTGCATCAAACATATTGCCTTGTTCGCGTTCAATCTTTACACGTACAACAATATTTTCCTTTATCCACTTCTTTTGAGTTAGCATTTAAAAATGCTAACTCAAGGAGATGCTGTCTTTCTAATTTGTGTGCAACCCCTATAACCTTAAATGGTAAAGTATGTAGCACTAAGGTCTCCTCTGAGTTTTCCTCATTGAATCAAGGTCTCCCTCGTTATCACTGATATCTTTGGTCACTTAAGCAATGATCCTTAGATGAGGATATGACCACAGATTCAACAGTACAGTTTTATTGTCTTTCATTACCACAAAGTCCCATTCCCAAATTACAGTATTTTTCATTCGCAATCTCAAGAGGGCATGATGCGGTCGATTTGACACAAACTGGTGTTTTTAACTGGAGAAGCCTTTCATTGGATGCTCTGAAAAGAGCTTTTTGTAGAAATCCATTCTGGCTGATTTTGGCCTTCCTCTACTCAATAGTCAACACTGGAAGACATGGAACAGTCCATAAAAATGTTCCTTGTACATGTTCCACATCAAAGACCTTCAATTACCAGTAACATTGGCACAGTTAACCAATCTTATGTCTTTTAGATTGTCTACTATACACTGTACATGTAAATTTAAATTTTTGGGATTTTAAAGAAAGTTTCAGCTTGATTGTGCAAAATAACTGGGTAAACTCTAACTTCTCATACAGAGATCAAAGGGAACAAAAAGTGCTTGAGGTATCAATGGGCTCAAATTTCAGAGGAAGAGTTTTTACTACAGCTTAAAACAAAGAGCCAACCCTTGACTGGTAGACTCTTCAGCATTCCTATTGATTAGAAAATACAGCGACTGAGATTCGATTAATTAATCAAGCTTCGTACGAGTTTTCAAGAACGCAACGTTGCTTTGTTTTCGCAACGAAAATCCATCAAAAACCATGATAGGGCGACATATCTGAGGAAGAAAGTGCCGATCGAAACTAAGTTCGATTTGTCTGTTAAGATCAGTGCCAGAATCGAGAATATTTATCAACATTCAAAGTACCTCGGTGTTTCGATTCCTAAAATGAGTTGTCTCCATGCAGTAAATGGCCGCTTTGTGCATCCAGCAGTAAGCACCTATAGCTGTTACTTGCCCCGCGAACGATTTAATGTGTACATCTTCAGAGATTTCTTTGAGCACGTGAAGCAGTCCTGCAATCTCCGTATCTTCTCACCTGACGGAGATGTTTACCGTCTCCCAGCATGCTTTACGAGTCGTGTCCAACACCGCCTGCTCGACCATGATAATTCTCGCTATCATGCTCGACCTCATCCAATAATTGTTAATTATCATTCGATACTTTTCCCCCTTCCTTTTCATTGGCCCAGAGCCTACCACGTGACCTACAAATAACTGTCTACAAATAATGGTCTGCTCGTGCGCAGTACCGCCCAACTGTGATTTTGCTGCAAATAATATTCTGCTCATGGGTAGTTGTGTCCACGCGTCCAAAATCCTCAAATTCAGTGAAAAATGGCAGATCGTTTCACGCTTCCCGAAAATAATTATAAAAAAACAAGCTCGGTGATTGAATGATAAAATTTTATTGAACACGGTTGTCGCAAAATATCGTGATTTGCGACAAATATTGTCAATAGACGGGTCAGCAAATAAAGAAAGCTAAATAAAATTTTACCTCGAGAACGGCAGCTATTAAAAAAAATCGTGGTGCAGGTGATCATTGCAGGTCAACTGCCAGAGGATTCAGGTTTGCATGCAGACCTTTTGAGCAGTATGAAGAGAACAAACATTGGTGAAGCGCTCCCTAAAGGTTTCCACGAAGCAGCAGCGATCAATCAATCAATAAAAATATTAATGTCAATGCATGGGATCAGATTACTCTGTGTATCCGAGCCAGAGGCTCATATATAAAACTCATGACAGAAACAAGATAAAAGAAGAACAAAACTTACAAAAGTACTCACTACAATTTAAAATATCAGATTAAGAAAATCAACCCTATAAGTCCTAAGTTTTGTGGAACTCATTAAGCAATCAACTAAGTTGAGTGACTTTCGCAAGAAGTTGAGGACATTTGATGTTATAAACTTAAAGGCCAGCTGTAAGTGTAGTTACTGTTTATCATAGAGTTCAGTTTTATTTTTTTATTCGACTCACGGGCAGGGTTTCACACAGACTAAATGCCTAACGAATTTTTTTAACAACCTTTTCAAGGGCCGGCGTTCTCCGGGTTTTGGTACGATGAAATGATTTGTAGCCTGACCGACATCAGGATTTTCGAGGCAATAGTGTATCGAGACGTGACGAATAGATTGGCACTTTATACAATGAGCTGGACCCGTTACTCAAACCGCAATTTGTTTTTCCAGGTTTCGAGAATATGGTGATTTCATTCTGTGGCGTATGCCCGAGCAGGCGATAATGGTCAGCCGCTAAGCCATATTCCTTATTCTAATCGTTTGGAAAGGCTTAACGAATATAGAATATTTTCAGGCAGATGGAATGATGCATTTCGTATAAATTCTGTAGAAATGTCTGGCTACTGGGCCTGGTTATTCTAGGTACCGCGTTCAAACTATGTGACATGAGCGGTAGCTAAATCCATTACCATTACCATTAACATTACTTGGTGAACAAGAAACAACTTTCATTCATGTGCGATGCTAGAAAAGTACCTTCCCACTCTCTTCACAAAGACATTCCCCGTTACAATCATCTGATTGGCAATTAGAAGTAATTTATAAAGGCATGTATTATAGTAAATTGTGGCTAGAGACGGACATTTACTGTAAACCAGCTCTCGTCGTAAACTTCTCATCTCCCCCGCCCATCTCTCTTGCCCAGCGCGGTCATGTTCGACTTGGCAACGAATATCATGGCACTGTTGCTTGTGTCTAACGCAAGTTAATAGTTTGCCCCTGCAATGCTTTAGTCAATCAGCAGATCTCTTCTTAGTTATCCATTCACTCATTCATTCATTCATTCATTCATTCATCCATCCATCCATCCATCCATCCATCCACCCGTCCATTCATTCATTCGTTCGTTCGTTCATTCATTCATTCGTTCGTTCGTTCGTTCGTTCGTTCATTCATTCATCTATTCATTCATTTCTTCACACTCATTCCTTCCTTCCTTCATTCATTCATTTATTTATGTTTTTTTTTTATTTCCTGCCCTCTTTAACTATTAACAATTTATTGATCGGAATGAGCACATTTTTATAGCCCTTTGTATTGTCGCGTTGGTTGACGGACTGGTCTCCTCCTCATAACCCATAAAAGAAAGCATTTCTTGTACCGATATATTTCTCGTCGGTGCATTTACTGCTACTAAATATATAATCGTCGTGCTCAAAATAATTTTGATTCAGTGGGTTTGTTGGTTTGTTACCATAACTCAAGTTTCGTCACCTCCAGGGATTCTTATTTCTATCTTTGTTTGGTTTACCTTTTATTTTCGGCCACTAATGAGCCATTAGTTTTTGTTTTAACAATACCTTAGCTACCAGTTAATTTTATGGACTTCTACTTTCAACTATCAGTTATAAACACAACTCAGCGTTCCCAGCTGAGAGTAACATTTAAGCACATTTAAATCATCCATCACTGAACCCAAGACACTCACTCTCAAGTTGATCTCAAGGCAAATTTTCCATCCTGTACGTCCGAAAGAATATAGACCACAAAGAATGTTGCCTTCCATAGATAAGCCATTGAGTAACCGCATTTATTATATAGACACCAGTGAAATGCCAGGTGAGTTTTCGCGCGAAAACATGATTTTTCACACGTGAAAATAAAATGTTATCCTCACACGTGAAAATATCACCGTTGCTATGGTTACAAAATAAATCGCGCCTTTCGCAGCGAAAGTAAAATGGTTTGGTGGTTCATTGGTGTTTATATACTTTTCAACACTCGAAGAGAAATTTCGTATCTCCGCGCGCCCATGTAATATCCTCTACATGTTTGCCTACTAAACCATCCTGACACCATGTTGATGAGTTGATTCTGTGGATAATCAGTCGATACCAAACTAGGCGAAAAGTTGTTTTGCTCTGCCAAACGTCTTCCTTTGCGGTTACAGTACGAGTCCGTGAAAAAGATGTCACTGAAAGCAATAAATTATTGCTACCTTATTCTTTTCCGTTTCTGTGCGGTTGATATCTATTGGAAAAATGGCGATATTGTGTATACTTCGCGGTTAAAATCTGTAAACTGTAGACAGGTAAGACGTAAGGAGTAGTAACCGGAAGTGAAAGGAACCGGAACCAGGAAGTTCAGTTGTTCTCCACCTGCTTCCCAAAACCTATTACAACTCTTTGTGATTCGTCACTGGACAATGTTTGAGCTTTCATTTGTTTGTCCTTTACGGAGTTGTTTCAGTGTCCAAAGTTTGACGAAAGATCCCCGTGAATTACCTTTGTGTGCGACATCACCGGAATGATTTACGCTGAACAGACAACAGGTTGCGATGTATTCGATAAACGAATTAGTCCTGAATAGCTATTGGAAGATGGAAGAAGATACCAATCACAGTACTCAGAGCTGTCCAATGGCTAGGAGAAGTGAGAATTGTGTAAAACGAGAAAACGTAGAGCAAAATCTCAACGATACCGACAATCGAGTAGCCATGGGTCTGCTGCCAATGGAATCAAGCCCACATGCAGAGCTTCTGTGTAGCAACCCCACGGTCAGCAGTGGATCGTTGCCTGCTGGTTTCCATGAGGAACTTTTCGATCCTCAAATTGAACTGGCGTCGTGGGTTGAAGTTGGAAAAGCTAAAAATGGATTGTACCTAATGGAGAAAGAGGTGAAAACGCAATATTTCTTATGCCATACAACGCCATGTTAGCTGTTTCCATGACCAGCCTGCATACCACAATTTCATTTGTTAAAATAACACGCACCTTCGAGAAGTTGCTTTGTATTTGGCAATACAAAATCCTTATACCGGAAAATTCCCATGCCTCACATTCGAAGGGTTGCAATCTCAACTCACCAAATAAATGGCTTTTCCCCATTAGAAAAATGCTCTTTGCTACCCCTGAGAAAAGTTCTGAGCCTGTGGTTTGACACCCCTACCCCGTCTCCAAGTTTTGGCTATCGTTTGTACGTACGCGACGATCAAAAGCACACGCACCTTTAACCCTTTGCTGACGGGTTTACCAAATATCGTGCCAAATGGATCGATGCTTTGAACATCTACAACTTTATCAAATCCCGGAACTTTGGTTGAAATGAACCATTTTTTAGCTAAATGATCAGTTGTTCAGACTTTATCACCCCTTAAACTGACCAAAACTCCCAATTTTCATCAAATATGAGCATTATTCTGTTGCAAAAGTAAGAAACGCCCTCGGACAGCACAAAAGTCTACATTTGCAGCAAACTTCGACTCCACTTCTTACAATTCGTTCCTCTTTTTTCCTGCTCACTTCTTTAGCGCGACGTGGTTAACGATATTTGATTTCAGTTGCTCTCACTGACTGTAATTTTTACGTTTGTGACCCAAAGGAATTCTGGGATATTCTTACCTAACAGCAGCATGGAGGTCTTCCAATTTCCATTTAACATATTTTTTTAGAACCGTGTCGAGCCACCCGGTCCTGCTGACAAAATATTGCACCGATTGCATTATTTACTAGTCAAAACTCGCCAAAATTGCCATGCCAGGTCCCGGAATGAACTTAAAACGGCTTAAGACACGACTTCACTCCGTGAATTGCCATCACCCGCTCGAATACTTTGAACGGCCCACTTCGTGTGAAAAGTTGCTTCTCACTTCTGTTTTCTTTGAAAGGATTGCCTCTACCCATTAACCCAGCCTTATGATGCCAGGCAGCGGGCTTCTGAGCTGGAAAATGGCTCTAAAAACACACTTATAAATCAAATACCTACCGAATTGTTAGCTGCAGTTGATCGCTTAAAAAAAGCGACAGCTGGCGTGACATGCGTGACAGGAAATATAAGAGCCTTCGGTCTTCTGGACCAGCAAAATCTCCGTGGTAACCCCTTATATAGGATAACTAGACCGATTTGACCTCCTACCCTCCGGAAATTGAAAAAAAGACGTACAAAACGTCCGTCAACAAAGGGTTAAGGCATGAAAAACCTCAGTCTACATTGTCCAGACAGGACTCTCGCGTGGTGAGAGGTCCCGCCACAGAATCCGGGATAAGCCAAGGTGGTGGCCAGAATTTCGTAATATTTCGCAATCTTGAGAGAGAAGAAGCACGAAAAAGGTGCCGGCTACGTAGCATAGTGGGCAAGTAAAATGTACAAGAAGTAGGAATTCAGATCTTTACCCCGCTAAGTCACCGTTCATCTTTCCCTCGCTACACGAGTGCTTTCCTTCATATTTTCCAGTTATATTTGCCATACAGAAATGTCGAAAAGCACGATAATTTTATGAACCAATAGAATTTTCGCATGATTGCATTCAACTAACTACCGTGCAAAAACGACGTTTCGTTGTCATCTCGTCAGTCTCAACCAGTTACAAGTAGTCTTCGAACTGTGTCAAAAATAAACGTTGTGATTGCACATTCAGGCAATTATGTCTTATTTATCGCTAATTTATGTTGCGCTGTGTCTCAACTAAACTTTACGAATCATGCGGGCTCCGTTCTCAAGCTCTACAAAATTAAAAAAAAACACTGGTAAGAATTTTCTGCAAATGGAACAGTGCAACCACTCGAGTGTTTTCCATTTGCTTGGAAAAATCGGTGAGATTTTCCTTCCAAATGAAACAGTTTCGGTTTCTACATGTTTAGAAGCAGAACAGCGCAAATTTTTACTTCGCGCAATGAATGAGTTGTTGTAAGTAGCAGAAATCTGCGTTGAATGACGTCACTTCTCAAAAGGCCCCACGACGAGCTCGTAGATTCGTTGCAGTCAGACATTCTGAGTAAGACTCCTTCATTTTCAGCCTCATTCGGTAAGGGACTGGTAAAAAAGGAGCAGCCAGAGCAGAGAGGTGTAAGGGGTGGGTCGTCCACTTATAAGGTACCCACGGGGGTGGGTCATCCTTTTTTATTACTGGATGACTGGAATATAGGCATACTCGTTGAAGGTATGCTCGTTGTATCAAAAGAAAGAAATATCCAGTACTTTGTTTTAAGTCTTAAATTTCGCCCAAATTTTTGTAACTATCACTTCTGAAGATGTATGTTGTAACATACGAAACGTTAAGTTTGCAATGAATTCAAGTTCCTAAAACGTGCGTTGGTTTGTCATGTTTATATCCGCAGATTGTTTTCTTTTTCTCTTTTATTAAAACCTCTCATGTTCCTTTTTTCAGATAGAAAATGCAATTTTAATATAATAATGATATTTTATTGCAATGAAATGAAAGAAAGACCCAATCATATATTTTATTTGGGTATTTTTTTTCATTTCATTGTTGTACTAAAATAAATTGTTGTACTAAAATAAAAACTAGTGAGCAGCACACAGCAACAGATCTTGTCAACTTTGTTTATTATTCAACCGGTTTCGTCTGATCATACAGACTTCAACAGTGATATTTAACAAGATTTATAATTGAAATACTTTTATATCAAGCGTTTGCAGTATAAAGCACGATCAAATCAGGGTGTGAACAGCGAAAAACATCCACGAACAAATACGCACAGGATAAAACGAAAATCCTGCATTACAAAATATGCAATAGTTAATTTTGGGTGTCACGATTTAACGCGTGCGTATTTGTGCGTATTTGTTCATGGGTGTTTTTCGCTGTTGTACTTTCAAGTACAATTACTAAACTTTAGAATTTTCGTGATGCGCGGTGAAAGGTAAAACGGACTCAGAGTGGGTCGAGTTTTTGGGTTCGGTTATTCTACTATAGAGAATATGATGCAGAGTTCTTTTGCATGTACACGGTTTTATTCAACTACTGGGCATAAATATAAATCATACAATAATATCGTTACAAGTATCACGTGATTATATATATGTAAATACCTTCGAAGCCATGAAAGCCGTAGAACAATATACTTATGGAATCATGGCTTCGAAGGTATTTACATATATATATATATATATATTTCTAATTCCCGTCCAGGGAATTTAGAAGCCAGGAAACACACAAAAAGTCTCGAAAGAAAAATGTTCCGAGGAATGGCCGACGTGCGATACTACTCACTTTCTAAAGTGGCCACATTGCCAGCGTCGTTGCTCCGGCAGTGTAGTGGTTATCACGCCCGACTAGTAACTGGGGAACGTCGGTTCGATTCCGACTCGGGGCAAAAAGTTTTTCTTTCAATAGAGATGTGGGTCGAAAGCTGAGTGGCAAACTGTGTTTGCATTGTTCCATAAGTATATATCACGTGATTACATTCTTAATTTACAGATCATTGATATATGGATATTTACGGTTCACTACAAGCAATCTAAACTATAATAATCAAATACGATATCAGCAACACTATAGTGCGCAGTCTCGCAGCGTGACCTAACCCTTTTAATGGCAAATCAGTCAATGTTTGCGACTTCAATAAAGTATAGTTGCAATGTTTTGTTAAAATTGACTGATGTTCAAATCGAACACAAAATAATTATGTTCAATCTCTGGCTCCAGAGGGGTTGCGATGGGTCCTCGAAATGTCAGATCCCGCCTGGCTTTATCTTTTCCTTGCGTTTCTTATAATTTACTGCTTGTAATTGTTCACACTGCAACTGCCCCCGCTCTGAAGAGGTGTTATAAACATAGTCCATTTCGATTTAAAAATAGCTCGGAGATCACAATAACTGACAGGAAATTAACTCGTGAATGCGCTTGCGCAATGAATGAATATAGTGAGGTGGTGATCAGTTGAATGGCATTCAGTCCATACACTCCTGCATTTTTTTAACTCATCTTTTTAAGGTATTAAAATTGTTCAGTTAGCACTATTTCTTGCATGCTACAAGATCCACTGCTTGATTCTCGAGAATGGCATTATCGGTGAATAGTTATCACCCCAGTGTAATCAAATTAATAGAAAAGAAATGTCAAAAGGAGTTCTCACGATACTCACAAAAACTAATTCAACTAGCCGTATCCTGACCTTATTCTTTCATTTATTTACGTTAAGGCATGAATGAGTTAGCTCACTCACCCGTTTCACTGGTGACCCACGTGCCCTTACAGGTAAGCAGCATTCGCATTTTATGAGGAAAAAAATTCCCAACGTTTCGTTCATAATTTCTGTTTTCGTTTATTTCTTTGTTTATTTGCTTGTTTACCAGAAAGGCCTCGATCCGTAACAAAGCTTGCCTGGTTATGTAATGTATTTATCCACAATATAATTCACGTTCTTTTAGTTTGCATTGTTCGTAATGGCTTTCATGGCGGAGACGCCGTTACCAACCCAACGTTGAAAGCAAGAATTTTATCTCTTTACATCAGCGGTTAACTAACATCATGCGAAATCAAATGAATTCAACAGGAAATACCGCGCTTCAGGTTATCCGGAAGGTCATCGGTAAAGCATACAGTTCAGTGCATTTCTATCAAATTTTCCAGGAGATTTGGTAATTTTGCATGCTCTGGAGGAAATGGCAAGGTACATAGAGGACCGCGAAGCCTGTGATTGAAGACATCGCGCTCCTCTAGAGCCTCTTGGCTCCTGAAAGAAAATTTATTAGGATCGAAAAAGTAGAGCTACAGTCTGCTTTATGCGACAATGACGGATTAAGGAGTTTTCAGGAAGGGGTCTGTAATACGAGGCAATTCTGTTCTTTTTTGGCACTATACTAATGTAAAAGAAGAAACGTTACCTGGAAGTGCGGAATCCGCTCTCATCCAAAGCTTGTTCAGGCTGTTCAAATTACGTGGGAGCGAGCTTTGTTTCTGTTGGGCCTTTTTCCTTTAATAACTACGGCTTAAATAATTATATAATATCACACAGACTGTTTCTAACAACCAATTTGTCTCAATTTGGTCATAAAAAATGTTGCAAGTTGCTTACAAAACGTTCTGATCGGGTCCCAGGGGACTCGAACCCATGACTTTCCTGGTTACCTTTTCTAGTGCAGTGACCTTCCTCTAAGGAGGGCACTTTCGGGACTAGCTCTTACTGTCCGTCTTGGAGAGGTGTCGAACTTAGATGGGGTTTCGATACAGAGAAATCAATCCACCATGGGGCGAAGGTGTCCTACTTGCGGAGGTGTCCGCCTTACAGGTTTAACCGCATAAAGGGATTTAAGGGAGTTGACTTTAACCAGGAAGGTCTGTGGTTCAATTCTAAGCTGAGGGCTCAGATCTTTTTCGGGGCAATTTGACTAGAGGTAAATTTTCTATTCTTTGTCTTCTCTTGAGAACCAAGTGCCATTGATTTAAATAATCATATTTCGGTCTTAAGCAACCTTCTATATTATTTTATGCTTTAGATGAAGCCCATCGGCCATCATAACAAACCCACTGTGGAACAGTTCGTCCGAAATGGAATGGTAAGTGCATAAAAAAAAGCGGATAAGAGAAAACAGCAAGAATCTTTTTTCTTCTTTTATGATGGTTAGCTTCCTTTCGTGGGACTTCATCTTCAGGATTCCAAAAAATCGGCAAATTAAGAAATCAACCCGCGAGAATACCTTAACCCTAAAATTCAGCGAAATTTTCTTCCACGATTTTTCCGAACAATAGCGAAATTTCCCTTTTTCATTTTCGCGAAGTTATCTATCACTGAAAACAAGGGAGCTAGTTGTTATCTGCGAGAATCGCATTTCTCTATATTGTAACATT
>JAEMWC010000260.1:287500-347500 GCA_016490735.1 Pachyseris speciosa
CCTCACCTTACTTTACCTCACCTCACCTCACCTTACCTCAACTCACCTTATCTTACCACACCTCACCTCACCTCACTTGACCTTACCTCAACTTACCTCACACTACCTCACTTCACCTCACCTTACTTTACCTTACCTCAACTCGCTCTCAGATCACCTATCCTACCTTAGCTTTCCTCACGTCACCTTACCTCACCTAACCTTAGCTCACCTCACCTCACCTCACCACACCTTACCATGCCTTACCTCACCTCACCTCACCTCACCTTACCCTACCCTACCTCATGATCACCTCACCTCATCTTTCCTTACCTCATGTCACCTTACCTTACCTCACCTCACCTTAACCTACCTTAATTGCCTTACTTCAACTCACCTCATGTCACCTCACTTCACCTCACTTTACATTACCTTACCTTACCTTACCTCACCTTACTTTACCTTACCTCACCCTCACCTCACCTCGCCTCATCTTACCTTGCCTCACTTTACCTCACCTTATGCGGATCCGAACTGAACTGCGGACTAGATTGTAGAGCCTGATAGGAAATAAAAGATAGCATATGGAAATGATGGCATCAATATGTTTTTGTGTCTTGAGTGAAAAGGTTTTTTCGATGAAAAGTCCATAGTGTTCAATTTAGCGAGCCATTCTGAAGCATGTATGTGAATACGTGGACATGTTGGGACAAGCGCCAGCTGTGAACAGCCAGAGAACAGAAGGCACTTCGATCACGAGTGGAGGTAGTCACCAAACCCGTAAAACGATCAGCGAAACAAGCCAAATCAAGATCATCTTCTGCCAAAGAACGTGCGAGGGAAGCCAGGCTGGCAAAATTAAAAGTAGAGGAGCTTAAAAAAGAGCTTTATTGGAGGTTTAGATCGCTACGCAAAAGGCGGAACTCAATGCACAACTAGCGATTAAAGAAGCAGAACAAGAAGCTAACTTGAAAGCACAATAAGCGTTACTGCTGCAGGAAGAGGCAAGTGAAGATGAGAGTAGCGAAAGAATCAACATGAAGACTTTGAAGACAACGAGGTGATTGCAGAGGAGTACAGAGGACGCAAAGAATATTAAAATGGAATAAGCGTTTGGCAATACGAAAGGAGAAGTCTCCCATCTAAAGATGTCAAATGTACCACTAAGAAAGTAGCAAAATGGTTGAAGACGGTGATACCCATACAGTTGCCCATATTTGACGGATATTCTTGTCATTGGCCAAACTGGTGTGGCATGTTCAAAGTGCTCATGAATGATCAAATGCTTTCCGACACACGGAAGATGATTTATTTGAAGGCATCTGTTAAAGGGTCGGCAGAGAAAGCCATTTATGGAATGTTATTTGATTTAGGAATGTATGAAAGGCAATCAAAGAGTTGACTCTTCGATTTGGGAACCAAGAGCTCATTTCAAGGTCTCTAATCAAAAAGCTTTAAGAACTACCAACACTGAAAGAAGAAAATATCTCAAGTTTGCCGTCATTCGTTGACAGCATGCGTAACATTTTCAGAACTTTTAAATCCTACGGTCACAGTGCAGACTTGCAAGCAGTAGCCAACATGCAGCAGATTATGGAAAATCTTCCTCCTAAGATTGAGAGATGGAGCTGGCGAAAGAGGGAATTACAGCCACATGAAAAGGGTTGACCTTTATAATCTGGAAATGAGGTTCAAGTTAAAGAAATTGCTTACGGCAGAGCAACTATACCAGAGAAACCCAGAGGCCTAAGGCAAATGCAAGCAAGCCAAGATGGAATTCGAGACTAATGCGTTCACAACTTCAGCAGCCGAACTGGAATGTCCTGTGTTCAAAATGGTCATCAGATCACCAGGAACTGTGAACGATCGGTGGGAGTTAGCTAAGAAACACAATCTATGCTTCTTGTACCTGAGAAGAAATCACCGAAAATGACGTTTTTCGTCAATGGAAACCTGTACAGTACAAGGTTGTGGTGGAAAACACCATCCACAGCTTCACAAAACAGACATGCTGTGATTAAACCCGTCTGCGGCTGCTTTCCAGCCTGTACAAACTGACGCCGAGAATACAAAGAAGAGCAGGACACCTGAAACCCACGCAGGCTGTGGAATGACTGAGAAGCCTGTTAATGAAAGGTGCAATGAGCAGGTGGCTCGTCAGATGGTGCCAGTTATTCTTGAAGGAAGAAATGGAATCCGAATCGAAGCAAATGCATTTTGGGATGGAGGGACAAGCACATCCTGCCTTAGAGAAGAAATGGCAGATACCCTAGGTCCTGAAGCAGAACATAGACCACTTCGTGTTTTAGGGGTTTTTTAGTGAAGACAGTTGTTACAGACAGTAAAACTGTGACTGTGCGCATAGAAAGGATCGATGGTGAAACCAACAGAGAAATGCTCTTATGGATTGCCTCAAGCATATTTAAAATGAAAGCGATGGATTGGTCTCAAGTAAGAAAGAGTTTTGCCATCTTCGTGACTTGACAATTGCAAAGCCAGTTGGGAATGGAGAGGTCGATTTGCTTATTGGCAGCGATTATTACCGTGTTGGTAGACCAGGCGAGCCTGTGGGTGTAAAGACGGCGCTGGGATGTACAATTGTAGGACATGTGCCGGAGGAGATTAGCGATTGCCATAGAGCCTACCACGCTTTTCCATTTCATGCTAACGCCGCTACTGACTTATAAGCTGATGAACTGATGCGTGAGATGTGGGACGATGAACTGGCAGGGTTTGTTCATCTAAAGAAGTAGTTGACTGCGGAAGAGTTGTATGCCGAGCGTAAGGTGCCCAATTCGAGCGTTACATTGATGATTGATGGACATTATGAAGTAGGCATGCCGTGGGTCGATGATCAACCTCCATTATATTCTAATAAAGCGAGCGCTGAGGCTCGACTCATTTCTCTCGAACGGCAACTGCAAAGAAGACCGGATATTGCCGAGAACTACTGCCAAGTGATGGAAGCACATGTAAATGGAGGATATGTCAAGAAGGTAGAGCCAGGCGATATAGGTGATGGGCCGAGCTGGTTCTTACCTCACTTCCCTGTTGCGCGAGAAGATAAAGAGATTACAAAAGTTAGGATAGTGTACGACTCAGCAGCAAAGTCTGGAGGAATCAGCCTAAATGACACCATTTAGCCTGGAGCCAAGTAGCAGGAAGACGTTCTTGATGTGTTAATCCGCTTCCGTAATGAGCCTGTTGCGCTAGTCGCTGACTTGACGAAGATGTTCTCCCAGGTTGTCATGGCTAACCAAGACAGGAGATATCATCGATTCCTTTAGAGAGGTTTGGATCTTGCGAGACCCCTAGAAGTTTAAGAAGCCATGAGGCTGATGTTTGGTGATCTTTTTATCAGCTTACATGGCACAGTACGTAGTGCGGCTGCATGCCAAAGATCACCAAGAGGACTTCCCAACAGCAGTAGCGATCACCCTTCTTCGGATGTACATGGTTGACATCATGACTACACTGGAGACAGGTTCGCTATCAGCTTGGAAAAGAAGGGCTCAAGATACGGCGCTGGTGTAGCAACAGACCTAAAGTGCTGGAGGATATACCGCTAGAAGATCGGGTGGCAAATGTGAATATCGAGGAGGCAGAGTTGCCATGCATGAAGGCTTTGGGAGTCCAGTGGAATACAGGAACTGGCACATTCTCTATCAAGCTGAACCCACCGAAGGACATTAAGTACACAAAAACAAAACACTATTTGATCCTCTACAAATTCTAGCTCCATTCACAGTCAGAGCAAGAATGGCTCTACAAGAAACGTGGTTACTTGGCCTTGACTGGGACGACGAATTCCCAGCCGAATTAAAAGAAGGATGGTAGGCTTGCTTCCATAAACTGCCACAGCTTGTTGGTGTTCAAGTCCCAAAATGTTAACGTGTAGACGGAAAACGTGTTGTTGAAACCACACTCCACACCGTGACATGTACAGATGCGTCACAAAGGGCGTATGCGGCCGTTAGCTATGTACGTAATGAATACGAAGATGGAGAAATGATAGTGCGATTTGTTGCGGCGAAAGCCAAAGTCGCCCTTACGAAAGCCACAAGCATCCCTCTTTAGACTTGAAGGGGGCGGTGTTATGATTAAGACTGGCCAGAAAGGTCTCCGAACTGTTGCAAGTTGATTTTGACAGTTTTACCTTGTGGACGGACAGTGACGATGTTACTTGTTGGATTCAAGGTCAATACAGGCGGTACAAAACCTTTGTCGCGAACAGAATATCTCAGATACACTATAAAGCAAACCCCAAGCAGTGGCGTCATGTTCCGACCCACCTGAACTGTGATGACGACGTTTCTTCTATGCGCGAGACCTCACCGCTGGTTTCACGGTCCTGAATTCCTGTGCGACGTTCAAGAGAATTGGTCACAAAAGAAGCGCATTAAGGGAGTAGAGAGTTCTGAAGACTGCCTGGCGGAGATAGCAAAGCGAAAGATGACACTTGTCGTAGGACTTTCCAGGCCGTTGATAGACCTCCTGAAGTATTCAAGCTGGTCAAGACCGATACGAGTAACTGCGTGGGTATTGCGGTTTATTGCAAAGCTGCTGAATAAGGTGAAGAAAGCAGGTAGCCCTTTTGTCCAGTTAGTTAAAGAAGATTTGTTGACCCCACTTGAGCTTGAAGAAGCTGGAAAGTTCTGGATGAAGCAGGCGTAGATCGAGAGATTTCCTGTTGAGGTGCGAAATTTGAATGGCGGGAAAGGAATCGGCAACCAGAGTCCATTGAAACAGCAGACACCCATAGTTGACAAGGGTGGAGTGTTACGAGTTGGAGGACGACTATCCAGAGCAACATTGCCCTTAGATGATATCCATCCAATGATTCTGCCCTAGAAGCATCTCATCACTCGATTGATTGTAGCAGATGTGCATAGTCGCCGCCAACATGCATGCCCAAGTCCGCCGTAGATATTGGGTCATTGATGTTCAACAAGAAGTCAGGGAATGGGACAGAGAGTGTAACGTGTGTGAAAAGAGGGGCGAAGCACCAACAACGCAGATCATGGCACCTCTCCCAGAGACAATTGCAAACATTGTAAAATTTGCAACAATTTGGAAAATTCATGGAGTCAGTGAAAAGCCTCCGGAAATTATAACATTTGCGAATATTCTCAAGGTTGACGATTTTGGCGTTACTTTCGATTTTTTTCAGATCTGCGTCAGTGTTGTACTAAATTAGCGAAGATCCCAATAAAATCGCGAATCAGATAACGCCGTGTTTACAAACAGCTTTTATATGATACTCGATAATGGTCTTTATTAAAGGTTTAAAACAGACGTTAAAACTTCTATTAGTGTAAGTACAGCAGCTCACAACGAAGACGAAATAAACGAACGATATTTTGTAGAGGCTGTCAAAGATTCAAATCTTTTGACCATGAAAATCGTCGGAGGTCTATTCCACGAAGATGATTAAGGTATTTTCCTTGTCGCCGCGTTACGCTTGATTGAACATATCACACCAATAATAATAATAATCTTTAATACTTATAGAGCGCATAACTCTATATGAATATAAACTTATGCGCTAAATTTACAACAGTATAAAATATATAAAAACATATATATATATATAAAAAGAAATACAACAATGATCTCAACAATATGATTACAAGAATAAATACAAATGTAAGAATATATACAAATAATTGTGCTGACTAGTATAATAAAAGAAATTAAAATTAAAATTAAAATAAAAGTAAAAGTCAATTATAAGCTGTTTTGAACAGAAAAGTTTTTGACAGAGATTTAAATTTCTTAAAATCTTGTTCTTTACGAATACTCTTTTACGATTCATTCCGTGAAAAGATTTTATGGAACGCCGAGGGAACGTGATAAAAGGTTCAAAAATAAAATATAGGTTATACCACTGAATATGTGCCGTAATGTGTTATAAATGGGTTGAAAATTACTCAAATATGGTTCATAATGAGCAAAATATAACTGCGAGGATCATTCTTCATTTGAAAATATGGTATATGTTGTTGCAGCGTCAAATATATAGGTTGAAATTATCGATTTCTTTGATCTTCGGAAAATCTTCGTAACACATGGCCACGCGCGGGACAGGTCGAGGAAACATTTGCCATTTTGGAATTGATCATGGACAATGGTGACTTTTTCGATGGGATTGGGGCTATTATTTTCCAGGCTCTTCGGCATATACACGACGCTGATTTTGAGGTCATCCAGCGAATTCATAGAAGGCTTGGAGATGCTCTTTATTTGCTAAATCAGGGGCACCCGACGATAAGTTTATCTGTTCGGTGGAGGGTAGTTCGCCTTGAGTTTTCGGCGTCGATTGAAGAGTGCACTCGGATTTTCGTTACTAAAACTTGGCCTAAAAGATTCGTAATTGGGAAATCATAGCCCCTGAGGTTTTCGGAAAGGTCTTAATTTCTGTTTGTGGCAGTTAAAAACGTCGGCTAACATTTTCGGAAAGAAAATAGTTTCCCAAGAAAGTTCGTGGAAAGTTCATTTCAGCTTGCATTTTCACAAAGGAAGATTTTGTTCCCTAACATTTTCGGACAATTAAAATTTCAGCTAGGGAATCCGAACAGGTGAACTTCTTCTAGCTAATAAAAACATCACTTTAAACAGACTTCAAACACCACAAGGTACTTAAAAATGCTTTTCTACAGCTTTTGGTTGATTTGGCTCGTTGGGTGCCCCTGCTAAATTATCTTGTTAGTCGATCGTGTTCTGCAACAAGTCCCCTCAGTTGATCTGGATAGACAGAACGATTTTTACTCTCTTGTTACAGCCTTGCGATCACTCCACGAGACATATACAAGTGATATCTGCTATCGACTGGAAACTCTTCGTGGTCGTGGGAGGCCGAGGTTTTTAATGAGCGACGATCAGATTGACGCTTAAGCAAACAATAATATGACGGGCCATTCACAAATCCCACAAACGTGACGCATGAATGTGGTAACCTTTCACATGTAGTGTAAGATTTAGCTACTACAGTTTGGCTCTAACTAGTAGGTCTTTTAAAGATCTGTCTCTTTTATTAGAAATAATTGGATGTTCTTTAAACATTTCTTTAAGTTTAGATTGTGATTCTATGAGATGCCATTTACCATTAGAACGCGTTTGACGTTTGGCACACAAGAGTTGTCTTGCGTTATAAAGGGTAGTATTTCTTTATGCGCTCTAGTATTTTCTTTTAGAGCTATCTTTCTATCAGGAAATCTGACTTTCGAGAGTGTTTTATGGATAAGGTTATTCGGGTAGCCTCTCGCTCGAAGGCATAGTTTGAATTTTTTATGTTTTCTATGAAAGTCTCCTCTGAAGAATTAGTTCTTAGTAGTCTAAGACCTTCACCATTCACGAAGCCTTTTTTTTTTTTACCTCGGGAGGGTGACAGGATTTAAAGTGCGTGTACTGAAATGTTTCAACAACAACAACATTCTTTATTTGTACTCATGCTTGCTAGTAAAATAATAATAATAATAATAATAATAATAATAATAATAATAATAATAATAATTTGACAATGAAAAATTAAAGGTAAAAGTTTAGAGTACTTGCTGCCTGGAATAACCATAAGGGCTAGCGGAGCCATGCAGCCAATTGACATCAGCAATAAATAGAAATAAATTATAGGTCAGCAAGAAAACTGAAGCACAAATACGCACATAAAAAGAAAAAGAGAGAGAGGAGAAGAGGAAAAACGCTCTTTCTACGCTGTGAAGGAAGCCTAAAATAATTATATTTATATATGAGACTGAGAAAAGTAACAGAATTTAGCAAAAGACTAATTTACAGGTAATCTGGGAAACAACACAACTGTTAATAAGAATTAGTAATTAATAATCATTGACAAGATCGCTTTTTACTGATTTCTTGAAGTTTGAAATAGAGCAGGTTTTCAAATTTTCACTGATTGAGTTCCATACTTTGGGGCCCTTAAATCTTATGTTAAATATTCTATAATTAGTTCTTACTTTAGGTAAAGTATAGGACATATTAGAAGCACTTCTTGTATCATAGTTATGTCTTTTATTGACTTGTGTGAAGAAAGTATCAAACACCAATGGTAATCGTCTATTATGAAATTTATGCATAAAGACAGCAATATTAAGAAAGACAAGATCAGGCAGTTTAACAATATTTAAGCGTTTGAAAATTGGACTGGAATGCTCATAAAATTTAGAGAAAGTCATCACTCGCATTGCTCTCTTTTGAAAAATAAACAAAGGCTGGGTAGTTGAAGAATAGGTGTTATCCCAAGAAATTAAACCATAGGTTAAGAAGGGAGATATTAAGCTGCGCTTTCGAAAACTCATACCTAGGGACACCCTATTTAAGCTTTACCAAGCGTACATTTTACCGCATTTTGACTATTGTTCTTCAGTTTATTGGCATTTTTGTGGGACGCGAAATACGGATAAGCTATAGCTAGAGGCGCTAAATAAGAGAATACTTAGACTTATACTTGGGGATTACTTGTCTCCATATGATAGCCTTCTCACTAGGGTCAACAATAATTCCTTATGCAATAAGCGCGTTCAGAAATTCCTTATATTGTTATATAAGAGCCTGTTTTTCACTCATTTTCCGGCTTCTATGAAAGATATGTTTTCACTTCGGTCCTCTTCTTATAATCTTCGCGGTGATAACATACTGTCACTTAGAAAACCTAGAACAACTAGTTATGGCCTTAATTCGTTTTCTTTCTTCTCACCCAAGGTATGGAATACACTGCCTAACTCTATCCGTATGAGTGCATTTACAGATTTTGAGAGGGAAATCCAGGGCCGTATCTTTGTGTAGTCGTTTTCGCTTATTTTCACTTTTGCTCTTTAAATTTCTAATGGTATGTAATATAAATTTGTAAATAATGTGTATTTTAGTTGTTTCGTATAGATATATATAATAATTTCCTTTTATATTTTCTCGAAGATATTAGCTCTTGCAAGCTACACTGAAATTCGAGAGAAAATAAAGTTTACGTATGTATGTATGTATAATATAGTTTAACCAGAATATCGGAATTCACAAAATAACGAAGTTTAGAAAGAATCCCAATATTTCGCTTAATCTTTTTAGAAATATAGCTTAAAATAGGTAGGTAGGTATAAAATAAGTGCGCGTGTTAATACTTTTCTTAATTGCTTCTACTGAGTCCCTCACATGGCGAGCCTTCTTGGCAGGGCGTTCTTTGCTCTGGCTGATGCGGTCTGTTTCTCGTGGGGCGTTTTTTGCGTGATTCTTCCTCTGATTTCTTTGCCGGATTGTTTGGTGGGGTTGGAGGTTCTTCCTCTCCTTCTTCTTCTGATGCGGTTTCTAAAATCTTATCTTCTTGCGAGTCCGTGATCCTTGCTTAGATGGCTCTTTGGGAAAGCCGCTGGTTCGTGGGACCCACAATTGTGTTGTCGTGGGACACCCGCACAGCCACAAAAAATGTACAAGAAGGCAGCAGGAAGAGTGAACCTCTTACGGTGCATCCGTTCCAGCATTGATACTCTTAGTGCCCAACGAATTTATCAATCGATGATTATGCCAATATTCACGTATTGCGGTTATAATAGTCTTGGATGGTCAGAGTCCCGCAAACGCATGATCCGCTCCATTGAGACTCGAAGCCTCGAAATCATTTCCCCTAAATGCAGTCCGCAGAACTGTGACCTTCGATTTTTAACAATTGACAACTTTTTACAAAAGAGAACGTGCTGTTTTGTATTTGACTGCCTTAATGGAACTGCATGTTATCCATTTAAAGATTACTTTCAACGATTACATCATAACGCTTTAAACACTAGAAACAATGGGAAAACAGTAAAACTACCAAAGGTCAAACTGGATTTTGCGCGCCGTAGTTTTTATTTTTTAGGTGCGCCGATTTTTAATTCATTGCCGTTAAGTTTAAGAAACATTAATTCTAGAGTTTTATTTAGGAAAGCCTTGGATGATCATTACTTGTAATTTCTATGATAGTTTTTGATGGTTTTTTAACTTAGTGCATTTTTTGCTTTAATATCTACTTTTTTATTATTAGTTTTTTTAATTCTTAGTCAGCAGGACCCCGCTGATAACAGTACTTTGTACTGAAGGGTTATCCTGGGTAAATATTCCATTTATTTATTTATTTATCTATCTATTTATTTATTTATTTATTTATTTATTATTTATTTATTACCAAGATTTGCCGAAGATCAAAGAAATCGATAATTTCAACCTATATATTTGACGCTGCAACAACATATCTATCGAGTTACAAGAAGCCTATATTTTGCTCATTGTAAACCATATTTGTGTAATTTTCAACCCCTTTGTAACGCATTACGGCACATATTCAGTGGTACAACCTATATTTTATTTTTGAACCTTTTGTCACCCTTGGCGCTCCATACGATTTGTTATCTTTGCATTTAGCCTGAGACTAGGCTCCGCATTGAGGTAGGTATATATGCCGCTATTTATTTAATTTTTGGAAAATTGGCTTGAAATATAGGGTGCACATTATATACGGGTAAATTTCGAAAAAAATCGGCAATCAGATAACGCTAGTTTGCAAACAGCAAACTAGCATTACCCGAATCTAAACAAATTCGTCAGGATTGTAACGCCCTTTAAATAATTACTACTTGACATACCCAATTTAACAAACGGAACGCTAACAAGCTACCAATATACCCGCCTCTTTTTATAAGCGACAGGGTACAAACGATCTGCCAACAAGATCAATGCCATAGTTTTAAGTTCAAACCATTATATCAACACTAGCGTCTTTGTAATACCCGAATTTAACAAAAATGGTGGCCATACATAAGATCAGGAAAATGACGAACAATTTTGATATTTAAAAAGATATGCAACAGGTCAAATTTGATTTATCCTAGGTGATTATTAATTTCCTTGTCTTCTAAATAATTAAAAAATCTTACCTTAACTCAAATTTGGTCTGCAGCAAAGATTTCTTTTTTTTTTTTCGGGCCTTTATATGTACAGACAGCTGTTTGGAAATCCTAACTAACAGCAAAAAATGTTAATAAAAGATGTCTCAAAAGACGCTTACTTTCCTTAAATAAGCCATTTTCAGAGAAGTTATTTCATTTGTTTTATTAACTTATGACTTGCAATTCTTATGCCTTAGTCCATATTATTACCTTAAATTTCTGTAAATTAATTTGCTATTATATCGCAAAACGATCACAAGAAATATTTCTCTTTATCTAATCTACTATTTTTCAGGTAACAAAACTTTACAAATAGCACATCAGAAACAAAGAAATTTTCTTTGAGGGAAAGACAAAATGTAGTGTACTAGACACTTTATAATTGAGTGTCATAAAACCAAAGTAACCAATTACTCTGACCAATCATAATGGTGTACATACACTACCATACACAAGAACAAAAAAGTAAATATTGAACCATAAGCATAAATGTGAACTACAACATATAGACTACCAGTCCTTATTTTTCTATTTTCTTATTTCGTAGTTCACACAAATTTAATATATAAAACAAGAATCTATCTTGATTCATGTGCCTCATTATTCGCCCATATTTTGTAAGCCAGGTAATAGTCTGTTCATACACTTCAGTGTTCACCCATAAAGAAATAAAAAATCATTGTATTATTGTTCATCGGTGTCATTCTCTCAATTTTGACTGGTTAAAAACATACAGCTAATTACTGCTATCATTGTTTTCTTCCATCATACCTACAGACAATAGGTGTTATACATGCAGAAGTGATTTTGCCATTTTGCGCGCAATAGTTTTACACATGCAAGCAACGCATTTGTTTTGATGAAGCAAGTCTGGAATTGAGGTGCAGAAATTATTGAACTCGGTTTTTGCTTGATAGTGAGAATTAACATGGCCTCGGCTTGTGTTATCTAACACACATTTGGCCATAATAATTCTTGCTATAAAGCCCAACCACGTAGTTTGCTTTTGTCAATGTCTTTTGGAAGATGACGTATGCACTTATCAATTGAACTCCCGACACCCCCCCCCCCCTCCCCCCCGCCCCACTCCCTGGCCAAGGTGGGGGAAATGAAGGGTCTTTGATCAAATTTGACCGCATGTTCTGCCTTTGGGGGTGTGGATTTCTCAATATTTGCCAAGTTCAATTTTCCTCCCAAAGGACAGTAGGTGTGGGTTTTACAAGTTTAAGTGCCCCAGTAGGGTGGGGCTTATCACCATTTTAGTTGATATGGAGTTAAATCCCCACCCTGTCCCGGGGTGGGACAGGGGTATTTCAATTGATAAGTGCATTAATTTCAGACACATTTCCAGTCACAAAAATCTCTACGACTTGCTGTTTCTAAGTTTTTAACTAATTATAAATATCCTAATTATTTGAATTATTGATTTTATAGATCATAGATCTTATTATGTAAAGCGCTATTGATCTTTTAATTGTAAATAGCGCTATATAAGCAACAATTTACTATTTATTATTATTGTTTTGAGTTCATTGAAGTACTTCAATCGCCTATCGTGAATTGAGCTAACTGGTTTCCATTGTATCTCGCACGTTTAACCTTAATAAAGAAGACTATAGCAGACGTGTCAACGGAATATGATGGCCAGTGTGAGGTAGATGAGGTGTTAAAATGGGATGTAATTAAAATGCAGATTAGAGCAGTTTCAATTAAATACGCTGCTACCAAGAAAATGAATTTTAATAAAAAGGAACATATTTAAGAGAAAGATATTTTGACACAGGAATTTACCAGAGGCAGGTCGGAAATTTTTGGAATCGGAACTAGCAACTAAAAGACAGCAGTTAGAGGAGATAAAATCGGTTACAAAACGCAAGGAGCCATCATGAGATCTAAAGCGAAGTGGTATAATGAAGGTGAAAGAAATACATCATATTTTCATAGTCTGGAAAAGCGACATTTCAACAGTAAAACTATCAGAAACCTTAAAACTGACAATAATTCATGGGTCTCAACAGACCAAGAAGTTCTGCACGAAGCTAAGATGTTTTACGAAGCTCTATATTCTTCCATAGCAGAGCAGAATCCCCATAACGAGTGCGAAAAACTTTTCTTTCCAGATGATAATGACCTCAAGCTAAGTTACAATCAGAAATTGTCCTGTGAGGGGCCCCTGACACAAGCTGAATGTTTTGAGAGTCTTAAGACAATGGAAGCGGGCAAATCTCCCGGGACGGATGGCTTGCCTGCAGAATTTTACAAAGTTTTTTGGAATGACGTTTCTCCTTTTCTGCTTGAGTCTTTAAATTTATCTTTCTCCAAAGGGTGTCTTTCCATTTCTCAACGAAGAGGACTAATAACCCTGATACCTAAGAAGGACAAAGCCCAACAGTTTTTAAAAAACTGGAGGCCAATAAGCCTTTTAAATTGTGATTACAAAATTGCAGCTAAAGCTATAGCAACAAGAATTAAACATGTTTTACCAAATATAATTAATAACGATCAAACGGGTTTCCTTAAGGGTAGGTCAATCGGCGAAAATGTTCGTTTACTAAATAGTATAATAAGCTACTCAGAACATAAGAATATTCCTGGTTTGTTACTGTTTGTCGATTTTGAGAAGGCTTTTGATACCTTAGAATGGACCTTTTTGGAGAAAACCCTTTCCTTTTACAATTTTGGTGATTCTTTAATTGCCTGGGTTAAATTACTTTACACAGATATTAGCAGTAGTATTCAAAACAACGGAAGGTCCTCAGAATTCTTTCCACTTAGCAGAGGAGTTAGACAGGGATGTCCCCTATCCCCCTACCTTTTTATTTTATGTGTTGAAATACTGGGAAATGCGATTAGAAATCACGATCAAATCAAGGGGATAAGCATACTTGATTCGAAATGTAAAATTAGCCAATATGCAGATGACACAACTTTAATTCTCGACGGGTCTGATACCTCGATGCAGCAGTCCTTTAGCCTACTTGATTCGTTTGCCGAAATTTCCGGTTTAAAGGTTAATTACGAAAAGACAGAAGCACTTTGGATAGGCTCAATGCGTCTGAGCAATACAGTGATCGCCGCTTTCCAGCACATCACGTGGTCTTTCAGTAAAGTTAAAGTTCTGGAAGTTTGGTTTTCAACTGTTAAAGAAGAATCTGAAAGTTTGAATTATCAGGACAAAAAAGAAAACATTTCCAACGTAATTGAAAAGTGGCAGTTTAGAAGGCTAACCCTCCTGGGGAAAATAACCGTTATTAAAAGCCTGCTTGCTTCGCAGTTAGTACACAAAATGTCTCCGCTTCCCACATCAGATGAATATCTCAAGGAAATAAACAGTCTTCTATATAAATTTTTGTGGGATGGTAAAAATGATAAAATCAAGCGAGTACATATGATTAATGATTATTCAAATGGTGGACTTGAAATGTTGGATATCTATAGTTTTAATTGTGCTCTGAAAGCGAAATGGGTTCAAACGTATATGGATACTAACAATAAAGGGACATGGAAATTGTTTCTAGACTTCTTTTTTGGGAAACATAAACCTAAATTTCTCTTCACTGGAAACCTTAAACCAGATGACATCACTTTCTTACAAATAAAGATCCTTTCTTCAAAGAAGTAGCTGAATGCTGGTCCCGCCTTAATTTTAAAAATCAGCAACCCAATTTTTCTCAGGCACCAATCTGGTATAATTCACTAATACGCATTGATAATAAACCCTTGTATTTTTCAAGCTGGGCTTCGGCTGGTATTTGCACTGTTAGTCACCTCCTAACGGAGGGTTGGAATTTCAGTTCATTCGATGAATTTAAGAGAAGGTATTCTCTGAAAACAAATTTTCTCCTTTATTGTAGTGTTTTAAGTGCAATTTCTGAGATGAAAGGCGATTGTGTTCGAGATCCAATACAGGATTGTGCTGACATTTCTTCCAATCTGTTGACGTCACTGCACTTTTGTAAAGTAGCCTATAAGATATTTATAAAAGAAATCGCTTCTCGGCCACATAAAACCCAAAGCAAAATGGCTCTCGGATTGTAGAACGTACGGTGTTGATAAGATAGATTGGTGTAAATCCTACATTCTACCTTCTTATGTACTCGGGAAACCAAACTAAGAACCTTTCAATTCAAGTTTCTCCACAGAAGAATAGCCACCAACAGCTATCTGTTCAAAATAGGCATCTCACAAAGTGGCCTTTGCTGTTTTTGCAAAGGTTCTTCAGAGACTCTCTTGCACCTTTTTTTGGGGAATGTCCGTACGTACAATCCTTTTGGAATGAAGTCAAAACCTGGATATATAGCTTTTCTTATTTTTCAAATGTTAACTTTTCATTTCTATCATGCTTAGGCTTAGCAGAGGATACTTCAAATTTCCTTTTTCACCACATTCTTCTAAGTGCTAGACACTATATTTACAAGTCTAAATTAATGAATTCATCTCTTTCAAGAGAACCCTTTAAACGGGGTATCCAAACCTGTTTTAATGTTGAAAAGCGCTGTGCTATCCAAAATGGAACCTTAAGTAAATTTCGCATGAAATGGGGGACCTTTATTTCCGACTCCTTTCCTGGTGGATGGTGAGGGGAACAGCAAACCTAATGTTTAATAAGTTTTGAAAATAGTAGCACTTTATTTATTTATTTTTTTTTGTAAAGATTGTAAGAGAATTGAATATTAGCGTAATTTTTTTTTCCTTGTATTAGTAAGAAGTAGTTATTATGGATCTTGTAATTAATCCGACGCGGGTGTGTGTGTGTGCGTATGTATGTATGTGTCTGTATGCATTTTCAGTGTACTTCTAAGCATTAAAAAAATATTTTTTAAAAAATTCTCGCACGTTTATTCACAAATGAGTCACAATTTTGGGAGCAATTTTAGAATACCCGGCCACTTCATTTGCATGTGTCCTCCGTATTTGCACCGCCCTAACTATCACTTGACTGCAAAGCTAAATACACCCCTCGCTTCTCACAATCATATACCAAAGAATCACATTTAGTCATCGCTCATCAGATGTGGTTATCTACAACACATTGCTGACTTCGATCGACGATCAATAATTGATCACCTGCTTTCACTTTACCAAACTTCAGTGGCAAACTTCAGCGATAAGGCGGTCTTGTCTCCAGGGTAATCACAGCAAAACCAGTGAATTTTTTAGTATACCGATATTCATGTATTTATAACATTGCATTTCATTATTGCATTTTTGCTATTCTCATTCAATTCAAACATGAGAATAGTAAAAATGAGTAATTTATTTGTCATCAAGAGTTACATCTCTATTTGGCCATGCTACTCGCTATCTATTCTGTAATAGGTAGTGAGTAGCAGTTGTCAGCAACATAGCAACCACTTCTCCCACTTTTTGAAGTGCCTGCAAAGAGGATTTAGATTATTTACTACTTACTTGTTTTGTTTTGAGCCATTGGTAGATTTATACTAAAACAATCAGATTGTTTGTTATCCATGTGTGATAGATGATTGAAGTTGCACCTTAATCACCTATCACACAAAATAAATCTCAAGCTCATAATATGATAATTATTGTAAATAACTGAAAGTTTTTGCAGTTTTCGTTGGGGCCCTCTCAACCTCCTCGTCTACTGCTTTTCACTGACATGACGAATTTTCCAATTTTTCGCAAAATTCGTTATTTTCGCAGTTTTCGTAAAAATCACAGTTTTCGTTGGAGCCCTCTCAACCTCCTCGTCTACTGCTTTTCACTGACTCGACTACTTTTCCAATTTTTCGCAAATTTCGCAAATTTCGCAGGTGCGTGTAAACCTGGACATATCTCGAAGTCAGGTGAGACCATTCCACGCGTATTTCTTTGGGATACCTTATTCCTGTTATTCTCTCTTTCTTTAACCCTTTAACGCCCAGTGTACGATATATCGTACGGATTTGTACAGCAGACAGGCTTGCCGCTTTCAGGATTGCCCACGCTGTCAAATTTAGACTTGATTATTATGGTCTGTTTATAGTGTCAACCAGTAACTGTTTTACGCTTTAAGATGCAATACAATGGGGATGATCTTGTTTTCCATTCCACTGATATCATTATTTGTTTTCAAGCAAAACCAAAAATGGCCGTTTTATGCGCCCTGGAGCAAAGCTAAAAAACACACATCTTTGCTTTCAATTCGTTAATTCAAAATCTCCTTTGGAAAACAAAATATGCTAATGAGGGAAAACCTCGATCTCATGACTAAGCATCTATCTGCAATTTTGCCTCTCACGCCTACAACGAGTCGAGCATCAGCCATTTGATTCGAGAAACTTTTGAAAGCCTCTGTTTTTCTCTTTGGCGCCCGGATTGCATTCTGGGATATTTGGATACTACGGCGAAATGAAAGTCCCGCCATCTTTATTTTGTAGATTTTTTTATAAGTGTCAAGCCATCCGGACCTACTGGCAAAATATGGTACGCGTTGTGTTCTTTGCAAGTTAAATCTCGCCAAAATTGCCTTGCTAGTTCCAAGAATCCATCACAGAACGGCTAGAGAGACGAACCTCACTTCTGAGCTGCCATGACTCGACACGAACACTTTTGGCGTCCCAGTCGTTGTGAAATTATCTCTCACCTCTGGCTTCGTTCAGAAGTTTGCCTCTACTCCCCATTCCAGCTTAATTATGCCAGCCTGGGAGCTTCTGCAGTGAAAAATGGCTCGAAAACACACTTATAAACCGAGTATCTACCGATTACAACTCGTTACGGTCGCGAGCATAACAACAACGGTTCAAATTGGTGACGTCACAATAAAACTGAGTCTTCGGTATTCCACAGCAGCAAACGTTTCAAGAGAGATCTTCATATAGGACATCTAGATTCCTTTCAATTATTTGCAACGAGAAAATTGCCGAAAGCCGGTTGAAAAAAATTTGGGTCTTAAAGGGTTAACCGGAATAGGAATAAGGAGAATAATCTCAGAAAAATGCGCCCTAAGTTAAGCAAGTAAAGGTCGGCGCACACGGAGGGACTAGTCCCTGCGACTAGTCCCCGCGACTAGTCCCGGAGACCAAGTCCCTTCGTGTGAACTACCCATTCAATTAGAAAATCTAGTCGCAGGACCAAAATTTGGTCCCTGCGACTTGTCCCATATTGTCGCAGGGACAAGTCGCAGGGACTTGTCCCCTCAAATTATGCCAGTCCCTGCGTGTGAACTGTTCGTGGGACTCGTCCCTGCGACCAGTCCCTTCGTGTAAACTCTTCAGGGGACTAGTTGCAGGGACTAGTCGCAGGGACTAGTCCCCTCGTGTGTGCCGACCTTAAACGGAAAGGCCCACTTGTTGTCACCCTGTTTGCCTTCTCCCCTTTCACCACTCACCCCCCCCCCTCCCTTTCTCCTTCCATCCCTCACCCCTCCCTCCTCCCCCCGGTATGGTTGCAACCCCTTTATAATTATGTATCATTCAATCTTCGTTTAGACCCTTGATGATTCCGACTCTGAGAAAGAGGACATCTATTTTCGGAGGTCCACTCACACGTTAAAAGCAAGATTCAAGCTCAGTGAGACGGACTGGTTAAAGATTCCCATTAAGACATTCCCGATTGGAGGAAGACTGTTGGGTGGTCAATGGACCCAAATCTTTAACCGTAAAGTAAAGCAAAGCAATCCATGGTGCAGTCTGCGCTTCAAGAAAAACCACGTGAGATCCGAAAACTCTCTCAAGGTGCACTCAGCACCATTCTTCAGAGGAGCAGCAGAATGCAAGCGCCCTGAGTGTGGAGTAAAACTGCAGTTTGTCATTCAGGAAGAGAAAGGAAAGAATGTCGACATCAAGTGTATCGGAAATGTTTGCCACAAAATTAACATTTAGTCCGAGGCAGTTGGAGGACCTGAGAGCTCAATCTTAGTATGAACTTTAAGTAGGTAGATATTTTTTTATATTTTCGATCATCCTCAAGGTTCGGATATTATTGATACAGCCATAATTCTCTTTAATATTATAAGGCATTGATTTTTTTGTATTACAAAAGAAAATATATGTGGAGATGTATAATATCAGGATGGTATGTAAGTTATATTATACATTTATGAAGTGAATAGGATGTATAGGGTGTTAATTTTTTGAGAATAAAATTACGTTCAATGTAATTTAGAGTAAAGGTCGGCACACACTAGGCGATAAGTCGCTGGGACACGTCTCTACAATAATTAAAAAACCACCTTGTGTGTACTGCGTGGGAGACACATCCTTGGGTCAAGACGCGTACCAAATATGTACGGGGCGACTGGTCTATGGAGGGATAAATGACGATTTCCCATTGTTTTCTTTTCAATTTTGTCGCCGGGACAGGTCACCTGACAGTGCATACAAGGGGACACTGACAATTTGTATCATTTGTCTCCACGACCTAACGCAAGGTTTCAAGCAAGTTTGAATTCTTGCTGCTGATTGTTGATGACGCAACATTTTCTCATGGTTTTTGGGCATGTCACACGTGACTTATCGCCTAGTGTATACCGACCTCAAGGGACGTTTTAACCCAATTGCGTTAGTCGGGTTGGGGGAGTAGGCCCAAAGTGCTGGCCAGATTTTAAGCACTCACTTTTTTTTTGGAAGAAAACACCCCTTAAATTGGAGACTTTTCCTAAAATTTACCTCTCAACAATTTGGTGTTTCTTTTGAAAGGTAATTCTTTGTGCTTCCCTGGCAAAAAGATTTTCACAGCCGTCTTAATTTTGGTGATTTTTTTAGCCTTATCATTCTAACTACATAATGTTGGACCCTGTTATCGTTTCACTTTTGCCTTCGGTTGGTTTTGGTTCAGTCTGGATCAGTTTGAGGTGTTTTGTTACAAAAACGAGAAGTCCAAGATGGCAGCTCCAAGATTGTGGTTATCTAGAAAGAACTGTGAACGTACTATATGCTGTTCAAGTCTTGTAGTTAAGAGGTGCTCCTTCCCTAGACTCAATAACTAAAACAAAACCCAGGCAAGTTAGGGTTGCAGATATTGATCACTGGAAACAAAGAGCATTGCAAATAACAAAAAGCAGAATGACGAATAAAATTATATATTTTTTTGACGTACTTGGCTGTATGAATTTTTTTCTCTTTTCTGATAGCAAAATTGTGTAGTCGAGGCTAAGTTGGGATTCTAACCGATTGTAGACGTCTTCCATTATCCTCCTCGGTATCTCCTGGTTAGTGTCAATCAGTAGGGAGCTAAAGCAAATATAATTCCTCGTTATTCCTCGTGCTTCCCGTGGAACGCCCGAGTCTAAACTGTCACTCGTTCTCCTTTGTCGTCCTCGTGTTTCATCTGCAAAGCTCGCTTCCGACGTTTCTGCGCAAGCGCCAACCAATCATAACTAAAGAAACTGTGGTGCTGCGTCGGTGGGGGAGTGAAACACGAAAATTTGGTTTATCAACGGAGTTGATAATGTAAATTGACCACCGTACAGGGATTCGATTAGCTGACGTTTCGAGCGTTAGCCCTTCGTCGGAGCGAATCGAGGAATTGTGGGTTGTGTATGGTTTATATACAGAAAATGGAGCTACGCTATTGGTGGTAACATGGTAACGTGAAAAACATGAATAAATTAATTGAATGAAAAGCGCTCGTTGATACCGTGGGGATTAAGAGTGCCAATTTGAAAGATCAGTTTTTGCTCGAGATTTTTACGGCTTTCCGTGGTACCTTGATGTAGGGAAAGGCCGGAGATCGACATGTGTTGTTTGGAATGGTTAGGGAGATTAAAATGCCGAGCGACAGGTTTGGATGCGTCTTTGTCATCTTTCTCAACATCACGAAGATGTTCTCGGAATCGGTCACCTAGTCGTCTTCCTGTTTCGCCGATGTATAACTTTTTGCATAATGTGCAGGTTATGCAATAGATAACATTTGCGGAGGTACACGTGAAACGATCAGTGATCTTAACAGATCGCTTAGGGCCCGATATTTTGTCAGTGTTTTGAATGAAAGAACAAGTTTTGCATCGCGAGCGCGCGCATTTAAAAGTGCCAGGTTGTTCAGTTGTTTTGAATGCGCTTTTAACTAGAAAGTTACCTACATTTTTGTCGCGTTTGAAAGAAACCAGCGGTGGTTCCGAAAAGATTCTAGCAGTTTCTGGATCATTTTGCAGTATCTTAAAGTTATTAAGAATGATGGCTTTAACTGGGTTATTATGCGGATGAAATGTGAGGGTGAATGGAATTCTGTCATTCTTTTCCTTTTGTGACGTCTGTAGTGCTGACTGTTGATCAATCTGCTGAGCGCGGTGATGGCCCGATTGAACTACAGAATCAGGGTAGCCACGTTTCTCGAAAAAATGGCACATTTCCTCTGATTTGTTGGAAAAATCAGAGTCATCACTACATAGACGTCGAAGTCTAAGAAATTGAGAATAGGGAATGGCGTTTTTGACATGAGATGGATGTGAAGATGAATACAACAAATAACTGTGAGAATCGGTGGGTTTGTAGTGCACACTGGTACATAAACCGTTGCCGCTGATAAAAACTTTGATATCAAGAAAGGCCAGGTAAGTTTCCGAAATTTCCCAGGTATATTTTAGAGCCGGATGAAAGGAATTAACGGCGGTTATAAAATGGTTGATTTCCTCCTTGCTAGACGAAATTGCGCCGATACAGTCGTCAATGTAGCGACCGTAGAGTTCAGGTTTAGGACCGTTGTACTGATTGAAGAATTGGTACTCGACGTAACCTACAAAAAGATTGGCGTAGCTAGGTCCTATTTTTGTGCCCATCGCTACACCATTAATTTGCTTGTAATAGTTGTCAGCGAAAGAAAAACAGTTAAGTGTTAAAACTAGTTCAGCTAGGCGGAGTAGCGTTTCCGAGCTAGGTTCCTTGACGGTGCGTTGATCGAAAAAATACTTAAGTGCTTGAAGACCTTCGCCGTTAGGAATGACAGTGTATAGAGATATTCCAAAAGGTTTTCGCTCTAATTTTCATGCGTCCACGTTCTCTCGCTCCAATCAATATCTCTACCAAATTCAATGCGCTCAAGATTCTTTTTCACGCAACATCATGAGGATCACAATCAGAGCTATGTGCCAAAAACGTCACGACCTAGACAAACAAATTCTCCAGTGCCGCTCCGAACTGTTCAAATCTGTCCAGCTGTTTTGGTTAATTCTATCCGTGCCAAAATCCAGGAACTTAATTCTAAACTTTTTAAGCACTTACACCAAATTAAGAGCCAAAAACTTGAACACTTAATAGGTCCTAAAATTACCAATCAAACGTCATTCGATAACCATAATACCGTAGTTACCATTCCAGAAAATCTTCCGTTAACTGACTCAGAGAAATCTGTTCTCAGTAAGGGCCTTAATTTTGTTCCAATTGCTAAACGCACCAACGAATTTTCAGTTAAGCAAGACGTCGAAAAATTCCTTTGCCGCATTCAGTTAAAAGCTTTTTCCACGACAAAGAAGACGATTCTAACACCTCTGACAAAGATATTTTTGAAACACTTCGTGTTTGAAAATCTAAATGGACTCCCCCAGAGGGCCAGTTCGCCTCTTTAGATTTTTTCATCAAAAAATGCCGTCGTGACGTTCAAAAACTAAAATTCAATTGTGACACTAAATTTTCCAACCTTTCTTCGGAAGAGTGGGCGGCGCTCAAAAATCTTAGCAAGCGGAAAGATGTAATTATCAAATCGGCCGACAAAGGCGGCGCGGTAGTTGTTTGGCGGTCCGACCTTTACAAAGAAGAAGCTTTGCGGCAACT
Source organism: Pachyseris speciosa (assembly GCA_016490735.1). NCBI lineage: Eukaryota > Metazoa > Cnidaria > Anthozoa > Scleractinia > Pachyseridae > Pachyseris > Pachyseris speciosa. The sequence continues at coordinate 310,113 of JAEMWC010000260.1, forward strand.
TTCTGACACCTCCTTTTATGCTAAAGTCGAGAAGGATCTCACTTCCACCAACCAAAAAATTGTCAAAGAAACGATTCAGGACCTAATAGTCAAACAAGAATTGCCGGCTACCGCTACTAATCTCATCATCACTACTCCGAGAATCTCGTGTATTTACTTTTTACCCAAAATTCACAAACCTAACAACCCGGGTCGACCTATCGTTTCTGCCTGTAGTTGCCCTACCGAACTCATTTCTAGCTATTTAGACAAGATTATGGCCCCCATCGTCAAATCTTTGCCTTCTTACATTAAAGACAGTCAACACGCACTTGAAATTTTCCGCGATTTCAATTTCACCGGCGAAGACAAACTAATTTTCACTATGGATATTACATCTCTATACACTGTCATTCCTAACGGCGAAGGTCTTCAAGCACTTAAGTATTTTTTCGATCAACGCACCGTCAAGGAACCTAGCTCGGAAACGCTACTCCGCCTAGCTGAACTAGTTTTAACACTTAACTGTTTTTCTTTCGCTGACAACTATTACAAGCAAATTAATGGTGTAGCGATGGGCACAAAAATAGGACCTAGCTACGCCAATCTTTTTGTAGGTTACGTCGAGTACCAATTCTTCAATCAGTACAACGGTCCTAAACCTGAACTCTACGGTCGCTACATTGACGACTGTATCGGCGCAATTTCGTCTAGCAAGGAGGAAATCAACCATTTTATAACCGCCGTTAATTCCTTTCATCCGGCTCTAAAATATACCTGGGAAATTTCGGAAACTTACCTGGCCTTTCTTGATATCAAAGTTTTTATCAGCGGCAACGGTTTATGTACCAGTGTGCACTACAAACCCACCGATTCTCACAGTTATTTGTTGTATTCATCTTCACATCCATCTCATGTCAAAAACGCCATTCCCTATTCTCAATTTCTTAGACTTCGACGTCTATGTAGTGATGACTCTGATTTTTCCAACAAATCAGAGGAAATGTGCCATTTTTTCGAGAAACGTGGCTACCCTGATTCTGTAGTTCAATCGGGCCATCACCGCGCTCAGCAGATTGATCAACAGTCAGCACTACAGACGTCACAAAAGGAAAAGAATGACAGAATTCCATTCACCCTCACATTTCATCCGCATAATAACCCAGTTAAAGCCATCATTCTTAATAACTTTAAGATACTGCAAAATGATCCAGAAACTGCTAGAATCTTTTCGGAACCACCGCTGGTTTCTTTCAAACGCGACAAAAATGTAGGTAACTTTCTAGTTAAAAGCGCATTCAAAACAACTGAACAACCTGGCACTTTTAAATGCGCGCGCTCGCGATGCAAAACTTGTTCTTTCATTCAAAACACTGACAAAATATCGGGCCCTAAGCGATCTGTTAAGATCACTGATCGTTTCACGTGTACCTCCGCAAATGTTATCTATTGCATAACCTGCACATTATGCAAAAAGTTATACATCGGCGAAACAGGAAGACGACTAGGTGACCGATTCCGAGAACATCTTCGCGATGTTGAGAAAGATGACAAAGACGCATCCAAACCTGTCGCTCGGCATTTTAATCTCCCTAACCATTCCAAACAACACATGTCGATCTCCGGCCTTTCCCTACATCAAGGTACCACGGAAAGCCGTAAAAATCTCGAGCAAAAACTGATCTTTCAAATTGGCACTCTTAATCCCCACGGTATCAACGAGCGCTTTTCATTCAATTAATTTATTCATGTTTTTCACGTTACCATGTTACCACCAATAGCGTAGCTCCATTTTCTGTATATAAACCATACACAACCCACAATTCCTCGATTCGCTCCGACGAAGGGCTAACGCTCGAAACGTCAGCTAATCGAATCCCTGTACGGTGGTCAATTTACATTATCAACTCCGTTGATAAACCAAATTTTCGTATAACATAACAAACACAACAACAAGAATGCCGCCATGTTGGATGAGAAACATCACGTACACAAAAACGTCGATTTACCTTGTGTTTTTGAGGTCATTCATCGTCGATATTCATATCGAATTAAGGGATAACGACCGGAGCCAATCAGATCGTTTTGTAAATTACGATTATCAATATGAACGCCCGAGAGGACGTTGTTGTCGAATTTACAACTTTGTTATAGATTGAGGCGCTCAAGCTACGTGGTTCCATGTGCTTTTTTCTTCTCCATTTGAGCCGGAATTACTGTTGTTGTGGTATAGTGAACAATTAAGGTAGCCGGGAAAAAAAGGAAACTATGGAGAAAAAGGAATGCATGTGGCTACTGCTGCAGCTTTTACGTGAAAGGGATGCGAAACGTTTGTAAGCTGTTATTCTTGTGAGCTGAGAGTATTAAAACGTGAGTCACGCGAGTTGTTTGTAACCCATGCAGCTTTATTAGAGATTTCGAATCTTCGTTCATAAGCTTATAAGCGGTGATGTATCGGTTAACCCTGGCCCTGACAAAGTTTATTCTACCAACAGTTCTACAACTCTACGTTTCTTCTACCAAAATGCTCGTAGTACTGAATCTGGGGCTAAACTTTGTGAATTTCAAGACTTTGTTTATGCAAATAATTTTGACATTATCGCCATCTCAGAAACTTGGTTAAATTGTGAAGATCTGGACTCGGAAATTCTGCCATGGAGCTATGATATTCATCGTTGTGATCGAGCTGATGTACAAGGCAATCATTCAACTAGCGGTGGTGGAGTGCTACTCGCATCTCGCGGCAATCTTCGCTGTCAACCCGTATTCTTTGATATGGTAAATGATCTGGAATATGTCGCGATAGAGATCATCAATAACAATTGTGGTAAAACTCTCATATCAGTCTTTTATCGCCCTCTTAATGCAAACATCACTTGGATTCATCAATTTGTCGATTTTATTGATAGCTGCGTGTATGAAAAAGTTGTAATTGTCGGTGATTTCAACCTTCCTGACATCACATGGATTCAAAGCTCTGGTTTTATCGATTCTAGCCCAACTTTGTTTACGTTCTGTGAGAAGCTAATCGACAAAAATATTTTCCAGTTGATTGATCAGCCAACCAAAGGGAACAATACACTTGATTTGCTATTGTCTTCTTTGGTGGAAGGAGTGGCTAATGTACAACTATCTGACTCTGATGGTGTTGCTTTATCTTCTGATCACAAAGCCTGCGCTAACGTTCGACCTGCATACAAGTCACAAATTCTTATCCTATAATAGACAGCTCACTTATAATTTCAAAAAAGCGGACTTTAATGGTCTACGCTCCAAGCTACGCGAATCTCCTCTACCTGATGAATTTAGCGATGGTCAAATCAATGACATCAATTCAAACTGGTCCTATTGGAAAAATGCACTATCAGCCAATGTAGACGCCTTTATTCCTAAGCGGAAACCGAAAAAATTCCTCTCTCCACCTTGGATTGATGACGAGGCAACCCACGCCATTCGCAAAAAGAATTTCACAAGGAAGAAAGCTCTCCGCAACAACAGTGATGGGCTTTGGCAAAAGTACCGTCAACTGCGTAGAGACGTCAAGTACATGCTACGCTCTAAGAGGACCGCCTACAAGAAGGACATATCTGACAACTCACCTTCACAACCCAAACGATTTTGGAACTTTTTTAATCGACTGACCAATCATCCTTCCATTCCTGATTCAGTCACCATTGACAACCAAGTATTCATTACACCTGATACCAAGGCTGAAGCTTTCAACAACTATTTTGCCTCAGTCTTCAACACAGGTACAGTCCTTCCTACAGATATCGGCACTATACCATACTCGCACAATATTATCAGTGAAATCATCCTGTTGTTAATTATTAGTTCTTGTTTATGTATGTTTTAGTATAAGTATTTATTAATGGGGGCTGACCTGTTCGGAGAACATTCCCCCAGAGTCCCATAATGGCTTTTGCCTCCGGCGCTTGGCTTCATTGCCCCCCCCCCCAAGACAAAAATTCCTAGCTACGGCCTTAGAAGATGACCTTTTTACAGCTCTGTCTTTTGTTTAATTTTCAAATTTAAGGCACCTTCCCGCCGGTATTTGTGAATATTTTACTTTACGTCGAGGCAAACTCTGTACAAATGCGTTCTCAATGCTTTTGTTCAGCGGTCTTGGCGAACTCGAAATTGGACTATGCCTCGCCCCCCCCCCCCCCCGATTTTAAGGCTCATTTGCCATTCGAGAACGTTTCCAATAGACTTGTTTACTTCGTGAATTCGTGGTACCGCCTTATTTTCGCGAATGGCAAACAGAGCGAATGGTTCAAGTGCACACATGGGATTCCGGAGGCTTCACTGCACAAGGTTGAAGTACTCTCAACTCGAATTGAACAAATCGATGCATCGAGTTTGAATTATGGGCTCAGCAAGCTTGTAATGGAGGTAGCGAATAAGGGCGGAGAAAGGTATCCTCCAAAGACTGTGTATGGCAATACATCATGATTTGTATGCAGTATCCGACGCTATCTTGAAGAGAAGAACGGAGCTGAAGCGTCATTTAATCCCTTCGTAATGGTTTGAACCCAGGATTCATATCATAACTAAGTGAAGCACTATCGTCCGGATGAGTGTAGTTCTGAGAAGGACTGTTTGTGGTGACATTGACTGACGTTTCGACAACCTGAGCGGCAGTCATAATCAGAGTCAAGTGATTGGAGTAACGTCAGGAGATGGTATAAGTACTCTGGTCGTTGATGTGATTGGTCAACGAGTTAAGCCGTGATGTTATTGGCTGTGAAGACTGTAAACCGTGATTGGTACGTTTCGATCCGTCTTTTGTTAGTCAAATGTTCGTAGGCGTCTTGTTAGTCAAATTAGTAATTTAACCCCTTGGAAGGGAAGATGCTCAACATTTCAGCAATTAAAATGAACTTTGAAGTTTGTAATGCTTTGAAATGTAACTTGTTGTTGCAAAACTCATTAAGAAAATAAAATGATCTGAGATCAAACACGGTTTTAAACTCAAATGAAAACCCTAAATATGTTGATCTGGTGTTTCATTGGGATATCAAGATTTATCCACCTGATCTGGATGGGTGCCATTGATTGGCTGGCGACTTTGTGAATTATTAACGAGTTTGAGAACGCCTTCACGGGTTTATTACGAACCATGCAACAAAATGGCCAGCTCCCAGTTGGCTTGTTAGCTCAGTTGGTAGAGTACTACACTGGTATCGCAGAGGTCATGGGTTCGATTCCCGTACAACCCTGATTTTTATTTCAGGCTTTATTTTCACTACAGCGTAAGTAGTATTCACAACTGTGACGATCATTCACGCCTTCATTCCTTAATCCGCAGTTCAAATATATGAATTTCTTATATTCATGGTCGTTTATTAATCACTCCCTGGTTTATTACAAACCAAAATAATTTCCGTGTCCGTGTTAATCCTATGTTGTAATTTAAAGATTAGGTGTAAGTCCTCCTTGATGAGCCGAGTATTTAGCTCTTGGGGCGAACACGTAAAGAAATATGTTTTAAAAAAAAATGACAAGCTCCCAGTTGGCTTCTTAGATCAGTTCGTAGAACACTGCCCTGGTATCGCAGAGGTCATGGGTTCGACTTCCGTAAAAGCCTGAATTTCATTTCAGGATTTCAGATTTTCACTACTGCTTAAGTAGTGTTCACAGCTGCAACGATCATTCACATCTTCGTTATTTAACCCGCAGTTCAAATATATGAATTTTAAATATTTAGACTCCGAAACAGTTTCGATGGTTTCACCATAGGGGAGACGAAAATATGAATCTTGATTCCGTTGCCATACCAACGGGGTTCGCTCTTTTAGGGCTATTGTGAACTAGGAATACTCGCAATACACGGTTTGCTCGGAATGTGCAGAATGAACGAGTTACCAGTGACTGGAAAAGTTTTTGTGTGAGGACCGCCAGGGTAGTGACGTGGCACCACTGTTCTGCGTATTCCTTGTTCAGACTATAGGCGCGGTTACACACCACGGTAAATGTGTTTCCCCATGGTAGATCATTACGTGGTGCATCACACTTGCGTTTTATTCTACCGTGGCAACATGCGGTTACACGGTTACACGCGATTTGTGAACCCGCGAAGGAAAAACAATTTTCCTTGGAGGTTTCGTACTGTTGTCAAACGCAGCATCGTGATTGGCTCTCGTACCTTGGGTATCAAAACACAACTGCAATTTACCACGTTTAATATCACGGGCGCTTTATGTGATCTTTTCAACGTATCCTTGGACATTTACTTCGGGAAATTTACCCCAGTAGAGTGCGGTCACACTCACTAAATGCAGTTTTCCGTTTTGCCCCGTGTAACCGCACCTACAAAGAAACCTCTTATTCCTAAAACCGTAATAGAACATTCCCAGTAGAACTGGCCTGGCGCTAACCATTGGACACTTTCTCAGATAGGTGCTTCTCAGAGTAGATGACGGCCCAAGAAAAAAATTCTTGAGCTTGAATAGGGCGGTCTCGCCGTGGAGTGTACATGATTCGACGCAAGCAAAGCCAAAAAATTACGTCACGTATTGCATCTTGGCGACCGTTCACTACTCGCTCAGTTTCCATCATTATTCTCCCAAGCCCTTCAATTGCTGACAGTCGTGGGACTGTTAAATGAATTAATATTCACTCTCTCTACCTCTCTACTGTGATCTCTAACGATACATCATGATAATGATGAATATGATCTTAAAGGTCAAATGAACCAAAATTTCGAAACCTTTTCTTCGTGTCATTTCAAAGTGAACGTACACTAAAGAGGACTACTTGAATACAAAATCACGTAAAAATTGTCCTATCTGAGCTTTTAAGGGAGTAAAACAACCGAGAGAACGGAAATATCCGATGAACAAACGAAGACGTTTCTGAAATGGCCGCGCGCTTGACATGGAAGGAATGGAAACAAGCACGTGTTGTTGTGGCGTCACTATTGGCGAGTAGATGAGGAGCTCGATCGATGCTGTAAGTATTCTTTGCGATCTGTCGAAAAGTTCTTCGAACATGTGGTTTTTAACGTAGAGCCGTACTAGTATGAACCAATTAATGGCAACGGAATCGTATGTAAACAAGGACCGAATCGGTCAAGTGGATTGGTGAGCGTTTGTTTACTCAATAAACTGTAAAAGGTCACCGTAGAATGGTCAATAAATACGTTGGAATCGCCCTTGAGGCATTTGTTTTGTTCTCTGTGGCGTTTAATTGTATTTTAGATGTATACCGGTGAAGCTATACTTCCATGCGCTGCTGTTGTTTTGATCCGCCTTTCTCTTTAATATTCGGGCGAGGAACGCCGCCCGAGTTTGAAAATGAGCTCCGTTTTTCTTCTTCGTCGTCGTCGAGTTTCATCCGCAAAGCTCACTTCCGGCATTTCTGCGCAAGCGCTAAGTAATAATGGTCATTTTGGAATAAGTAAACTATTTTTACCTAATTACCTATGCGGAATGACCGTGACCTACCGGTCATCTAAACCGCTTGAGATGCAGATGTTCCGGGTGCGACTCCCGCTATCGCTACCTTTTCTTTTCTTTAATTTTTTTGCGTTCCTTTTTTTTTCATCTTCTTTTTTAAATACTTTTTTACAAGTGTTATAATTATTGTAAGTTATAAATGGTTGAGCTGTAAAGCAATTTTCAAGGGATATATGTTGATAGGGGTCTATGGATATCTGATACACTGCAAAGAAACAACACGAACCAGTAAATGATGCCTGTTGTCACGTATCGGAAAACGTCGATTCACCTTGTGGCTTTGAAGACTGAACAACTTATAGGTTAAGAGAAGTGTCCATACGAATGTTTGCAAGTTCAACAGCGAGAAGAAAGCTTTTAACATAACCAAACTGAACTCCAGATGGTTTAATTAGACTGCCGTGTTTCCCCGTGGCCGCTCCATACTAAACTAATTTTGAGCGGTTGTACATTTTGTTGAATAACTCAAGTACGGGACATCACACACCCCTGAGACAGGTATTTTATTTACTATTTTTTCACAATATCTCAATTTCTGGACATTAGTTTTTGAATGATAAGTTTTATTTACGTGACGTGACACTGACCGCAGAAACCTTACTCTCTTTCTTATGTTTCAAATGACGTATTTGCAAACAGATTATTTTTCTCCCACATTTCACCAAGACTCCATTTATGCATTAAGGCGAAAAAAATCCTACATCGTTTGATAAGCGTTTCCTTTCTCAAACACTTAGCAGAAATATTCGTCGAAGCGAAAACAAGTATGCTTAGTTTTTTGCAATAAATAAACTATTTTGAACCTCAGTGGTCCAAAAGTCATTGATACTGCCTCTGATGCAACCCAGGTTCGACTTCTACGAGTGGCACCTTTCGTCGGCTTTTTTCTTTTTTTCCCATCTCTCTTTTTCTTCTTCTTTTATGAATATTTTTTACAAGTGTTGTTATTATTGTTCTCAATGGTTGAGCTGTAAAGCAATTTTGTAATTTTAAAGGAATATATGTTGATCTGATAGGGGTCTACGTATGAATATACACTGCAAAGAAATAGACTCCAACACAAGCTAAGAGTAATGCGTCCGATGTAAGAAAGACAGACTTCTCTCTGTTCTTTTGTTTAGCGCTAAATTAGGGATACAATACTGTTTTTTGCAACATATCAAACTTTGCCTATTGTTATGGTTGACTTTTTCGAAGACAATAGGGCTTTTGTTTAGGGATTGTTCTACTGTGTGCCCGGAATTGGCGTTCGACCTAAACCGGAGACGATCGGCAAGTTGTCGGTGTTGACATTTCTCACCTTATGGTGGTCTAGTGGGGGAAAATGTTAATTGGGACACCAAACGACAGGGGGTGGGTGAGTCGCTGCGTTGACTCACGCTCGCGCAGTGAAGATTTATTCGCCACTGTAGACATGGCGATTTTTGAATAGTTAATCACCGTGAGGACATCAAGAAAGATAAAACAACTCATTCAAAAACAATTGGTGCTCTCAACTGATGAGTTTTTTCTTCTGGTTTTTGTTCCTCCGTAATGATAGACGTACGTGTGCATGAGTCATCAGAAGGAACCTCTTCAAGACGAGAATTAAAGAGAATGATGAAGTCGCGCGCGGATTGGTGGTGCTCGATTTCATTTCTCAAATCCTAACCTCCGGGTTTTATAGCTGATCATTTCATCCTTTCTAAGTGCATGAAAATTATTAGTTGAGAAAACCACAATGAAACTCGCTTGGATTTACCCGATTGACCATATTGGGGTGTGAGTTTTCAGCTGGTTAATAGACGACGCGTTTTTTTCCGACAGGGCTTTTCAAGACATTTTAATGGCTGTCTGAGAGTTTAATATCGTAATGTTTTCTTAAGAACAAAACCAGTCAGCAAATTATTGGGAATCAAAGTTGACCGGCTATATCGCACCTTTCTTTGTTTCAGGGATTTTATTGTTGTTACGATTGCGTTCTATGACGCGCTCATTTTGTTCCACAAGCGGTACAGACGAGATATCAAAAGAATATTCTTCTTCGTATGGCCTGGAACACCGTTTGAAGATATCATTTTTAGATTTCGCTAATTTGAACTTTGAAAGCATTTTACACCGATCTGTAGAAGCGTGGTCGCTTGAGAAGTGACTTTAAAACGTTTTTCGGCACGCGCATTTACAATCATAAATCAATTGTTTGTTGACGATCAGAAAAAAACCCTGAATAAGAATGGAGTGATAAGGCGCGAATTTCAACAACACGTAAAGCAACAAAGTTAAATGACTCAGTTTTTGTCTGACTGATTTTATGTAGTGGATTGCGTTTGAGTTAGCTTTTATTTTGACTTGAAACCCATACAATTATTCGTAAAAGTTCTTCCTGGACGCTCGAGAAGAGCGAGTTAATTATTTAGCGGTACGCGAGTTTGAATTCGATGTTAGTTAACATCAATTGATGCTGGCATGCCGGCGTGAAAACGGCGCAAATTTTGAAAACGCTTCAAGGAACCACTCTAGTTTATAGACTATGCGTTTTTCTCCCGACAGGGCCTTTCAAGATATTTTTTTTATGGATGTCTGACAGTTCAATATCCTAATGTTTTCTTAAGAACAAAGCCAGTCAGCAAATTATTGCGAATCAAAGTTGACCGGCTTTATCGCACCTTTCTTTGTTTGAGTGATTTTATTGAGTGCAGCAGAGTTTTCATTTTTCAGGTTGGCATCCTCTGCTCTAATTGCACTCATGACCCGATCATATTGTTCCAAAAGCGGTACAGACAAGATATCAAAAGAATATTCTTCTTCGTATGGCCTGGGACCCCGTTTGTAGATAACTTATTTAGATTTCTCTAATTTGAACTTTGAAAACATTTTACACCGATCTGTACAAGCTTTGTGCGTAGTCGCTTGAGAAGTGATTTTAAAAAGTTTTTCGGACGCGCGTTTCGATTTGCAGAAGTTAATGGTTTGCGGACGATGAGACATAAACTCTGAAGAACAATGGGTTGATAAGGCGCGAATTTCAACAACGCTTAAGCAACAAAGCTAAATCACTCAGTTTTTGTCTGACTGATTGTATGTAGTAGATTGCGTTTCAGTTAGTTTTTAAACCCATCAGTGCTTATTTTTAAAAGTTCCTCTTGGACGCGTGTGCTAATTGTTTAGCGGTACGCGAGTTTAAATTCAAAGTGAATTTTTGCATCAAATGATGGAATGCCGGCATGAAAAGGCGCAAATTTTGAAAGCGCTTCAAGAAAAAACCCTAAATGGCTCAGGTTTTGTTTATTTTATCTCAATGGGGAGTAATAATTGCGGGAACGTTTTAGTCTAGTACGGCTTTCTATGCTAGTGGCGGTAGCGACTTCTACAGCTCGTAGCGTGGAAGGCACGATAGCACGTCGGCTTTTTAGAGGTTGCTCTGTCTTAAGATGTTAGTTTTTTGAAAATTCTTGGTCCTAAACTGTTTCTTAGAGCTGACAATTTTACAAACACTCGGCTAGTTTGCATGCTAAATGCTCCTGATACACTCGGTTAAACGATACATAGAACGAGAAAAAAACTGTTGGAAGCTTTGAGGCAATTGCGCGAGTGAAACAACCTCTGTACGCTTCATGATTGCCCACCCCCCCCTCAACTTAGAACATTTCTGCCTCGACAATTATTTTCACACCCCACCACCCTAAAGGCGGCATTGTGACACCACGATCGTTGACGAAGATATTCGAATTTCGCGGTCGGTGAGCGGGCTTCGCTTCAATAATTGTAACCTTTGTTTCACGAACATTAAAGGCCCTTTCCCCTAAACAAAGAAAAAGACCATAAAAGGAGCGAAAATGTGTGGTATTGTCAACCCAAAATTTGATATGGCCCGAGTTTAGGCTAATTGTAGCCTCTTGTTAATATTCACCATACTATGAAAAGGTCGCCGTAGAATTACAACTGCATGCTGTTCGCTCTCATTTCACGTATTTTATCTGCTTCCTGTGTTTTTGTACATTTTCACTGTTTATTGTTATGCAATACCATAATTTCCATGCAGCTGTTTTTGTGAGTCCGATTTCATTCCGATGCCACTGCGTTAACAATCCCAAAGGCTAGATAACATGTACAGTCGTTGTAACAGGGGTATCCGTGTAATTGACAAAATTCTAGTAATTAAGTCTTATATGCTTTTTTAATGTAATGTTTACTTTTCTTTACAATCTTGACTTGAGCTTAAAATGCAGGTGCATTTGTGGAAACTGTGTGCCCATGCAAACTGGGCAGGAAAGTGTCTGCTGTCGTGAAATCTCAGTCATCTGATAAGATACTACATTCCATGTCCTGTATTACTGAGAATGAGAATTTTACTGATGTGTGCACAAATGCAGCTGTTATTTAGATAACTTATAACCAGTATCTAGAGAATGAAGGCCCAATTTATAATGAGCCACTAAATGGGTATGTATATGTATGCTTGTAAACATTGTCATATTTTTTGTCAGCCCATCACCAACGTAAGTATGTGTGTCTGGAAAAAGTTTCTGATTTTGGGTAGTGCATGAATTATGTGGGATTGTTGTAAGAAGTTCACCTACAATTGGTTTATGTTAGTATCGAAATGGCAAGGGAAAAGAGCATAGTCATAATTTGGTCTAGAAATGAGCAAGCTTGTGAATGAGTGGGCTGCACACTGATGCTAAACATCTGTTCTCATGGCCATTACCAATCTCCCTGAAAGTTTTCCATTTGGAATATATTCGTTTATTACACCTTTATGTATCATTACACTACTTGCAATAACTTGCATGATGTACAGTTAACATAATTCATTGTCCCATAAACTCCATCCAGTCTAGAGTGGTTACTTGTACCATTTGAACAGATACATGTATTTGTCATACCACCAAAACTGCTGCGACAACAAATCAAGCATTCCTTTAGGATAAAAACACTTACATGATAAATTATTATGTCCTTTGACTGTAAAATGAAATATTATATAGCTCCAGAGGGTATACAATTCATGCCACTAAGAATTTTATGAACCAAATGAAGAAAAAGGTTGTGAAAATTTTGTCACCCAAGGTTTCAGAGTATGGTATATATAGGTTGAATATGTTTTTCCTCTTTTCTGTCAGTACATACAAATATGTTGCCAAAAGGCAATATACCTATTGCATACATGAGAAGCTGTCATCTTGTTTGGTAAAAATGGATGGATGGACGAAGGTTTGTTTAATTTCTTAAACAAAAATCAGTTTACATTTCTCGCAATGGAGGTGTTTGCGATGTTAGCACTATAACTTAAGTATCACATTACAGAGCACCTGCTTTTAAACACGTCCGATATGCAAAGACGGCTTTGTTTTGAAAATACTCGCGATGTTCTTTTATCTCGCATTACCAGTTTTGAACAAGTTGAATTGAAGTTCTGCTTGCCGATCAGTATATCGTAAACTAAGGCGACAAAATTAATTTTCAATTTGGAGCAATTACCTAGCTTTCGGCTTATAAATCTGAGACAACTTGTTCCCGTGAGTTCAAACTCCCATCTAGGTTGGCGTATGAAGAGGACACGCAGTTACTCCGCTTTCTAGGACATTATTATCCAACCACTAAGATCATCCTCCTTGAATGTAAACAAGCGCTTACTTTGCCGAAAGGATGCGAAGTGAAAGGCTCTGACCAAATATACTTACGGTGACTGTACATACGTAAATTCGATTTGTACTCCACTGATAAGGATATCAATGGTTTGCACGGACGTCTCAGCTCTTCACATCCCAGCAAACTTAATATAAGATCGAATTATCAGAGAGAGCAAAAGGATCACTCTACTTCCAGTTATTTCAGACAAGATGGAAATGCCTACTTCTAACTTTCTGCGTTTTGCAAACGCTGAACGAATAGATTAGGAATTGCCGCTTGAAGTCGTCCCGTTATTCAGCAACTCCTTGCCACGAGATTTTGTTTGAAGCTGTGTGGTGTGAGATGTAAAATGGTCTACACAAGCGATTCCCTCTTCAGCCGTCTTATGAGCCATTCCTTCAGTAGTTTTGGGTCATGTGGAAACTTGAAAGTAGTTACTTTACACTTGGAATTGTTGCTGCAGTTTATTGCAGCACAAAACAATTATTTCCGCTAAGAAATTGACACTAATTTCAAGACTCACTTATAGTTTTTAACTCGGTTACAGCAATTTTTCAGCTCGCCAACAGTGACGTCACGACTGTTAATTTCGACAAATTTCCGACAATTGACCCAACCGCTCTACGAATACGAAAGACAAAACAAAGCAGTTTTCAGCCACCAATATCTCTGGGATACAATACCCGATCACTTTGAAACTCCAGAATATGTTTATTTCTTACTTAAGCTACAAAATTCAATAAAAATTGACTTAAGAAAAAAAAATTTGAAATTTCGGTTGATTTGATCTTTAAAGGGGAACTTCCACTCTTACAACAAATTGACGCTAAATCGTAGGCAATAATTACTAGACTTCAAATTTTGTTTCGAAACGTGGATATAACATTTAAGTGTACAATAAATGGATATCATCATCGCCTATTTTCCCTTTTAAATTTCCCGGGCGCGGCCATTTTGGATTTCATGGCGTCAATGGTTGCCCTAATTTTTGAAACAAAGGATTTTCAGCTTCATTTGCTTTCTGACAATGGCGGCAACCATTACAACAACAACAACAATACTTTATTTCACCCCATCATTATTACAACAGAAAATATAAACATATACATAGAATAGATGATAGGGGTGCAGGCTGCCCGAAATAACCTAAGAGTTAAAAATGCCAGGCAGCCAGCTGTAAGAAAAGATATTTAAATGTTAAGGTCAGGGACACAAGAACAAACACACATAAATACACACAAAAACAAAGTTAAACAGAGTTAAGTAAAGTACCAGTATTTTAAAATGACCATAATTCTTACGTTGCAAAACAGTATTATTTCTTATCTTAGAATTACAAAATCGAAATCGAAGTACAGATGTCTAGTAATCTTTGATTAAGTGCTGTTTCATTTTCTTTTTAAATAAAGACAAAGAAGACGATTTAATATCTTCATCAATGGAATTCCACACTGATGGACCTTGAAATCTAATATTGAATATTCCATAATTAGTTCTTGCTTTTGGGAGATAATAAGACTGTTTTGCAGCAAGCCTTGTATTATAGCTATGAATCTGTGTTATTTTAGTGAAAAAAGAAATAAAAACAGGTGGTAATAGTTGATTGTGATATTTGTACATAAAGATGGCTAAATAAAAAGTTACTAGGTCCAAAAATTTTATAATTTCAAGAGACTTAAACAAAGGACTAGAGTGTTCATCAAATCTAGAGAAGGTAATAATTCGCATTGCTTTTTTCTGTAGAATAGCAATTGGCTGGAGAGTAGTCTTATAGGTATTTCCCCAGATAATTATTCCATAAGTCAAAAAAGGATATATAAGGGCATAATATAAGCTTAATAAAATATCTAGGCCAACATAATATCGAAGTTTGGAGAGGATACCAATGCTTCTTCTAATTTTCTTAGTGATACATTTAACCTGGTCCTTCCAGTTTAAATTTGAATCAATTAGGATACCCAGATACCTTATACAAAATTCTTGCTTAAGTTGCTTGTTATTGATAGCCAGATTGAAATCATGAGATTGTAACTTCTTCTGAGGTGGATGGAAAATTACAAAATTTGACTTTTCTATATTAAGTGATAGCTTATTAGCACAGAGCCATATGTGAATATTATTTAATTCAGCATTTATGTTTGTTTCTAGGATAGAAAGAGATTTGCTTTTATAAAACAGATTTGCATCATCTGCAAAAAGATGAAAATCAAATCCAAAATGGCCGCGCAAGGGAAATTTGAAAGCGAAAATAGATGATAATGATATCGATCTTTTTGTACACTTAAATGTTATATCGACGTTTCAAAACAAAATTTGGAAGCTAGTATTTATTTCCAACAATTTAGCGTGAATTTTTTGTAAGAATGGAGGCGCCCTTTCAGGCTCTCTGAGCCTCTTTAAAAAGAGTGTATTGAAGCAATTAGAACTCTCCTTAGGAACTTTATGAAATTCATGTAAGTTAGTTTTATTGAGCTGGTAAACAAAGTAAAAACTAAGGCAAGCAGATTTGCACACCATGATGCATTCTTCCATCTCAAACTTCACGAAGAAGAATTATTATTAAATATTTGTCAAAATCCTGAACGTTTCATAAAACTTTAATAGAACATGCTTCTTTTGGTTGGAATTCCATGAGGTTGTCAACGCCCCTTTTTAGGAAGGTTGTTGGTGGCCATCAGTCCAATGCATCCAGTGGTAGCTATACAGCCAATCCCCATTCCCCATAACAGAAATCTGAAAAAAAGTAACATTTGCCGTGGCAATAACCACTGTTTAGCAGCAGAGTGAGCAATTCTAGTTAGGCTATCTACTTTCCACTGATTGGTTTTGCAATCCGCAGAGAAACGGTTTAGACAGGTAGAGAAGAACCAGAGGAATCTAAACCTCTGTGAGTGTTCATATGACTACTAATAGAGTCAGAAGACTGAAATACTTGTAAACCATTTCTGAGTTGCTTCGAACCACTTTATGATAGCGAGGCATGGTGGGGACTATTTTTGATGGAAATGAGTCGTGGTTGTCCTTATAGAAACTTTGCATCAGGAAAAGGACAACACTTTTGATTTTAAAATAAGACATGCTTCGATCGTACTATGATCATTGTTAGTTGCAACCACAATTACAGCGGATTTGAATTAATTTGTAATAGATGCGCGTAGTACTAAAATTATATTTGTTTGGAAAGTGAAAAGATGATGCAAATTAGTAAAGGAAAACAAACGAGAATGGCAAAAGAGGCAAACAACAACAGCAACAACAACAACAACAAAACAAACAAAACAAAAACAGAAGCAAGAAAAAAGCAGAATGCATCTTTTAAACGTTTGAAGTTTATTCACCCTTATAGAAAAATGCATTGATCTAACAGTTAAGTACATCTCTGAGGGTAACCCTGATACTGAGTTCTGCAATCTTTTTTATTTGTCCACTGAAGAAACTCATGTTTCATTTCAAGGTTCATTGCATAGGCATAGACAAGTAAAAATTAGCAATAAAAAAGAACAACGTTTCGGTGACATCGTGGCACCATTTTCAAGTTCAAATGCATTAAAGTAAACTGTCAGAAAATTATTGGTTAAAGATTAACATACTACTTAATTAAATATGCAATGTCACGCAAATAGTTTTGCTTGAATTGAGTCCGACTGGACATTGAGAGATGGTGTTAATTCTGTAATTAGCAGCATTTCATGCACTAAACAATCGAACTTATTAGTGCACTTCTTAAGGACGGAAAAATGCAGATGCCACGCACCTCTCAGTAACCTCTTATTTCATTGGTTCTTATTACCACGCAGCTCCATTATTTCAGAGCTAGGGTCCATTGTTTCTGTTGTTTGTTTATTGTTTTCTCAGCCAATCCTGTCAACTGTTCCGAGAGCTGCGTGGCGCCTCGAAAAATGCCTGTCAAGGTCTTTCGGGACAATACAGTGTTCGTTAATGAGGTGCTTGCCAGTGGAAGAGGACTTTTTAGTGTGTTCGGCCGCACGTTGGTGCAAGTGCCCGAGAGTATAGCCTACATAACTTGCATCGCACACAGACATCAAAATAAAGTATCACACAGGCGCCAAACTATACTGTCACGGGCACCAAACTGTCCAACTATCACTGTTAGACAGACACTGTACTATAGTATCACACAGACGCCAAGTTACAATGTCAAAGAAACAACTAACTATAACGTGAAACAGACAGCGTACTATAGTGTCACCTAGACACCATACTATATTAGTGTCACCCAGACGGTAAGGCACATAGACACAATACTATAGATGTCACATAGACACCGTAATATGGTGTACGTCACACACACACACACACACAAACCGTCTATACTGTCACATAGACACCGTACTGTACTTTAATACAGACACTGTACTTTAGAGTACATTGAAACCGTACTATAGCGCCATACAGACACCGTACTATAGGGACGTAGACTATAGTACAGTGTCTATATGACGCTATCTAATACGGTGTCTGTATAACAATATAGTACGATGTCTGTGTGATACAATCGTACGGAGTCTGTGTGACATCATAGTACGTTTCCTGGGTAATGCTATAGTAGTTTTCTGTGCTATAGTAGTTTTCTGTTTGCCATTGACATGTACACCATCGCATTGTTTCTGTGTGAAACTATATTACGGTGTCAGAGTGGCAGTATAGTGCAATGTCTGTGTGGTACAATAGTACAGTCTCTGTGTGGCACTGCAGTACAATTTCTGTGTGACACTATAGTACGATGTGTGTGTTACGGCATACAGTAGATTGGAGTCTGTATAAAACTACAGTACGGATTCTTTGTGACACTATAGTACACTAGTACTGTGTATAACACTATAGTACACTGGCTGTGTGACATTATAGTACAGTGTCTGTGTGACACTATAGTACAGTGTCTGTGTGACACTATGCTACAATGTCTGTGTGACATTATAGTACACTGTTTGTGTGACATTACAGCACAGTGTCTGTGTGACACTATAGTACACTGTTTGTGTGACATTATAGTACAGTGTCTTTGTGACACTATACTACAATGTCTGTGTGACACTATAGTACACTGTGTATAACACTATAGTACACTGTTTGTGTGACATTATAGTACAGTTGCCCGTGTGACACTATAGTACAATGTCTGTGTGACACTATAGTGCAGTGTCTGTGTGATTCTATAGTTTGGCCTCCGGTGTCCGTGTGACACTATAGTATGGAGTCTTTGTGACTGCATGTCACACTTTAGTAAGGTGACCATGTGATCCTATAGTATTGTGTAGGCTAGATATTTGTCAATCACTCGGGACGGGACTATGTCATTTCCCGAAAGAGCGACTGTCACTCTAGTGTGGCATCTGTGACTGTATGAGAGTATAGTTCGTCGGCTGTTTTGCACTATAGTGTGGTGTCTGTCTTACACTAACCTTTAGTGCACGTGAGATACCAGAGTGTGGCGAATGACACTATTCTTTGTCGTATGCGTGACACTTAATTTGGCGTCTATACAACACTATTTGCAGGTATTTTTATTCATGGTGTGAGTAGGTTGGCGTCTGTTTCCGCACCACTAATTTTAGAGAGAGAGTAAAGATGTTTTGAAGGCTAATCGCTGTCTTTATTAGCAGTCGTTACTCCGTGGCTCTAGCTACAGGCTTACCTTCCATACTGTTATAACAGGTGTTTAGGAGCTACTTCTTTCGCATTTGTTTCTTTATTAGGATTTTTTCACTTTGTGTCTCTTTCCTTAGTGTCGTCTAGGTTTGTTTAAAAAAAGTTTGTCTGCTCAGCTGGTAAATACATGTTAAGGGAGGGGAAATGCCTTGCGTCACCGAGCTACTTTGCCACTGGCATAATTTAGCTCAATTCTTTTTTCTCCCATTACAGTGGAACCTCGATTTAACGAAGTGCCAAGGGGATAGGGAAATTGTTTCGTTATATCGAGGTCCTTTCGCATACATTTTAAAGGTCGTGCTGAAGAATGTCGTTCGTAAAAACCCACCGATTAATTTTTGCGCGATTTTATTGGCTATTTTGGTGGTGTAGATCGGAGGACGGGTATCGGGCAATATACCCCGTCCGTGTCGATATTTGTCCTCACTTTTTTCGGTCACAAAAACAGACAAACCGAAGCCAGTCGTTTTAAAATTTCTTCAATTTGAAATGGAAGAAGCCAATCATGCAGTTTAAATAAAATAAACTCAACCAATCAATGCAGTTGCTAACGTCATTCGCAGTCGTCGTCAGATCACTTTTTTCAACATTTTCAACTGTGCATATGCGATATGAAAATCAATCGGAGGATTACAAAATAAATAAACCCCTTTCGGGCTTGCAGATATGTTGGAGGATAATGTCCTTGGCTGATAGATTGTCCTCAAAATTCACAGTTGCCCTCGAAGCTTCGCTTTTCTGCGTACATTATCCTCCCTGGCCATATACCAGCCGCCGAAAGCTAGGGGTTATTTACTACCTAATTATATGGAGGACTTCTTAAAATAGACGTTCTTTAAATCGAGTTTCCATCGTACCACAGAAATTCCGACCAATCCGATATAAAGCGATGGCCATGGTCAACCGAAGTCACTTTCGCACGTTCTAACCAAGTTCACTGAATTTTTGCACTATATTCGGGTTTTGGGAGGGAAAAGTGCATGTGTACAGATTCACTGCGTTTGAAATAAACTCTCTCCTCTCACTTTCAAAACTTCCTTGAACAATCATTGCAAAAATGTTTCGCTTATGATTTGTAATACGAGACAGTTTATATTACCTCAGTAGTTATGCAATTACAGCGAGCCTGTTTTGCCGTACTTGATGATTTGACATTTATTTGATTTTTTGTGCTTCAATGTCTGTAAACGTTAACACAGAGGAACTGAAACTATCTTCTTTCGCAAAGAGGAAAACTACTATTCCTTGGCTTGGTATTGTAGTAATGAATATTTCGACTTGATAAAAAGATGACTCATCTGTCCAGCTAGTGTTGCTGCATGCTGTCATGAGTATTAGTACAAGCCATGTCGCGTTTGCAGTACCGCGGACAAGGGGTGTTGTGTACTGGAGTTCGCCAGATCAACTACAATGAAGCATGAACGGGCAGCAAGACTTTAACCGGCTCAGGCGTTCAGTTATTATAATCAGGCAGCCGACTATTTACATCACGTGCATGCATCACTTGCGGTGAAAACTAAAAAGAATATACGATATAATCTAAGTTTAACGAAACGAAACGAACTAATCTTAACTCCGTGAGATACGAAACTGAGAAAACGAAAGAGAACAACTTACAATGTGATTCACGTTTGATCTTGACTCCGAGGTCGAAGGGACTCCAAAAACACTATGTATTAAGATTAGTAAGTCCGAAACTCCAAACTCCTCAACTCCTTACAACTGTAAAAAATCGTGCTTATAGAAAAGAAACCTAAATACATGATTCTGACGTATGAGAAACAAGAATGAACTTTGTTCGGCTAGCCAAAAAACGGATATTTGTGGAATCATGCAATCAGAATAAAAAACAAAGCTTCAAAGAAAGAGAAACAAATTAAACAGTCTTTGGGCGAAACTAGTTCTTTGTATTTCGCCGTTTACGACTTGTACGTATTTGTGACATACGTAAAGGTATAGAAAGGTCATTTCCCTTCCTGCATGTGGATTCTAGGATTACATCAAATTTTGGTCTCTGTTTATAGGCCTCGCTTCGCGTAACATATATATATGTTACAGAACTGCCAAAAATTTACTCGCCTTCAAAACAGTTCTTGAAAAGGCTTGGTTTTATCAAGGCTTCGGCTTCAAAGTTATGCTCCTGTGAGCATTTCGCAACAAAGGTCCGTTTTTGTTGTCAGTTTATTTTTCAAGTAAATAGAATTAAATTTGGTGGAGACAACATTCAATCAAGTAAGTGAGCAGCTAAGCATCTCGTTAAGGTAAACGAATATCGCTCACCGTCCAATAAAATTCCCGCATCCTGGTTAGGGCTCGTAATACTGACATAATCTTAATACTCTAAAATTGTACTGTTGAAAGTATACGTGGTTGTAATCAAGCGGTGGTTGTAATCAAGCGGTGAGTCAGCACGTTCGTTACTTGAGTCCAATTTGTCACCGCTTGATTACAACTATGTTGAAAGTAATTAGTTACTGCATCCTAATGTCTGGGACATAATCTTAGTGTTCTGAAAAAGGGGGATGTTCCATCTGTTGCCCGTCACTGAAAAAAATCGAAACGGCCAAAGTGAAAGCATTTTGTCCTATCCTTTCTTGGAAGACGGGAATGCTTAATTGTATTTTAGTATTCTGATTTTAGGATATCCGGAATATATGTCAAACAATACGTATCTGTAGCTTGGTAAGTAGCTTGTGACCTTGCCAAGGTAGGTCCCGTTTTACCTTTTTATATTTAGATTGGTGTTACCTTTTTGTCGAGAGACTCTTTTATTTGCTTTGGATTCCAAACATACATATGATCGTTTCTCCTGATATACTGGAAATCACACACTTTCAGCGACCTTTTGTTATTGACCCTATTATCAAATCGTTTAGACACGCGCTCACACTGTTCCATTTATAATACCACATTATCTTGTAATTCGTTTGCTCAATCTGGTAGACTGATATGCATGTTGACGCGACACATAATGACCATCACTCAGTTATCTTCACGGTTATCAAAGAATGTATGGAACTGAAATTAGTTCGGATTCTCGTTTTTAACAGTCGGTCCAGGAAAGGCCTCGGCATATGCAAAATATAGGAAAATCAAATTTGATTTACTTAATACAATTCAACAAAATATATTGTACTTCATTTAAACAGGTTGAACACTACAGCAGAACCTGTTGGGCAGCGTCCAACATAACTGAAATTCTTGTGACATATAGCACTTAATTCTCCAACAATCAGTCAAAGAGACAGGCATTTTGTTGTTTTGTGGTTTTTGCTTGGGGTCTATTCCCCGGTACCCTTTCATCTCAAATGTATGTCGATATTTCTTAGCTATTTGTGCAGCTTATTAAGAGACATGTTTGCTACGTACTTGTCTAATTTCTCCACCTTTTTCACGAAAAACCTTCGAAGAAACGTACGTTTCATACTTTGTTCTGTTGCATTGTTTTGTTGTTGTTGTTCTTTCATCTAAAAGTAGTTTGGACTCAAGAATGTTTGCATATTTTTGTTTTGTTTGTTTCAAATGTTTGCTATTGAATAGTTTATCTGGATCGCAAAACTTTTACTTTTCCCTGATGCTGCTCAATTTTTTAGACACAAAATTGACTCAAGAAAAGTTATGCGAAGTTGCTCGATACCAGTGAAAAAGTAACAATCGTGGAGCTCCGTCCGCTTTTAGGCTTGGCTAATACACTGATTATTGATTTCCCTCATACGTTTCAATGAGTATAGCCGGAAATACCCTTTTGAACGAGGCACGTGAAATAATGACTTGCTCTAACAGTCCTTGAATAGTCATCGTCATCATCATCATCATCATCATGACCACCATCGTCATTATCATCATTACTTTTTATCATTATCTTGTACCATTGTTCTTGTTCACTGTTCTTGTAATTGTTATCATTATGTCATTCCATCATCATCATCATCATCACCACCACCACCACCATCATCGTCATCATCTTGTACCGCCATTGCACCTGTCGTTGCCATTTTCATTGTCACTGTCATTGCCATTGTCATTGTTATAACTTTTTTCAGTACATCATTACAGTCATCATCATCATCCTTGAATAAAAACGGGAAGCAAGGAGAAAAGGCGAGAAAAATAAAAGATTGCAGATTTTCTTTGGAAGACATGCCGAATTGAGAGACCTAGCAAATAGGCTTTGCATTATGATAATCCGATTACTGGACTGATTCACTGGAGAACGCTACACCTGTCTTCACGTGCAGTATGAAACATGTCACGTGCCCATGATGTGGATTACCCTGAAAAGTTGACGCAAAAGCAAGCAAATCCACTCAGCCATTCACTACTGATCGTGTTTAAATAAAGGATTATTCTTACTTACCGATACTAGCCAAAAGTTCGCAAAGGAATACAGGTTTAAACATTGTGAAACAGGCCAACTGAGCAGTTGCACAGCGTTTTCGTTACGTTAAGATATTTTGAAAAGTTTTTACCTTTAATAGATAGCCTGTTACGTCTTCTACAAGATGATGTCAATATTATGGGATACATACGCAAATGGAGTTGCTGGGGGCCAGTGACATCATCCAACATGGCGGCCTTTTTTTAGATTGTTCACTTTTTCTGCTGACCGGAAAGTGCAATAAGAACAATGGCATTGGAGCTTGACAGGAAAACAGAAAATCAGACTCAGAAAATAAATAATAGGTTCATTGTACTTCCCTACTCAATTTAAAAGCTTTAATTCTTCCTAGCTCATATACCACACCTCATGTATCATTTAATATCTCCTATACCTGAGGGCAGATTTTCACCAAATTCACAGCAAATCTGTCTGAAAGCAACAAGAACAGCTACTGAAATGGACAGGTGCACAGAGTACATCCTTTGGAAAATATTTCCAAAAAAAAGGAAAGGGAGGGTGCCAGCCCACCCTACCCCCCCCCCCCCCCCTCCTTGTTCGTCCGAGGTTAAACTCACACTTATATAACAGGGCTATTGATACCGATAATTAGCTTCTATCCATGCCCGTAGTTAGAAAGTATCTGAAAAAGGCTGAACTATCAATTAATCCGCCCACCACTACGTTCGCGACCTCATAACTGACATAAACACCAAGCAGTCTTAACCAGTTAAATTTTAAATATGTAAGTGATCATCGCAGTTATGAACACTACTTAAGCGGTAGTGAAAATAAAGCCTGAAAAAATTCAGGCTTGTACGGAATTGGAACCCACGACCTCTGCGATACCCCGGCGGTGCAGCGCTCCACCGACTGAGCTAACAAGCCATCTCGGAGCTGGTCGTTTTGTTGGTCCATAAAATAGTCTTAATCAATGCTGAAAGATACGTTTAGCTATTGGTTCAAACCTTCATGTATTCTTTGGAGGAAGTAATCCAGAACAGAATTGTATTATTAGTATTAAAGTATTATAGGAGACGTCTCAGCCCATGCCTATCTATAGTGGGGGCTACCCTAAGCAGAAATGCCGTGGGCTGCATCAATATCAAACACTGACAACTGAGAACAATGTTAAGGCTGATGACCACACTTGTCCCAGTAATTGTCGGTGTGTATTCCAAACCAGGCACACTGACAATATGCTGAGACAAGTCAGCCGTTTTCGACGACGAGCCACTACCCAGGTAGTGGTTGTACTACGATCGCAAATCATACATATTCAAGATGGCGGCAAATTGACGCGTCCAACGGTAATTTTAGGGTTAAGAAAAGGGCTCTTCTTGTGGTATTCGTAAAGATGTCTTTTATTGATTCGTAGATTATAAGAAAGTTTAAGTCGTTTCCTGTTAACTACACTGGTTTTTAAGGCAAAAATTTAAAGATGTTATGGTATAAATCATTGAAGAAAATGATCGATGTTTGGTCAGTAATACAATTCGCGAGAACCGTCCACGCAAAATGAGCTCTTTCTTATAAACCAACGATCAAAAATCGCTCAAAATAAGAGAAGATGTACTCAATAAGTTCAGCAATATAAATCTCTGAGGGCGTCCGCGGGCGCCCCTCGCTTTCTACCTGGATTATGGACTTAAAGTTTAGCGATTTTGAACATGCCACATACAATGCAAACGCACGTGTTATGCACTTGAAGGCACCTTTGGGACAGTGAACAATACTTTTGACCTGCACTTACCGCTAAAATTTTGTGTTTATGCGGTTATGATATGATACATTTAATATGATTTGCTGTGCTTAAAGGCCATCACTACTGGATTTCCCAAACATGGATACATAAGCTTTAACTATAGATATATATATTTAACAATTATTCTGCGAGGGCGCGCTGGATATAAAGTGATAAATAACCAATGAGGAGCGGAGCGCCGAGTTAGTTATAACCATTTCATATACAGCAAGCCCGAGTAGAATAATTGTTTTATTAAAAACTCTACGACACATAGTAGGAATCTGTACAAACGTAGTGAAAGAAAAGAACCCAGAGAAAGAGGAAACCGAAAAAAGGGAACATTTGTCTATCACATGATTAACATAAAGGGCGCGAAAATCTTTCAGTGTGTTGCAACGTTTCTTTTCAAAGTTGAGTTAATTCAATGAAAGTGTCTGAGAACAACGCACAAGCTTCATTTTTGGAAAAAGTCCTAAGTTTATTTGCTCTGGACTGTTGTAAATGATCAATGGCTTCGTAAAAACTATTCAATCATTGCTGCATGCGGATAGAATGGCATTCACACATATGTACGAGCCGAAGGAGCACGTTGGCAGCCCATCCATGCAAACAACTGCGCAATATCAGTTTATTTTTTGACGAACTTGAACATTGTCTCACCAAACCTGGTCGGAAACAAGACACCTGAGGGAAAAGCAAGATAAATATTCAGGTTATGCTTGAAGAAATGGCTTCTATAAATTTGTTTTGATGCGTGGCACACAAACTGGACCGCGGCCGAACAGAATAACAAAAACAACAAACGACGGCGATTCTTCTCATTTTTACAGAACATCTTATTTGTAACCTTTGAAAGTTTGAAGCTGGTGATTGATACGTTGGATCGAGTGCAGGTCAGAACATTTTCAATGTGTGTTAACTTTTGTTATTATTATTACTTTTTTTTTTTTAAGTGTTACTGATCACTGGAAAGATTTTCAATAGTTATGTATTGCTGCAAATTGTAGCTGAATTTGTTGTTTGTTCAGTTTGGTTTGAATAGACTGGCCCGTGAGCACATTTACAGAGTGGAAATGTCGACACTTGTTGTTCAACACATATTTTCAATTTCGTTTAGCTGAGTTCAAAAACTCTTGCAGCTTTTTAGCAAATAAGAGTGTGTTTTGCTATTAACTAAACATCAACAGCCCGGAAAATTTTCTCTGGACTGCAAGAAATTTGTAAAAACGACCCCAGCACTGTTTCTTGTCGCTCTAAAATACTGACTCAGGAATGAAAAGATTAATTCCATTTGTATGTCATTTTTCAGTCTCGACATCGCGCAGAATGCCTATTGTTTTAGGGACATTTACTGCACGGCAAAAATTATAGATCTGTAATATTAGCGGTGAAGCGTAAACTGAGTGACTCTCATTGGTCCAAATCTTCGCGTGCCGTGCTCTGCAGGGAATACCGCTTAGCTCATCGACTTGTCAGGGCGGAGGGCCACTTAAGCTGTTGTTCATTCTATTGTTACCTAATATCGCACCTTTGCAGTATGTCTGAATAAGTGCGCACCGGCAGCAAGTGTATTAACGTTCAATAGTATAACAGGTCCAATTTTCTGAAAAGGCCGTTTGGCCTGCTTTATACTATTTGTGAACAGGCCAACTCTTACCTTCCGCCAAACCCACGGCAACAAACGTGGCGCCTTCACAGGCCGTCGAACCTACGAAAACTTAAATGTCGATTTTCAAATAAAGGGAATAGACTTGTCGCGCCTGAATCTTGAGTAGCTTATGATCGAAAAAGCTAGCGCGCGCGTGCCTTTTCTTTGTTGCGAAAAAAAGAGAATCGGCGGATGCTTTCGCCCAGTGCGTGGCCCACGCGCTCGCGACCAGATTCTTCTAATTTGAAAGCGAAGGGAAGGATGCTTATTTGCATAAGGTCGAACAAAATGGCCGGTTTCCTGCAAACATCCCTCCATTTCCAAATACCTTCTCCGTTCAGTTGAAAATCGTAAGTTGAGTTTGTAACATTAACGTATGGCAGCACGATGTGAATTAACAACGGCTGGATCGGGTTTTCGAGGAGCTATGAAAAGAGCTCCCGATCACTTTTGTATTTATTGGTCGCGCACGCCGTCATCTTTGTTTTGTCCGTAGATCGTGAGTAAAACAGCTGATGCTTATGGCAATTTTAAAATTCGCGGTAGTTATGAATATTTTTTTCATGCAGGGTAGTTTTCGACAATAGGCATTGTTTCATTTGACAGGGATTGTTATTCATGTCTGGGCTGAAAACAATAGCTCGCCAGCTCTGAAAGCGCCATTTTCAAATGAAACTTCAAACTGAAAAACGTAAATGTTCCTCTTGACCAATTTTCGAAATTAAAACGGATTTTTTTCAAGGAAAGACTCGTCTGCCATTTGCTGTGCGTGAAAGTCTAGTAGGTATGTTACTTTTCTCATAATTGTTCATCACAATGACTGTCCATAAGAAAATTTGCAAAATTTTCTGTATATTCAGGTGGAAAAACGTAAAACTTCTACTTTCTCAATTACATACATACATACTTTATTAGCATTCCCCAGGGGGCTTTTCAATGCTGAGAAGCAAAGTACATTATGGTAATAAATGAATGAAATTATAAAAAGCGATCATTAAAATAATTATCTAGCATGTGCATGTGCAATTTCATTCTTTTTTAGTGCAAATTGTAGACTAATCCTTCATTTTCAAGAAGCCGTGCGTGAACCTTGAGATTATCATTTCTGAGACTCGAGAAAGTGAATTTTGTGAACCCTACTTGCCTAGTTTCGGGCCATTCTTCTCTAATTTATAGCTCTTCAAAGCGCAATCGCATTCAAATTTGCCGCTTCAGTGGCTATGAATTATTTATGATGTCCAGGCATTCTTCGCGATGAAATTCTCTCGTTAATTCCGCTGCGAAGACAACTAATGTTTTTAGCAATGGCTGCCCGTTTCGAGGGAAAATTTTATTGAACTTCCTCTGTTTGCTGAAGCGTTGATTGACCATATAAGGTAGTGCAGGTATATGAGCTGAGAGCCTGTGTCCGGCTAGCCAATGAAAATGCTGGAAATCTGATATCCGTAGTTCAGTTTTTAATAAATGATGTTACTGTTTATTATTATAAATTATTGTTCCTCTTCTTGACAGAGAGACAAAGTTTACGGAATTTATATTGTTTTTGAAATTTGTCATAATTATTTGAATTTGGGCTGCAACTGATACAATTACCAAAAAATTCCTTTTGAATCAGTTAATAAGAAGACATGGGACGTGGTTCAGGGGAACAGAGTTAGCCTAGCTAACATCACATTTGAAAGGATAGTTTAGGAAAGAGACCTATGTGGAAAGCTGCAATAAAGGAGAAAAGAAAATAACAGAGTTGTCAGCTGACTGTTGCCCACAGGTTGCTTTCAATCAGTCGACAGTCGGTCAGTGGGAGCTGTTCTTCCCTTTT
This sequence comes from Pachyseris speciosa, assembly GCA_016490735.1. Lineage (NCBI taxonomy): Eukaryota > Metazoa > Cnidaria > Anthozoa > Scleractinia > Pachyseridae > Pachyseris > Pachyseris speciosa. The sequence continues at coordinate 338,427 of JAEMWC010000260.1, forward strand.
ACCAGAATTGAAGCTTTGGTATTGTATGCTGCAATGACACAAGGTTCCACAGCATTAAAGTTTCAGTTTATTCACACTTATTCAAACATAATATTAGTGTACAGGAATAGAAAAAAAGTAAAAAGAGAAACAAAGCTGGCTTACGGTTACATTAGGCATTAATTTAGAATAGTGCGTAGTGGCCAAAGGAGCAGAGCTTTCGAGTTGGCCACTACCACAGTGCAGTTACTAGTGCATGAGGGGAGGTTATTTACAGAATATACATAGAACATTTACAAAATATACATAGGTATTCCAGTGTCTACTAAAATCTGGTAAAATACAAGCTTTAGCTCGACTGATGTATGGTGTCTTATTTTATCTCAATCATTGTTTTGCCACATGCACACTTCACAAGCACACATCACACTTTGAGAGATACATGCTTCATTGTGGAATACCTGAATAGTATAGGCGAGAGTATTTTCCACATTAAACTAAAGTATGTCAATGTCAAGGTCGATAGAATGTGTTCGCGATAGAATGTGTTCGCACCTCTTATAAAGCGTAAAATGAATTTCGAATATAAAGGACAACTGAGAGATTGAAAAAGACTGAAAAAAGATCCCAATCAAAAGCTTTCCAAGAGAGGGAGACTCTGCTAGGTGGAGAATTTACAAGAATCTTTGATTCTTAAAGGAGCTGCGTCACGGTCCTAGGCCTCAAATTTCAAAAGGTCATTTGTAATCCGTTTCAATTTTCTCCATCCTTCACCAACCTCGCCATATTTGCATTTATTCTTGTCCTTGACAAATTGTTGTTTCTCTGTTTCCCACTATTTAACTGCATTTTTTTTTGGTCTCTCTAGTAATGACCCAAAATATCGTTAAGCGGAGCGCCTATTAGCCCTTAGTGCAGTTTGCGATTTAAGAACAACCACGTGAGATCTCACAAGTTGCACGCAGCCCGCACCGTTCTTCTGAGGAGTAGCAGATCGAGAGCGCCCTGAATGCCGGGTAAAGCTGCTATTCGTCTTTGAGGACGAGAAATCAAATCAAATCAAATTTATTTAAGCTGGGTAACGTGGGGAGTGATTGCCCAATCTCCCGAGCCAGGGGCTCATGTATTAAACGCCCGAGCATTCCGGATCGAATTGGAATTTAGAAGTGTTGGTTTTTGAGGAAAAGGGAAAACCGGAGTACCCGGAGAAAAACCTCTCGGAGCAGAGAAGAGAACCAACAACAAACCCAACCCTATAAGACGTCGAGTCCGGGAATCGAACCCGGGCCACATTGGTGGAAGGCGAGTGTTCTCATCACTGCGCCATCCCTGCTCCCCAAAGAAAGGAAAGTATGTCGACGTCAAGTATGAAAATTTGGTTTATCAACGGAGTTGATAAAGTAAAACGTTTGATCATTTAAAAATATACTTGATCAAGTCCTATTTTTTCAGTGGGTTCAAGCTTAAATTCGAAGGAAATTCCCATACCCTTGTTATCTGTCTTTAAATTTTGGCGGTTTTCACATACCAACACTGACCCAATTTTTCAGAAGATAGTTTTGGGACATCTTCTCTGGACTGTAATTTTCAAGCTTTAAAAATCAAAGTAAATATCTTTACATTTTTTACCACCCGTTCTGTTGTATGCGTAAATCTCGCACCTGGGGCTGGTGTGACAATTTGTAACAGAGATTAACTTAGTTCATAGTATGACATCCTTTGGTATAACATCCATACCTTGGGTATAACATCCATACCTCGGGCATAACATCCATAGCTTGGGTATAACATCCATACATTTGGTATAACGTCCATACCTTGTGTATAACATCCATACTTTAGGTATAACACCCATACCTTGAGTATAACATTCATACCGTGAGTTTAACATCCATTCATTTGGTATAACATCCATACCTTGGGTATAACATCCATACCTTGGGTATAACATCCATACACTTGGTATAACATCCATACCTTTGTTATAACATCCATACCTTGGGTATAACATCCATACCTGTGGTATAACATACATACCAACACTCTCCGAAATAAAATGGGTTTTTCCAAACGTAGCATTTTCCGTCGACCACGTGGATACGCCTCGAAGCATGTAATTTTTTTCATTGTAAATCTAATATTTCCAGCAACAACCAAACTAGTACAGTAATGATAAGCCTTTATTTAACCACTCGGTCAATTTAATAGTCACAGTATATTAACGGTTCTGAATCTACACCTTGAACTCAGTGGAAATTTTCGACACACATTAAAGAAATGCAAAAGTCGGGAGACCAAGGGAAAAACTAAAACTATCACACGGAACGCATTCTTACGGCCGGCGTTATTATAGTAACAGAAAGGAAGTGCAAAGTGTGTTACGATCAAGTGGAAGACAGCAGTTCAGTAGCAAGTTCTCATTGCCTACCTGTCAATAAAAAGAAGATAGAAGAAAGTAGATTGTACATAATTATAATTGTGCCTGTTTTGTATTCAAACAGATAATATAATACCAAATTCTTGGAATAAGCGTGAGACTAGCTGGGGTAATAACATCCGCTCTGACTGAAGCTAGAAATATTACGTTTGCACCGACACGGTTTGTCTTGTACTGTCTCTCGCCATGGTACTAGTGCAATTTGTCAAAAGTCTGGCAGTCTACATTTAGCTATTTTCAAACCATGTTTTCTTTAAATTGAATGAAAGAATGCACCATCATTCGCATTTTAAATCTCAAATACACAGCAAAAGAAACATCTTGGGAGAGCGAAGTGCTCTCCGCCTGACAACATTCGTATACAAGCTACGACGAGTGCATGAAATAGAAAGAGCCCAACCTAAAACTCGATATACCCTTTACAATAATAATAATAATAACCTTTATTTACCCTCTGCAGTATTTATAGCACAAAGGCTAGTGGGGCGGAGCAAATACAGAAACAAATAATAAACATGATAAGAATCCCAACTGGCCGGAGGCAAACCAGTTGGCTATTTACAAGGATGACCGAGGAGTTGAACCAGGGACTACCCAGAACAACACCAGCTAGTGGCTAGAGCGGGATTTGAACCCGGGGTGACCGCACTGAAATCCAGCGCCCCAAACCACTCGGCCATCCTGCCTCCTCAAATAGCATAACCATAACTAACATCTCTACACTAACCTAAACGATTTTATACATTTGTGTTTGCAAGTGGAACAAAGTGGACCTCGTCGCTTTCGATTCTCACCCGTTTGGAGTAACGTCATCCTCAGAAGATCCACTGTTGTTAGTCTGGCTTTCAGCTCTTCATTTTTCAGGGTAGATCGGTGGCACCTACGGTTACAACACCTTCGCGTGCCATGACCTATAAGCGTTTCAGACTTTGTATAGACCAAGGCAATTGTATCTTAACCATTTTCACGCGCTTTTCTTTGGAGCTCTCAACGGAAATGAAATGCATACCGGTCTACCGGACTCCGACCAGACTGACAGCTTTTGAAAGGGCAAATCTGTTATTGATGAATGTGTGTCACGTACGTAGTGATTCGATGGACATTTCAGACCTAGCAACGACTGTAAAGAAAACTTGACTGATAAAAAAACTTTTAAAATATCATGTTTTTAGGATGTAGAGAACATTTGATTAACTTTTACAAATGGCTCGAGTTCTGCTTTCATGAGATCATGAGTAAGACGCTAGTGTGACAAAATGAATTTTTGTAATATCCGGCGTTTGTAGCAAAAACTATGCTGACGTAACCTCGTGGTTAACCGAATAACGACTTTCCAACTGAGTGCGCCAAAATATTTTATAGTGTGTCCAGTATGTGCTAATAAGTGCTGATCAAAAGCCGAGAGGCTTTGTCTCAAGACCGGGCTATTTGGAAACAACGGAAAAGTTTCTTTGCGACACTCAATTTAAGCCAGGAATCACTGAAGTAAGTGGAATTGTTGTAGAACCTACACTCAGTAAAACGACCTATTTCGTTCTTCACCGCTGAGGAGTCTCGCTCCTGAGTGAGAGGCGGAATTAATCGAAGGCCAGTTTTAGCCGTTGCAAATGCAGGTGAAGGCAGTGTTGTTTGAGTGCACAGGAAGAAAATGAAATTCAATTGCTTGAGGGACCTTGAATTAACGTGCGACGTAAACTAGACCTACGTTTGTGTAGTACGGCACAGATTCCCAAGGGGTTATCATGGTTATCAAGTAAAGATCAAGCATGGCTCGATTAGCTCAAGTGAAATGTGGTTTCTTTCGGGATTTAAAATGTGAGCAAATGCATGCATTTTTCTCAGCCAGCAGGTTGAGATGTAGGATTTCTACACCAGTCCTCTTGTTGTAGATAGAGTAATGAATTAAGCGGCAGAAAATATTGTGCAGAATTTATGCATCCAACAGTTCTTGAGTAATCTTGTTTAAATTTCGTCGCCGCACATTACCCGTAGTTATTAACTATAGATTGTTAGTGTGGAATTCTGTTCTGAATAAATGTCAATAATTATGAACAACCTTATGCAACTGTGCTTTAATCGCGTGTTAACACGGAATAACTCACTGAAATGTATGCCTGCAGTCAAGTATTTTCATGTTCTTAAGGAAATTACGTTTTATATGTAGAGCGAAATTTAGCTTTTTTCATAGACAAGTTCCGGATTTTTGTGGAAAAACATATTTTACTTTGGAACGTGTTTACCTTGGGTATATCCATATCTTGGTATAACATCCATACTTTGGGTATAACATCCATACCTTGGGTATAACATCCATACTTTGGTATAACATCCATACCTTGGGTATAACATCCATACTTTGGGTATAACATCCATACCTTGGGTATAACATCCATACCTTGGGTATAACATCCATACCTTGGGTATAACATCCATACTTTGAGTATAACATCCATACCTTGGGTATAACATCGGTTCCATACTTCGGGTATAACATCCATACTTTGGGTATAACATCCATACCTTGGGTATAACATCCATACCTTGGGTATAACATCCATACTACTGTACTATGAAGTCGGTGCTTGTATATTTCCATCCTCATTGACGTGCATCCTCGAGTGTTGTGATATTGGATTAAATCCACATACTCGATGAAACACATCCATACATTTCGTAATTTTGGATTGACTGTTTGGTAGACAAAATCCGTGGTATGTGAAATCCAATTGAGGTTAGTAGAAAAAAATCGGCTCGAGAATTATAAAATTAAAGGTATAAGAAAAACAAGGGAAAAAACTATACCATTTCATACCAAATAGCCCAGGTTTTACAAACGCTGTTTAAAGAGGCAAAATCACTGAAGAGCAAGTATGGAAAATATCAAGAAAATAGTAAGCCCATTTTTGCAAAGTATGTGAATTTCTGCAAAAAAGGAAAGACTGGTAGCATGCTGTATGTGAATAGAGCAGAAAAAAGCAGATTTTCATTGAACTGTATGTGAAATCACACGAAACAGAGTCAATTTCTGGCCAGAAATCGTAAGTCCCGTTTTTGACGAACAAGTTCGCTTTTATGACCATCGTACGAAAGCGCTCGTTGATAGGGCTTGAGTAGGAATTAAGAGTGCCGATTTGAAAGATGAATTTTTGCTCTATATTTCTACGGCTTTCCGTGGTACCTTGATGTAGGGAAAGGCCGGAGATCGACATGTGTTGTTTGGAATGACTAGGGAGATTAAAATGCCGAGCGACAGGTTTGGATGCATCGTTGCCATCTTTCTCAACATCACGTAGATGTTCTTGGAATCGGTCACCTAGTCGTCTTCCTGTTTTGCCGATGTATAACTTTTTGGATAATGTACAGGTTATGCAATAGATAACAGTTGCGGAGACACACGTGAAACGAACAGTGATCTCTTAACCCTTTGCGTACCAAGTGGGTGCTATTTATTTTACCAGAGTTTGGGCAATAAATAGTCTGAGACTCTTAACGTCTTCATATATGGAGTTGTTATGAAAATACTGGGGACTCAGGCTTAGGTGTCACGTGATGCACTTGGGTTGCTGTTTTTTATCGAGTGAGTGGAATCGCTTGAATTTAATGCGATTGTCAGTTTTAGAGTGGTTTTCTGAGCCATTTTACACTGCAGAAGCCCCCATGCTGGCATCATTAAGCTAGAATGTGGATAGAGGCGAGCCTTTTAAAGAACCCAGAGGTGAGGGGTGGTTTCATGTTGACGGAGATGACAAAGTTGTTTTGATTTAAGCATGGCCACTCGCTTCGCTCGTCGGTAAGGCTTCGCTCCGGTTGTATTCAATCAGCGCACCGTATACTACTCAGCACTCGCGATGAGCAGGCCCAGGCACCACGGGATCAGCGCAGCGTTTACAACTCCCCACCCAAGGAGCTTGCGACGAGTGGAAACATGGTTAACAAAGAGTTAAAACGCAGGAATAAAAAGGAAAACAAATGGTAGAGGGGTGCGGGGGTCGGTCTTTTGAAGAGAGGGGTGTCTGGGGTAAGAGGAATGGAAGGCCTATTAGAGAGAGGAGGGGTATGAGGCAGGTTTGATGGATGACCAACCTGAATTAATTTCTCGAATAATTTTTTCCCATAATATAGGTCCCATGTCAGTGGATGACCAACTAATTCCACCTGAATTAATTTCTCGAAAAACTCGTGATCTTGTTCCCATGTCAGCGGATGAGCTGTTGGAAAGAGGGTGGTTGGAAGATAGGGCAGCACCAATTCCAGCTCCCCGAAGAATGCGGGCGCCAACATTGGGTCCCCAACAATATATTCCTCCCTCAATCCCTCGGCCGGTCACGCCACGGCGAAACGTTTTGGGGCCGTTTGACCCCCTGTATCCCCCCACGGAAACACATGAAGACACAAGTTACAAAGAAATGCTTGCAACACTGATGGGCTCCCCCACGAAGGAGGGAGTGGAAGTTAGTACCGGTCGCCGGTTCACCTAGTTAAGAGTAAATGTCTGTAAGAGTAAATGACGGCAATAGCTCAAAAATCGGTTTGGCTCATACTTTTTATATTGGTAGGCACTAGTACCACACATTTGAAAATAGTGTTTATTTACTCAAATATTCGTTAATTTGAGAGAAATTAATTTAAATCAGTTAACGGTATTTTTCGTCAACAAATCCCCAAAATTCCCAATATTCATGACCTTACCGATTCAGCTAATCGCAAAGTTTGATCCTTTTCCACGCAATTCCGACTTGATTGAACATTCTTTAGATTATTGATTGAAAAAACAGTTGATTTTCTCTTCAAATAAATAAAATACGATTTTTTTGCCAAGCGTACCCACACCACATCTGAAAGGTGTCCGGTAGGACCCGAAACAAACACGCCGTAAATGGCTGTGGTACGCCACGAATCTCCCCAGAAAATCTCTTGAGAGACCACGAAGGATTTTTTTTACCTTCTATTGTTTCACTTTTTTGGGATCTTCAACGGTTTTGCGACAAAAGGTCTCGAAAGTTAGTAAAATTTCACTATCCGCCATTTTGAAATATACATGTAAAATGTGTGACAGATCACCGCCGTAGCGAAACAGTCCTCGGAAAGATCTCTTTTCTCCACTTTGCAAATGTGAATCACCTTTGTAGTTCTTTTCAGAATTGAAATTAAGTGGCACATTGAGCTATAATGGAAATTATTAATTTTATCAAAAATAGAAATCCGAGAGAACAGCTTACAATGCTTCTAAAAATCTATTACGTGACTCACCACAATGTTGAATAGACTGTCTTCAATTAAGCTGCATTTCGTTTGCCTTCTGTTATAGTTTCCTCCTGCTGTCATTAAATCATCTCAATGAGTTTTATACAAATATGCGTTGAGGTCTTAAAAGCTTTGCAGCGTAAAGTTATCTCCAGTTGAATGTTTACAGTTTGACACGGTCCATTTGCTGACTTGTCACGCAATACATCACAGGCGAGGTCGCCAATACGTAAATTGTAAGTAGCCTTTTAGTAGAAGTTCCCTTTAACAGATATTAAATTGAGTGTAATCTTTCAAAAGGCTAAAACGACGGTTCAAGGTTTAACTGGGCTCCTAGCCCTAAACAAACAAACAAACAAACAAAATAACCAATGGTACTACCGCCACCAACAACAAAAATCAAAATGGCAAATTCCCACGATTGCTTCTCTTTAGCCTGCGTCGCAGACGTTAACTAACCCCGGTTAGTACCGTCTGCGAAGCAGCGCCAAATTCCTTGCTCTGTACCAGAATTTGAGTACGCGTTATGATTGGCTCCTTTTGTTGACGAGCCAATCATAACGCGTACTCAAATTCTGGTACAGAACAAGGAATTTGGCGCTGCTTCGCAGACGGTACTAGCCGGGGTTAGTTAACGTCTGCGACGCAGGCTACTTCTCTTATGCCTTTTGCAAAATAGAAGAAATAGGTTCTTATCCACTATACAGCTACCCACCCCATCGAGTTTGACCACAGGGATTCCAGGTCAGTGCAGTGCTTCATCTAGGGGTTTTGCCCAGGGGGCCGCTGGGGTTTTTGCGGGAACATTAACGACGCGTTAGAGGGTTTCAAGTTTTATGCCAGGGATAGTATACTCCCACTTCAAGCTTTGAGAGTTTGCGCTTTTGTTATTTCTGCAGCACCGTCTAGGATGATCATCCAACATTTCGATCTAGTTTAAAAAAAAAAGGTCTCCCCCCTCATATCTGTTGTTGGACAATATTTTGGGACTTTTCTATTATATCAGTAACTAAGTAGCAACAAAGCACGCCGGCTACACAACCAGAGTGCGTTGCGCGGGCGACTTTTCTTGCAGGTTGGATTCATTAAGTTGATGGCATGCGTGGATCTTGGTTATGGGTGCGTGGTTTTTAAGCAGTCGCACCTAAATATGGCTTTATAGTCCTTTTAACTACGTACGATACGAGATCGTTGGAATGTGTAGCCGCCGATTTGAAACATCTGCTAATAGGTACTTGTCATGAGCGGTACAACTGTTTCAAATGCTACGTTTACCATAGTAATTGGTCTCACTGTTTCACAGTATAAGAACGTTCCCTGACAACCTGGACAATTTGTTTCTATCACAGAATGTGTGGTTATTTCCCCTCTGTGCAATATAATCTACATTTAATCCGAGTTCCCCACAAATCTC
>JAEMWC010000260.1:352500-365000 GCA_016490735.1 Pachyseris speciosa
AGAAGGCAAACGAAATGCAGATTAATTGAAGACAGTCTATTCAACATTGTGGTGAGTCACGTAATAGATTTTTAGAATCATTGCAAGCCACGGTTCTTTCGGATTTATATTTTTTTCCCATTATATCTCAATGTGCCACTTGATTTCAATTCTGAAAAGAACTACAAAGGTGATTCACATTTGCAAAGTGGAGAAAAGAGATCTTTCCGAGGACTGTTTCGCTACGGCGGTAATCTGTCACACATTTTACATGTATATTTCAAAATGGCGGATAGTGAAAATTTACTAACTTTCGAGACCTTTTGTCGCAAAACCGTTGGAGATCCCAAAAAATTGAAACGGTAGAAAGTTAAAACAATCCTTCGTGGTCTCTCAAGAGATTTTCTGGGGAGATTCGTGGCGTACCACAGCCATTTACGGCGTGTTTGTTTCGGGTCCTACTGGACACCTTTCAGATGAGGTGTGGGTACGCTTGGCAAAAAAATCGTATTTTATTTATTTGAAGAGAAAATCAACTGTTCCTTCAATCAATAATCTAAAAGAAGGTTCAATCAAGTCGGAATTGCGTGCAAAAGGATCAAACTTTGCGATTAGCTGAGTCGCTAAGGTCATGAATATTGGGAATTTTGGGGATTTGTTGACGAAAAATACCGTTAACTGATTTAAATTAATTTCTTCCAAATTAACGAATATTTGCGTAAGTAAACAAAAAAATGTGTGGTACTAGTGCCTACCAATATAAAAAGTATGAGCCAAACCGATTTTTGAGCTATTGCCGTCGTTTCTTCGATCCTTACAGACATTTACTCTTAAGGTTTAGTGACAACCTTAATCAAAATAAAACACAAACCATCATGAATGAGATCAACAAATTTGCCAACACCTCCTTTTACGTGCGGTATTCATATTCTTATTGGTTGAGGAATATTGACGATGGCTCTCAGTTGCTTTTGTATTATATCAATCGTCACGAGGATTCACGATGGGTCAACCGCCGTTCCGACGCTGAAGAGTGGATACGAGAAATGGAGGAAGAAAGATTAAGAAAAGACCGAATAAAAAGAGACAGCACAAAATGGGTTTGGGAAGCTCCCTCTGACGTATTTGTCAAGCTTATATACACCCGACAACCACTGATGGGAACAGGACCTTTACCCGAATGGCTTCGTGCTTTGGCACGCGGGTGTCACGGCCCAATGGTGTGTTTGGACACCTATCAAGACAACCTTTGCTTTTGGAGATGCCTCGCCGTTCACCAAGGATCCAGACCCGACAGATGTACACAAAAAGCAGGGGCACCCAACGACAAGTTTCGGTAGATATCTGTTCGGTGGAGGGTAATTCGCCTTGTGCTTTCGGCGTCGATTAGAGAGTACACTCGGATTTTCGTCACTAAAACGTGGCCTAAAAGATTCGCAGTTGGGAAATCATAGCACCTAAGGTTTTCGAAAAGGTCGTAATTGCTGTTTTATGCAGTCAAAAACGTCAATTAACATTTTCGGAAAGAAATTAAATAGTTCCTTACAAATCCTGTGGAAAGTTCATTTCAGCTTGCATTTTCTCAAAGGAAGATTTTGTTTCCTAACATTTTCGGGCAACTACAATTTCAGCTAGGAAATCCGAACAGACGAACTTCTTCTAGCTTATGAAAACATCACTTTAAACAGACTTGAAACACCATGAGGTACTTAAAATGCCGTTCTACAGCTTTTGGTTGATTTGGTTCGTTGGGTGCCCCTGAAAAAGCAAGAGAATTGGCAAAGAGTTTTAACCAGCTCGAAACTGTTCCACATGACTGTCCAAAAACTTCGCTGGATGAACTTGACAGAGTCGAACAACATTTTAACCACAACAAACTCGTCTCTGATTGTTTGGGTATTCGCGTTTATGAACTTGAAAAACAAGGTGAGGAAATAAATTGGCGTCTTCTCCGCTGCCCTAACCCAAAACTCACAAACATTCTCACAATTGGTGTTTTTGTGAGACACGCGTTTGTTGTGAAAGAGATTGAGACTTTGGGACAAAATTACATTTGCCCACACTGTCAAACAAGGTCAACGTGGGCAAGTGATTTACAGCGACATATTAAAACATGTTCTCGGGGCGAAACTGTGGTGACATGCCCCAATGAAAAAATTGAAAAACCAGAAACCGCATTTGAAAGGGATTTCTTCCCCAAATCAACCGCCTCACCCGAAGCGATCCGCTGGTTGGAAAGACAAGCTCACCAACGAGGCATCCACATTCACCACGCCCAATGTGGACATGGAGGGGAACCATGGCTTTTGGGTCGCCCAGTGGATGGTTTTCACATTCAGAGCAAAACAGTTCTTTCAGTACCATGGTTGCTACTGGCATGGATGCCCCCGGTGTTTTGCTGACCGTGATACCAAAATAACACTCGCGGGAAAATCCCGAGAAGAGCTGTATCAAGCAACACGCGAACGAACACAAAAACTTCGGGCAGCAGGGCTTCACGTTGTTGATGCTTGGTCATGCCTTGTCAAACAAACACAAGAAGCTCTTCCCCCGACTTTTAAAAGAACTTAACCCCACGCCATCATCTTTGACTTCGAGGCGTATGGGGACAAAACAAAGAGGAAGGACCCAACACCCACACTCTGCATTGAAAACGTACACAAACCAATCTGTTTCTCAATTGGGGACACACTTGAGCGCGAACCAACACACATCTGTGACAGAGACCCAAAAATGCTGATTCGCAAGTTTGTGGAAGAGATCGAACGGCGGGGAAAAAGAATCAGGGAGGAAGTCAGAAAGGCTTTCCTTCCCGAAACTTTTCACCTGCTTCCCAAAGCCCAAAAAACTCTGCTTGCGGGATGGTGTGATGAAGTGCCCGTGTTTGGTTTCAACTTGGGCAGTTATGACTTGAATCTTGTGAAAGAAAATCTTTTAGACACTCTTGCCGACATCACGAAAAAATCAAGAGTAGCCAAAAACGCAAACAAAATAATGTATCTTCTAACACAAAAGTTTCGTTTCCTTGACATCATCAACTATTTGGGGCCAGGAACCAGCTATGACAGTTGGGTGAAGGCGTACGGTTGTGAGGCCATCAAATCATGGTTTCCATATGAGTGGTTTGACAGCCCAGACAAGCTTGACTTTCCTGGTTTACCGGACCACCCTGAATGGTATTCATCCCTGAAAGGGGAATGGGTGTTGACACCAGATGAATGGAGAGACTGCGTTCGGGTTTTCGAAGAAAAGGAGATGAAGACCTTTGCGGACTGGATGCGCTATTACAACAATCTGGATGTCGCGCCAGTGCTCGAAGCTTTGGACAAAATGCGTGCCTTCTACACTTAAAAAGGAATCGACATTTTGAAAGACGCGGCTAGCATACCAGGAGTTAGTCTTCATTATCTTCTGCGAGTGGCGATTGAGCGTGGAGCAGAGTTATGGAGCCCCTGCAAAGAGGCTTATGACATGTTGAAAGGAGCGGTGGTTGGTGGCCGAGCATTGTGTTTACCCGCCACCACGAAATTGGAGTCACACAAATAAGGTCCCATCAAGTTGACGATCCCAAACCCTGTGGAAAAATTCTTGGATATGACGCGAATGCCCTGTATTTGTCAACAATGCTCCAGGATATGCCATTCGGAAAGGAACATATCATTCATGTTCCCGAAGCGCAAAAGGCCAGATCGGTTCCCAGGTTTGTCGAATACTTGCATGAAGGAAAGTGGTTCGGCTTCGCAGAAGTTGATTTGAAAGTGCCCGAGGAGTTTTTCCCCAAGTTTGAGGAAATGTGCCCCCTCTTTATCAACAAGCGGGTGCCGCAGGAAGCTGTACCAGACCACATGAAGGATTACCTGAAGCGCACCGGCAGAAACCGTGGGGATTGAAGAAAACTAGTGGGAGCGATGTCTGCAGAAAAAATGTTGGTATACGCCCCGCTCCTCCGTTGGTATGTCAACCACGGAGTGGATATCACAGCAGTTCACAGAACAATCAATTATCAACCGAAAAAGATCTTCACCTGGTTTGTGGAGCAGGTAACGGAAGCCAGCTGAACAGGGGATACAGACAAAAGCAAGGCGCTGTTGGCAGACGTGTTTAAACTTTTAGGGAACAGCGCTAATGGAAAAATGATTGAAGCCGTGGAGCGCGAAACAAACGTCATCTTCACGAAGAATGAAAAGGTTGTCGACAGAGCGTTGCGAAGCGCCTTCTTCTCAGATCTCGATGAAATTGGGAATGCCTACCAGTTGGAAAGCCGGAAGCCACAGATCAAATTCAGAAGGCCGTTCCAGGCTGGAATCGCAGTGTACCAGCTGGCCAAACTCCGAATGCTCGAGATTTACTATGACTTTGTGGACAAGTTCGTGGACCGCCGTGACTTCGAGTTGATCCAAATGGACACGGACAGCAACTACATGGCAATCTCTTGTGAAAAGTTAAAAGATGTGGTGAAACCAGAAATGAGAGCCCAATTCGAGGCAGAAAAAAATCACTGGCTTGCATGGGACAAGTGGAGCAGCCGCACGCCGGGCTTGTTCAAGCTGGAGTGTGAGGGAGACAGAATGAGCGCGCTGTGCTCAACGTGTTATTACGTGGATTCCGAAGGGGGCAAAAGCAAGTTCAGCACGAAAGGGATGAACCGGAGGCAAAACGCCATCAGGTGGGAAAGGTTCAAGGCGGCGCTCGAAGGACACAAAGACATGGCGACAAACAAAGGTTTCCAAATGAGAGAGGGAAGGATGGTGACTTATGTGCAGCAGAAGCTGAGTTTGAGCGCGTTCTACAAGCGGTGCGTGTTGCCAGACGGAATTCACACCGAACCCATCGAATATCACATCTAGCCAGGCTTGGCAGGAGGAAGCTCAGTATTCGGTGGGACAACCATCAACTCTTCCCGAACAAAGCTGCATTTAGGTCCATAATAACCCCCCACCTCAGGGTCAGCAAGCCAATACATCACAGGTTGGTTCGGTTTCACCATGATCCTATCAACGTCGAACACTTTCAAAGACCAAACCGGATCTGTGGCCCTTCTCACACCACCTTCCAACTCACCGGGTTGAAATAAATAGCGCACTTCCACACCAGGGGAGAGCCTTTTTTCGGCCATTCCAACAGGTCTGAAATACGGAGTTGCTGGCTGTGCGAAAACGGATTCTTTCCGGACCGTATCTGCGGATTTTAATCCTGTCAGTCTCATGGTTTGGTTGTTGAGAGCAGCCACAACCCTGGGAAGCCTTGCCACCCACACAACAGACCGCACACCTTCTGGAAGCCGCATTTCGAGTGCGTACTGGTGTCCAAACAGACGCTCAGCAAGTGTGCGGTTGAAGCGTTCCACAATCGTCTGGTCGCGGTGAATTTCAACACGCCCACGGCGAATGACCGTTCCATGTGTCTCCATGACTCTGGAAACAGCACCCATGAACTCCCGCTCGGGGTCCACCTACAGCAGCTTTGGCCATTTAAGAGGTCCGCGTTTGTAAATCCTTTTAAAGGCCCGCGCCACCTCGTCAGAATTTTTTGAGGTCAGGGGTTCAGCTGCCTTGAAGCGGCTTGCCACAACGACCACAGTCTGCGCATATTTGAAAGTTTTCCTTCCCATTCTATCGTGCGGCATAAAGAGCAGGTCAGCTTGTTGCACTGCGTTGGGTGTTGGCACATCAAACTTTGGCCGCGGAACGCGCCGCGGCGCGGGAAGAAAGATCTGCCAAAGGGCCTGCTTTTGCAACCACTGTTTGGCCACAGTTTCCGAAACCTTTGTAGCTTGGACCAGTTTTTTCACTGCGGCCAACCCTTTCCAATAACCTTTCGGGCAATAGTAAGTTTTTGAAAGGCGTTTCTGCACCTGCTTCAAGGCCGGAGTTTGCATTAAACTTATAAAATAGTGGGAAAGATTGAGGTGCATGCGTACGCGAATGCCATGTGCTGCGGACAAAAGCTGGTTGAGGACCATGAGAAGTTCGCACTCGTTCGCCGTACTTGCCAAAGGGTTGAGGAACCGGTTACCCCAACCAAAACCAGGGAGGAGCGGGGGTGGAAAGCCAACCCCGTTTCATGAACTCATGTTCGCAACATTCTCAAAAAACATGGAATATTCGACGCCGTCAACACCGGCCACCCATTGCGGTGGAAGTTTTTGGGAAACCTCATCCACGATTTCAGGGAGTTTTTCTTTCCCAAATCAGTGAACTACGTTTTCTCTCTCTTTGATTACTTTCAAGCGGTTCCAGAAGGCGTTTGGCCGCGCAAAAAAGAAATTCTCGCGAACCTCTCCCCAGCCGTCGAAAAAATACACCCAGCAACACGGCGCCGGGAGAAAGACAGGTTCGATGAATGGTGAAAGTGGGCTTTGAACCAAGTTCATTCTTCAATGTAGTGTTTGGCGTATTTCGCCTGGATTTTTTCGGGGACCTCCATGCAGTGGTCGCTGACGAAGTCGTCAATCAATTTCAGCCTGTCAAGAAACGCCCTTTCATCGAAAGCCTCAACCCTGAGGTAGAAGCGGATCACATCGATAATCTTTTTGTACTCAACCCGGGCGAAGTTGGCCCTCTCTGCATTTTTGTCGTATTTTTTGAAGCTTGCCACCCCTTTGGCCTCAAGCCCGAAAGCAGTCAAAGTTGCAAACACAATCGGATTCAAGGTAATTCCTCCTGCAACTTCAGAAGAAACGATGGCCTTGCCCGCCACAACATTGCAAAACAGGGTTTTTCTTTGGAAAGATCGGAACAACTTGTCATAGCCCCAATGTTTCTTGTGGTAAAAAACGTAAAGCTTCTTCAACATCTCGACGGTGTCCCGTTCAAGGGAGGGGTCGATGTGGTTGAAGTCGAACACACGAATTTTCTGAGGGGGGCTGTTGAAAACACGGTTGATCCATTTGACCATTGTGTATTAACCCGTTGAAAAATTTCACGCCCCACGAGGAAGGTATTACCCTTGAATTATTATTTCAACTCCCGCCGGCATTCATATTGACCACAGAACATTTTGGTTGCTGTTGTGGAGTGGAAATTGTGAGAAATCGCCCGTTGAGCTCAACCATTGTCCAGCACTTCCATTTGAGAAAGCGTCTTGTATTCGACTCCACGAAAAACTGGTAGGGGATCTTTTGAAAAGAA
Source organism: Pachyseris speciosa (assembly GCA_016490735.1). Lineage (NCBI taxonomy): Eukaryota > Metazoa > Cnidaria > Anthozoa > Scleractinia > Pachyseridae > Pachyseris > Pachyseris speciosa. The sequence continues at coordinate 359,610 of JAEMWC010000260.1, forward strand.
TATAGATGTCAATCGACAAAGTGTTAAAACTCCCCTTCACAATGAAAACTCTGTAACTCAAAAATTTTGAGAAAAACAACCCATGAAGTGTCCAGAACGAAGGAAAAATGTTTTAAGCGTTTGCGCGCGTACCACGAGTTTTTGGTCCCGTTATTCGGTCACTTCTCAAGTGATACACCACTCCATGTAATAATAAAGGGCGGGCTATTTTTATTGCCCCATGTTGATAAGCGAAAAGAGGAACGTTATTGTTATAAACACCCTGATTATTTAAATTCAAATTACCACCCAGCTTTGGTTGATGAATCACATGCCCATTCATATTCAAACCATTTTGCATTGTCAACCCATGGGCGCTCGAGCCGAACCGGGGGCGATCATTGTTGTAAACCCAGTGGTCATTTAAATTTAAATTTCCACCCAATTTTGGTTGAAGAATCAAATAACTGTTCATGTTTAAGTCATTCATCATTGTCATCCGCCCGTCGGTTCCGCCGAACAATGCTGCGTTTTCATCGATTACTTATTTGCCATTCAAATCCAAATCCCCACCCAATTTCGGTTGGTAAAGGGGAAACCCACCCAGGTCCAGGGAGGACCCCATTACCATTCCATTCAAAACAGCGCTCCCCCGAAACAAATCCAGGGTGCCGCTGCAAACCTTCTTGTTATTCAAATCCAAGTCGGTTCCTAGTTTTAAACCCAAGAGAAGCTTTCCCTTCATGTTTAAAGGAGCTTTCATGGTCATCATTCCACTGTCGACAGTCCAAAGTGTGTCAAAAACGCCAGAGCCCACGTTGGAAACATACCCAGACACCCCATAGACGTTAAAAAACCAGGTGGCCTGTGGTTGAACCCGTTGTCCTGCCATGCAGATCCAAATAAATGTAGTTGGGGGTGTTGTCGCTCCACCGGTGGAACTGAATGAGGGTTTTTGTGTATGGAGAGTTGGCGCTGCTGAAGGTATGCATGGTTTGGCTCGTGATGGACATGACGGTGGCGCTCGCTCTCACAGACACATTTTTCATTTCCGGCGGAAAGTACTCAACCACGAACGTGTAATACCCTTTCGACAGCGGAAAGAGATTGAATCCGATCCGAGAGCGGAAATCATCGCTGCCCGCGTCTTTGGTGAGAATGAACTCATAGGCGTTTTTGTTGACCCCGTGTGGGGAGGCGGGGAAGTTGAAAACCCCGTGGATCGTTATGTTGTTTTCGGATGAGGACTCGTCATCGTCGTCCATGAGGTAGGCGAAGTGGTTTTTTTGCCCGCCTGACTAGCAAAGGTGCGAATGATCCACATAGCCCTTCGTTGCCGCGTCTGTTTCGTTGACCGGCTTTTCAAGAGTGGTGATTTTGTGATCCCCTCATGCTGAGATTGCCTGTCATTGTTTGACTGCCATCCTTTTTCAGGAAGCTGTTCAAGGAATTATTCAGATAATTTTTTGTCGCTGCGTCAGTGTTAATAGTTGGGTCTTGCAAATGGGTGATCTTTCGGAAACCCACGTGCAGGTTTCCAAACATTGGCTCTGTGCCATCTCTTCGGAGGAAATTTTCATCGACATACCGCTTGTTCGCCGCGTCTGCTGTGGCAAAGGGGGGGTTGTTCATGTTCAAGTCTTTCTGCGCAATCGCATCGAACTTGGTTTGCAGACCCTCGTCCACATATTTTTTGTTGACGGCGCTTTTAGCAGGCGTACTAATATCGGCGTCTTTCAGATCTTCAATGGCATACCCGGCCATGTTCAAATCACCCCACGCTGGGTTCGTTCCATCGCGTTTCAAACAATATGCAATTTCCGATTCGACATAGCTTTTATTTGTGGCATCAAGGATATCTTTGGGATAACCAAGTTTGGTAATGAGATTCTCCCCCATGTCCATGTTGCCCGTCATCGGGGCGCTTCCATCGAGTTGGGCAAAAGTGGCGGGGACATAACTCTCGCTGACCGCATCAAGCGGGCCGGCTGGCGCGCCCAGGTTCTCAATTGGGTGCCCACCCGCGTCAAGAGGGCCCGTCATTGGCGTGCTCCCATCTCGCTGCAGAAAATCCTCCGTCGGCACCCCCGCTGCCGTCGCGCGTCTTCTGAAAGTTCCGCGCCGCTTGGCAAACCACCCCATGCTATATTGTTTCGTCGAAATTTTTCTTCATCAGTTTTTGCGGTTTGTCGAAGCAAAAGAAGGAAAACTTCTTATCGGTGGCGCGGTCCAACAGGTCAGGGGGCACGCCCAACTCGTCGACGATTCGTTTGTTTTCCCTTGGGAGGAAACTGAACAGGCAGAAATGGCTGCAGTTGTCCCGGATGTTTTTGGGAACCTTGTAATAGGTCTGGGTGTGATAAATGACGCTGCAGTTCCTGTGCCGACCGTTGATGAAATAGTTTATGATGTCGTTTTGGTTCTTTTCGCAAACCAAGTCATCGAACACGACGATTTTTTGATTGTCCGGCGGCAGCTCCTCAAGGGGGATGATTACGTCGCCTGGCGCCTCGATGACCTCGTACCCCACCTCAGAGTCGATGGTTTTGGCAAAGTCGCGCAAGAGGGCTTGATACTTGTGCTGGTGGAGGTTTTTCGAAAAGAGAAAGACCTTGTCGAACTCCAACAGCTTGTAGAGCATGTGCAGCAGAATGTTCGTCTTCCCGGAGTTGCTGGGCCCGCAGATCAACATCCTGAAAATATCTGTGGGCATGGAGGGGTGTTCCGGCCGGAAACCGTTGGTGGCGGCTACCTCGGGTTCATAATTTGGAATTGTCATTTCTTCCCTCTTTAGATACAGGCGGGAAAAGCGCCATGTCTTTGAAAAAGTGGAGGCAACAGGCACAGGCCGAAGTCGAAGTTGAGAAACAGGAGCAGGAGATCCGGCAGAAATACAAAACAAACCGAATCGCGAAAGAGGTTGGCCAGATTGAGGCTTAAAAGCTTTTGAAACCGGTCACAAAGGGGCTGGACCGAGGTTTGCAGGCACCTTTGGAAGAGGCGGGAGGTCCCGACTACGCAATGGATGAGTTCGACCGAATCAACCCCCTTCGATGGGGGAGATTTCAGGCCTGAGACTGAAACACCTCCGCCAACCCCCAGAGAGGGGCAGGAAGATTAGTTTTTTCCATCACCACCTCCAACAACACCACCATCGCCTGTTGAGGAATATGCTGAAGTCCCCCTCCCCCCACCACCACCACCGCGCCAAACGTGGGATAAACCGGCGGTGCCTGGCTTGCTCGAAGGGACCAGCGAATCTGTTCAGTTGCAAACGATCAACCGGCTTCTCACCCAGTACGGGGACGACCCCATCTACAGAGTGAAAACGAAAGGTTCCCCATTCCATGGGTTTTCAGTGGCAGATCTTCGAAGAGTCCAAGAAGAGATTTATGACCGCAGAAGAGGGGGTAGGCCTGCACCCGCCCCAAGGCGAGAGGTTTCTCCTCTGCAGCTGCAAGAGGGAAAAAGGGGCTCAAACAAACCCCACCGAAAGAAAAAAGACCCCGGCCGACCACAGATTGGGAACAGGCAGTCTTGTCGCGCCAGCCCGCGATGGAAATTGAGTAGGACGGCGATGATTACACTTCATGGCCTGAATGGGAAGAAAACTGGGGGAAACAGAGGGGAGCGGGTTTGGAAAGGGCGCCGAGAAAATGATCAAATGAAAATGTTTTATTAAGTGAATCCTCCAGTACAGCCGTAAAGCTTAATAAAGATTATTATTATTATTATTATTATTATTATTATTATTATTATTAATGAAGTTTAAAAAAAAGATATTATTATTATTATTATTATTATTATTATTATTATTGTTGTTATTATTATAGTACTATTCTGGCCCGGGATGAGACAAGTAGTCTTTGATATGTCCAACAACTGTAGTACCTGCGCATAATAAAGATTATTATTATTAGTATTATTATTATTAATGAAGTTTGAAAAAAAGATATTATTATTATTATTATTATTGTTATTATTATTATTATTATTATAGTACTATTCTGGCCCGGGATGAGACAAGTAGTCTTTGATATGTCCAACAACTGTAGTACCTGCGCACAGTATGGATCGAAGTCAACAAAAGAACATATGAGATCGCTCTCGATCCCAACACTACCATGGCAGATCATAAGCCAAGACATCTTCATGCATAGTCAGAAATATCAAATGTTCAAGCAAGCAACCGTGGACAATAATCCTGCTGGTATACGTGGATCAAACTGGTGATCTGATCGGCGTAATAAAATCAACAAAGATTATAAAAGCAAAGGCCGATACAACGTAGAATGGTTTTAAGTTTTGTGAACTATATTTCGGCTGGCCAAACCAGCCTTCTTCAGGTACAATGAGAATTTACATTGGAAGCGGTATTTATGTAGTAATAAACCGGAAACACGTAAAACTAAAATGATTGACAGTGTAAAATAAAATACTAGACAAAAGTGTAAAAAAAGATAAACTTCAGAAACCTACCTTGTAACAGTATGCCATTCCTCTGGATGACTGGATTGAAGTCGATGAACTTGACGAAACTTTGAGCGAAACTTTAGTAATGAACCGGAAACACGTACAACTAAAATGATTGACAGTGTAAAATAAAATACTAGAAAAACCCATAATGATCCCTAAGACGCCTGCCCGGAGAACTCGCAAAAGAAAACATACTACAACTGTATCCTGACTGAGAATTTCGAAGGCCTTGGCTGCTTGGGATCCCCATTTCATTTTGAGGTAAAAGCTGACATTTCACCAGTACAAATGCCAATCCATCAAGTTCCTGTAACCAAACGCATAAAAGAAAAGGAAGCCCTTGACAGATATGCTATAGCCGGTGTCATAAAGAAAGAAGAGAAACGCACCTCGTGTTGCACCAATGAGGTCATTAAAGAGACACAAGGATCTGCATTGACCCCAGTCAAACAAGCAGTAAGGGTATTCTGAGACCAGTATTCCAAATGCCACCACTGTCTGAACAACAACTTCATTTACTCTGCCATGCCAAATGCTTCTCATTAGTAGATGTCAGAGAAGGGTTTCTATATGCGTACCCCTGGATGAAGCCTCGTCACTCAAGACGACAATGCACACGTCCTACGGGATATACCGATGGCTACGCCTCCCATTTGGTATCTCAAGCGCCCCGAGTAATTTCAGAAGCGCCTGGTGTCAGCTGTAGGGGACCTTGACAGAATACTGTGCATCACAAATGACATACTTGTCTTTGTATTATCATCATCATTATTATTATTATTATTATTATTATTATTATTATTATTATTAAAAAACTATCAAGAAGCAGAGAAAGATTATGACCGCCGTTTGTGGCCCTTATGGAGCACTGCTCAAAAAAGAACGTACCGTATTTTCTCTATTTAACGCCTGACCCCAATTAAACGCCGGCCTCGT
>JAEMWC010000260.1:370000-412500 GCA_016490735.1 Pachyseris speciosa
ACGATTTTGAAATGATTGCTTTTACTCGAACCAACCACAGAGGCAGTTTCAAGCTTCAAGCATCCACTACGGCTAAAACAAACGCACTAAAAACTGAGCCAATGAGAGCATAGATTAGATTCCGGTAGCCTTTTTTCCAGTAGCCTATGAGAAATGGCATACTTTTGAACTTAATTCCGTTTATCTACTCTAATAAGATAATAATAGAAAAGGACAGCTAGGTCGATTTTGCTTTTGTTTTTGCAATATATAGCGGAATTATCCTATATCAAACGTAACTTATACACCATCGTAATGTTATTATTTTGATACTTTTTTTTTTCTGAGGATCCATCTATTTTTTTTTCTCCAACTAAAATCGAGAATGATGCTGGTACGAGCAAACTGGTACAAGTCCCTCCCTAGCGTTACAATATTTTGAAAAGTTGGTACACTTATGTCGCCTACATGGTAGCCAGTGACGCCATCCAACATGGCAGACCTTTCAAAATTTTCACTTTTCATTATAATTTCTTTTTCCTCTCTCCTCAAAATTTAACTTTTTTACTCAGAAAATATACTTTTCAGTTAACTAACTTTCTGGCCCAGAATATGGCTGAATAAATTTAAAGTTTCAACTTTTTTGCCATAACCACACCTCACTTGTCATTTAATATCTTCTATTTCACCAAATTCACAGTAAATATATATCTCAAAGATAAACAAAAAACCGAGGAAAGCTTGCATACCACCCTCCCTCTGTACGTCCAAGGATTAAAACATTAAACACGTGCCAAGTATTCAATGAATAGATCTGTGGTAAAACTCAAAATTAAAATCACCGTTTTCGGAGACCGCCGGTCACTAATTCTATCCAATCATAACTTATACGGAGTTAAAAAGAAAACCTAAGGCAATCAACACTCGATTTTTGTCTTCATTTGTTGTCTCTTGTCTCGCATCGGACTAGTCACTAATCTTATGGCAAACATTGCCAACATACTTGACGTCGACATACTTTCCTTTCTCGTCCTCAATGACAAATAGCAGCTTTACCCTGCATTCAGGGCGCTTGCATTCTGCTGCTCCTCTGAAGAATGGTGCTGAGTGCAACTTGCGAGAGTTTTCGCATCTCACGTGGTTGTTCTTGAATCGCAAACTGCACCAAGGGTTGCTCCGCTTGACTTTGAAACCAAAGATTCTTGTCCATTCTCCACCCAGCAGTCTACCTCCGCTTGGAAAGGATTTGATAGGGATCTTTTCCCAGTCTTCTTTACTCAGCTTGAATCGTGTTTTTGCCTTATCCATGTTAACCCGAAAATAGGTCTCTTCATTGTCAGAGAAGGAGTCATCTACGGTCTGTACGTACCAACAAAAACAAAACAAAATTTAACAATTGGAAAGGGCGCGAGAAGGAGACATTGACTGGTCATTAACATGCCTGCACATTACACATTATTATGTTTGCATTTGAACTGATGCCAAAATGGTGCGACATGCCCCTTCAATTTCTGATCGCTTAGGTTGCCCCTGGGATGTGCGTAACACTCGTTTTTGTAATAATAATAATAATAATAATAATAATAGTAATAATAATACTACTACTAATAATAATAATTTAATTACTTATATAGCGCTGTTACATTATTACATTGTACATAGCGCTTTACAACAGTAGTAAATAAAGTAATTACATACAGTGAGTATTAATTAACAAAAATTAAGAAGTAAAACATAGTTTACAACTCAGTATACTAATTCACTCAATCGAAACAAAAAAAGGAATTGTATTACGTAACTAACTATAAAAGCTAAAATAAATTACTATTTACGATAGAACTATGCTATCAATAATAATAAAACTCAACAATGATATGCTTGTTTAAATAGATAAGTTTAAGCTGACTTTTGAAGACATCAACGCTTTCAGCCTTTCTTAGTCGGAGAGGTAATTCTTTCCAAAGTTTGGGAACCGCAAGGAAGAGCGCTTTATCACCATGCGTGACTGTCCTAAATCTAGGAACAGTAAGAAGTTCTTGTGAACACGATCGTAATGTGCGGGCATAACAACGTCGATTCAGCAGAACCGAAAAATAACTAGGGGCAAAAACATTGAGTGATATATAAATCAATAATAGAAACTTAAAAATGATACGTTGAGAAACAGGTAGCCAGTGAAGCCTTTTAAGAACTGGATATATATGGTCATGCTTTCGGGCACATGTAACAACACTAGCAGCGGTATTATGGACTAATTGAAGCCTGCTAAGCAGACATTTGGGTAGGCCATATAAAAGAGAGTTGCAGTAATCTAATTTGGATGACACAAAAGCATGGACCAATGCTTCAGTAGAACCCTCGTCCAAATATTTCCTAATCTTGCCAATGTTCCTCAGATGGAATTGGGAAGATTTGCACATTTGGCTGATATGATCATCATAGGATAAAGCTTGATCCAACAAAACACCAAGATTACGCACAGTGGGCACATGGTTAATTGCCTCATCTCCTACTTGAATTGACGTAATAGCAGGTCTTGGTTGTGTTTTGAACTTATGACGACAAGCTCAGTTTCATCATCATTCAGTTTTTGCTTATTTTTAATCATCCATGCGTCAATATCTTCAACACAGCCTTCAACCCTATTCCTCGCCTGGAACGCATCCCCAAGGGAATCACACTTGAAGGTAACATAAAGCTGAGTATTATCAGCATAAAAGTGATAATCTACTTTGTGGGCCTTGATGATATCAGTCACGGTTGCGGAGTATAGCAAGTAGAGAATAGGACCCAGAACTGATCCTTGTGGCACCCCACAAGTCAAAGATCTAACACTTGACTTTCCACCCTCAACATGACTTAGTATTTACGTGACTCTAAATAGGATTCAAACTAGGCTAGGACAGATCTAAAAGTAGAAGAAATAGAGATTTCCTGTTGTCAAGGGAACAGAGATTTTTACAAGTGAAGTAGTCAGCAAAGGAGTTCGGAAGTGTGCTGCTATCAGGTCTTAGTGGATAACGTTTAACAGTTTCCTTCTGTAACAACTTGTTAACGACACCGAATAAAACCTTCTGGTCATCAGAATGTTCTTGAATGATCTCTTTGTAATAGTTGGTCTTTAAGGTATGATCATATTGTTAACAACTCAACTTTGATTTACATAATTCTTGCGATCACATTCCAATTTGGATGAACGCCATTTCCGTTCTAATCGTCTCCTTTTGTTTTTCTAAAGCAGGGGCACCCAACAACAAGTTTCGGTAGATATCTGGAGGGTAATTCGCCTTGCGCTTTCGGCGTCGATTAAAGAGTGCACTCGGATTTTCGTAACTAAAACGTAGCCTAAAAGATTCGAAATTGGGAAATTATAGCCCCTGAGGTTTTGGGAAAGGTCGTAATTGCTGTTTTTGGTAGTCAAAACCGTCAGCTAGCATTTTCGGAAAGAAAATAGTCCCTAGAAAGTTCGTGGAAAGTTCATTTCAAATTGCATTTTCTCAAAGGAAGATTTTGTTCCCTAACATTTTTGGGCAATTAAAATTTCAGCTAGGGAATCCGAACAGATGAACTTCTTCTAGCTTATGAAAACATCGCTTGAAAAAGACACAATAAGGCACTTAAAAATGCCTTTCTACAGCTTTTGGTTGATTTGGCTCGTTGGGTACCCCTGCTAAAGGGCCACCTCCTGGTTATACCAAGGGGCGGAAGGGCGCACGATAACATGCTGCTGCTTAATTGGGGCATGTTTGTCCAATACTGAAGACAGTGTGTTGTCATACTGCTCAACCAAGGCATTTAAATCATCAGATGGATCATGCGGCAGACACAGAATCACGTATGTCACCACAGAGAGATTCAATATCTATAGGACGCAATTTGCGGAAAGTCCCATTTTTCCTGAAGATAGGTTTTTCAAGGAGCAAATCGCAGTGAACAGCATAATGATCAGCAATGGCTGGATCCCTAACCCAGGTGCGACTAATTAATGTGCCTTCAGATTTGGTGATAACAAGGTCAAGTGTATGACCTTTCTCGTGGGTAGGACCGCTGACATGTTGTTTCAAACCAAAGGCATTAAGGATACCAACAAATTGCTTGGCATGAATGTCAGAGGTATCATCTAGATGGAAAATGAAGTCACCAGTTATCATTAAACAACCAGAGTATTCAGTCAATGTTCACTCGAGAAGTCGACAAAATTTCTGATAGAAAAGCGCATAGGTGCTATCATTAGGTGGACGGTAAACACACAAACTTCCATGATCTCAAACGTCTCAAAGTTATCGCAGACGTTGCTGTTGACATCAAGAGTTTCTTTAAATAAGAATCCAATACCACCCCTTGGAGTGTTACTCATGCGAGGGGCATGTATGAAGTGATACCCAGTAGGACACAGGGTACCCACTGTCTCTACATCCTCATACCATGGTCTCAGCCATGTTTCAGTTATTATGGGTACATCCCAATCGTTTTCAACAGCATTACTGTTTACGGGGCATCTCCCTCCAGTTTAAAAGTAGCCCTTTTATTTCTCCTCCGACATTCAACTCAGAACCACTGAGGAAAAACATGATCCTTAATTTAAGCGAGTTATTGCTACATTCTGTTCTTTTTTATTAGTTTTCACGTTGTTGTTTATTGTGTTACGAAATAGATCTTCGCTTCCCGAAAATTAATGTAGCTATAAATATGTATATTCTGTTCTGGATAGCAAAACAAGTAAGTTATGGTTATGGTAATATATCAACATACCGCACATATCACATATTTTTAGACTGCGAGTAGTCTCTAATTTCGGCGATGGATTTGGGGCGAGCGAAAGACAAGCGCGCGCGCATAATCCATCGCCGAAATTAGAGACTACTCGGAGTCTACATATTTTCGTGGCGGTTTACAATTCTTCTATGGGGAGAGATCGGACGTCAGACTTTAAAGGGGCCCCTTGCAGCCGCTATCAGCTATTCTCACCCACCCGTCCAACCCACGCATGAATGTGTAAGACAGATGGAATCAGAAAACATATGGCGCTTGTGCTAACATTGCTTGATTGGTTCATGACTTAAACTAGCCGCCAAAGTCTATTTTATTTTCAGAGTACGAAAGCCGAGTATGGCACTGTCGTATAGGGTAGAATATATATTTTGAACGTAAACAATTAACGTACACCCGTATTAAGGGCTTTGTGACTTGTGGTGAAAATACACTGACTTGTCGCAGCAATTGTGTGTGTGCTTGGCACAAGTATCCTACACACTGGAAATTGCTGGGACAATTGGGTTCATCAGCCACGACATCGTTGTCGTTTGCCAGTATTTGAAATGAATGCAACCTGTGGCCTCTCTGCGGGGTAGCCCCTACTGTACATAGGTATGGACTAATAGGCCTCCAGTAATACTTGCCATTCTGTTCTGGGTGACTTCGTCCAAAGAAGGCGGAAAGGGCTGAGTGAGATGATCACCACTTTGAACCTACAGCAAAAAGTACATTTCAGCCTTTGTTTAGACTGTTTGGTGTTTATGAGTCATGAGAGCGCGCACGTACATGTGCGTACACTGTAGCTAGGTGGGCAATAAACTGATAGATCAGCTTAGAGACTAACATTCAGTTTAAATGTTAAAGCTGTAAAGATGGATGTGAGATGGAAAAATTTGCTCAGATCATCTCCTCATTTAGGTGTTTTCCAACAAAATTGCTACGCAAATAGCGTAACATTACGCGCGCTTTGTATCCTTGCAACTGACCTTCACGTACCTGTAAAGGAACATGGGTCACCATTGATAGAGACGTTCTGTCATGGCTTACAGGTACCATAATAACTCCTGGCCGGTGTGGCACCACGTGGAAATTTGCTGACTTGTCACAATTTTGGGTGTTTCTGATATGGCAGACACACCGACAGTTCCTGGGACAGGTGTGGCCATCAGTCTCAACATTGTCGCTTGTCAGTATTTGAGATGGGTGCAACCTATGGTATTCCTGCGGACGGTTGCTCCAATTGTAGACAGGTACTGGCTTATAGGCCACCTGTGGTATATTGTCTTGGGAACCTCTCATGCCCAAGTTTTGCGTTCGCTTATGTGTATTCATGCCGTAAGGAGGCATTGTAGGTCGTGGATACACTTGCCCAGAGTTAGCGTCATTATCTTCATAACTTATCTGGGAGGGTAAATAAATATGGTGACAGATGTCAGCATTACAGCCAAGAGACTTTTAGACAGGGGTTGCATAGTGGAGGGATCTGGTTCGTTAAGGGCCAGAAGATCGACAGAACCAGTGAGTATGAAAAAGACCAATACTTTAAGGTCTCTGTATTACATAATACGTTGAGTGTTGTCCCGAATGACCTGCGTCTTATTTTGAAAGATTCAATAACTTCAGCCATTTCAGTTAGTCAATGGCTCCTCTATTTTTTACTGCATAGTTTAGAGTTGGCCGATTCTTCCTAACAGATAGAGCGGGTTCAATTGAGTGTCATAAATCCGAAACCAAACCAATTACTCTGACCAATCACAACCGATCTAAACAGTGCACCGAGCCAATAAGAATACAAAGAAATTACATGCAGCCGGCGCAAAGCGCGGGAAAATGCGCGCGTACAAGTCTCCATTGCTTTTGGTTTTGCTTCTCATGGGTAGAAAAAGTGGCGCGAATTTTGCTGGCCAATCACAGAACGAAGCAATGCAAAACCAAAGCAAAAGCAATTTACTTTCGGTGCTCAATTGAAAACCGCCCCAAGGACATAGCATTGGTATCGTAACCCTAGTTACTGAGGAATGAGAGGATTTTTCTTCAGCATTACCGTCCCTTCCTTGGTAGCCAAAAACAAATTCATTTATATGAAATAGGTCGTTTTAGTCAACGGATCGGAACTAAGAAGTTCAAAAACTAGCACAGCTTGCACAGCTACCACAAGGTTAAAAGTATGAATGAAAATGAAGAATTGAACACTCAAGCCATTATAAACCTAAACCTATCACGCGCGTACGGTCTTAACTTTGGCTAATACGAAGAACGCCCAAAAACCGCTAGACCGTCGTGTTTTACATTGTATTTGTGTTTGTCGCACGCTTAGAGCAGTTTGCCATTGCTTTTGCATGTGTCAGTTGCTGTAGACGAGCCTTAGAAAACAATCCAGAGATTCCATTGTCACTGACATAAGTCAACTCGCGTTTTTGAGGGACATCTTACCCTTTTTGCCATCTGGTACACTGTTGTTTGGGCGTTTATGTTTGCGGAGAGGTGCTTGTCCATCTGCTTGCCAGCCTCAAGCCTTTGTAACGGTTCAACCTGAGGATTGACAAAGTCTTCATGGAAACCTTCATACAGAGATTCAGCGACATTTGTTCTCTGAATTCTGCTCCGAATGTCTGCATGAAAACTTGACTCCAATGGCAGTGAACACATGGAAAACTGATTGTTAATTGTGTTCGAAAAAGTCCTTGTGTTTTCTCGTTTTACAGGCGTTTCACCTCTTTTCTCCAGTGAGCATTTCTGCCTGTCGTGAGTACTATCTTTCTCCATCTCCCAACAACCACTCGGGATCAAATCATTCAATGAGTACATAGCAATCTTTGTGGAAATTCTTTCAGCTATTGCATACCCGCATAGAATGGAGTATTTCTGCAACAGAGAATAAATATTTTAAACCACTCAAACGATGTCTAATGAAAATATCTATGGACTGTTAAGGTGGCCAAGATCTGCGCATTCGCACTGAGCTGCAATACGCCCTAAAACAAAAGTTGGAAATTTGAAGCAAATGTAACCCCCAAGCTATATTTGCTTTTGCTTATCCTTGTGTTTTGCATTTGTCCAGAAATTCCTGGCTTTCCTCCTGGCTTTCCTCCAACTTCGCAAGTGTTTGTTATTTACGTCACTATCACGGCTGTATAGCTCCATGGTCACAATGGCTATAAAATTTGCATGAATATTACGTCAGTAAGTACCATTGAAGTGTCAATATATTTAGCCTCGTTTCACGTATACCTCCGCAAATGCTATCTATTGCAAAACCTGCAATTTATGCAAAAAAATGTAATCGGCGAAACAAGAAGACGACTAGGCGACCGATTCCGAGAACACCTACGAGATGTTGAGAAAGATTACAAAGACGCAACTAAACCAGTCCCTCGGCATTTCAATCTCCCTAACCATTTCAAGGAACACATGTCAGTCGGCGGCCTTTCCGGCCGTGAAAATCTAGAGCTAAAATAAATCTTTAAAATCAGCACCCTTAATCCCCATGGTATTCACGAACGCTTTTCACTCAATTAATTTATTCCTGTTTTTCACGTTACCACCAATAGCGTCATTCTATGTTCTGTGTATAAACCATACACAACCCACATTTCCTCGATTCGATCAATGAAGGGCTAACGCTAGCTCGAAACGTCAGCTTTTAAAATCCATTTGCGGTGGTGAATATACCTTATCAACTCGGTTCCATTAATAAACCAAATTTTCCTGTTTCACTCCCCCGCCGACGCAGCATCATAGTTTCTTTAGAAACTAACCTCCTTTATCTCTTTAGCCTCTGTAGACTAATTGGGAACAGTAATGAACTTTAAGATAAAATATATACAATGATGGTGTAATAAGAGTTGAGTTAATCGTTTGCCTCATGATTGAGTCACATAAATGTGAATCACGACGTTTCGACCGCTATAATGCTGGTCTTCTTCAGGCGATTGTGCGACTGGCTGCGTATCAGTATAAGAAGCATCCATGGTATATGATTTCAGAATTACAAATCCTTATATCCACGTCCTCTTGAAATACCGATGGCATGCGGAGTCCCTAATTAGGTTTCCCTGCGGTCGGGTTTACATTTCAGGCTGTGGAGGATGTGGGTTTTGCAAGGTGAAAAGGTTCTTAATTGGTGGTAGTTTACACAGTTGATCTCTATGAACGCCATACTAAGGAAGTCTGCGTGGTTTGCATTTGCTGAGCTCAAACTAAACAACGGGCGCTATGGTCGCCAGAGAGTGATTTGCTTGTCATCGATTTCCCGAAGTATCGCAGGGATACTTGAGACACAGGGCTATGATCTCCAGATAATGACGTCAATAATGAAGTCGTTATAATTGACACATACTAGTACGAATTACGCCCCTCCCCTCCCCCTCCTCCTCCCGCCTATGTTGACAGGCACGCCAGGCCGTAGCGCCAATTAACAACACGTGTAGAACAAAATGCAACGTGGTTTTAAACGTGATACTCTGCGTTCATACTTCGTTCCACCTTGCTTAAGAAATTCGTTGATCTCCAAGTTGTCCTAGGCACTAAAATCAGATAAGACGGAAACACAGGATAGGGTATTTGATTATTACTCTGCTATGTTACTGAAAGTGTTTCTCCGCCATATCCTGTGTTTCCGTCTTACCTTGGATATTTTAGTGCCGGGGACAACTTGGAGTTCAATGAATTTCTTAAAGGATGGTGGATATGACGGATGCATGGGGAAAGTATTTCCAGATCTCTTAATGGCATAATGATTATGGTATTTGATTATTACTTTTCTATGTCACTGTAAGTGTATTTCAGCCATCTCCTGTGTTTCCGTCTTAAGCCTGGTTCACACTAGCGACATAACGACATAACAACATCAACGTAACGACATAAGAAAAAGATCAGTTTTATCTTTATGCCGTTATGTTCATGCTGTCATGTTGCTAATATGTCATTATTTCTGCATGTTCACACTGGAAACATAACATCCTTTTTATGTCGTTATGATGATGTCGTTCTGTCGCTAGTGTGAACCAGGCCTTATCTGAGATATTTTAGTGCCGGGGACAACTTGAAGTTCAATGAATTTTTTAAAGAATGGTAGATATGACGAAAACACGGAGACAGCACTTACAGTTGTAGAGGAGTTAGGAATATCATCATCTTCAGTATTGTTTAATAGTAGTTTGATATTTATGTAATATTTCGTGGTTGTGCATTCAGTTCTGTTTGCGAAATTCCTTTCTCGCCGCAAAACACACTGCTTGCACAAATATTTCCGACAGGAAATAAAATTGCTAATGTCAAAGGTTTTACATCCATATTTTGATCGTTCTCTCCTTCTTAATATGCCAGGGGCATTGCTAAGGACATACTTTTGTCTTTCTTTTCCATTTGAATTTTTGGGGGTAGGATACAACGCGGCCAGTGCACTGGACTGCAGGCTTTGTTTTTGTTTGCACGAGTTTGGAATATCGTGTTCTAATATGCCACACTCACTAAATTTCTCGAAAAATAGTCATGCCAAAAAAAAACATGACGGAGCATATAATCGTTCTTTTTTCTGAACATTTATTCATTGCTTTCAAAGCAAGCATACGTTCGTCAAAGATATTGAATACAGGGACCGCGCAGGGGGAGGGGTCGGGGGAGGCCAGCCCCCATCCCCCACCAAGTTTCCACCACCCACTTTTTGTAGAAAAATTAATAAATTCAGTAAAAGACATATCCAAAACAAATACTACTCCGGGATAATAGTGCTTGGCTAAACATCCA
The DNA here is from genome assembly GCA_016490735.1 of Pachyseris speciosa. NCBI lineage: Eukaryota > Metazoa > Cnidaria > Anthozoa > Scleractinia > Pachyseridae > Pachyseris > Pachyseris speciosa. The sequence goes on from JAEMWC010000260.1 coordinate 380,483, forward strand.
AATGTATGATTGGTTCCTGTCGATCCTGTCTGGTGAAATAAATTTAAAACCACTATCTTTACAATTCACTTAGTTGTAGTCTTCTGTTATGTTGGTGATTAAAATGGGGTTGACAGACCAACGCGACTCCTGCTATGTGTCCATTGTGTGAAACAAGCATATCTTTAAGCTATTTTCCTTTTCTAGCAGAAATAAAGGGAGGTTCCTTGAATATCTCTCTGAGTAATGGTTGTACTTAAGATGCCATTTGTCCATTAGTATGTCTTTCAAACATGGTAACTATGGTTGAAATTGCGTCACGAAGGGTAGAAGCTTTTTGTGCGTTCTTTGTTTCTGTGTTAGAGCTTTTTTTCTGTCCGCATGGTTAACTTATGAGAGTATCTGTTCCACCATTTTCTTAGGGTAACTTCTAGAGATAGGTTTTCTATGTTGTCTGCGAAAGTAACTCTTGAAGAGTTACTCAAGAAAGGCTCAAACAAAAGACTCAAGAAACGTTTACTAATCTTACAGTACTAAACAGTCACAAAGACAGAACAGACAAACTTTGCCTTGCTAACGTGGAAAATGAAATTTGTTGGAGAATTTCGGTACATTCAGAGAATCCGATTTCGTGACAGTGAGCGAATAAATGAGCCAAAATTATGATTACTCTACCTTCGTTTCCAGATTAAGTTAAGTGCGATTACAAAGTTTATTTTGTCACTAACCCCTTTCTCTAAATGCTTGAATTGAGTTGAAAAGTGTAGAAAAGGATATCACTTGATTTTTTTAGTTAATAAAATATTTTACTATTGCTAGACGAAGTTTATTAATGAAACGAAATTATATGCGTTTTAATTATTGTTAGAGTTAGTCCCCTTCCCTCACTTGAAAACTCGGGAGCCCCCCCCCCCCCCCCCCAACAAAGATTGTTCACTACGCAGCGTTCGGTATTCGCTACCTACAAAAAGCTTTGGAGGCTTTAAATGAAATACCAAAAGCATTCTACACCGCTATTTCGTTCCGAATACCATGGATAATCCGAGAAGCAAAAAAAGAGTGTCAGAATTTAAATCAGCTATTAACTAAAATGCTATAAAAAATCGTGATGGCAAGTGCTCCTGCTCGGCAGCTCAACAGTAAGGTATGTATCCCTCTTGCTTTAACTTAAATTGTGTTTAGTCTAAGGATGAAGAGTTACGTCTTGCATATAATTCAAGTAAGAGTGCTAACGTTGCCCCTTCTTCTGACTCTGCTGCAAATTATTTGAAGTCCTCTTTTAAGCAAAATGTTACCTATCGTTGAAGACAAATGTTCAGTGGTCTCAGTCAAAGTGGCATACAACTCATCTAAAGAAACAAGAGACCCTGGCAAGTTGTGGTTACAAATCTGTACGAAACGAGACGAGTGTGACAAAGCCATGAAGAAAATCAAACAGATCGCATTTTTCTTTTCTTCAGTAGCAGTTATAGTAAAGAAAGTTAGGAAAACGAATGTCAAGAAGACAAAGAGGGTGACGAAAAACGGCGAATAAAAATTCTCAGAGAAAGAAAAAGATCTTTTGGCCTGCAATATCGTATTGGATTGCTCTCCAATTCAGAGATGAGCTGAGAGTGTCAACTATTCCAGGTCACTCAGGTATGGAAGTGACAGCTAAATCTGTACAAGAATGTACGAGAGGAAAGGCGGAAAATGCAGTAGCACCCTTGTGCACAACAGTGAAAGATCACAATAACAGCTTCATGTAAAGAAGAGTTGATTTGTCATTTCAGCATTATTTAGAGGCGCTAGCATCGCAGATATTGGCAAAGCCAGTTCCGTCAATTCACGGCAGCGAACGTGTGGTCCGCCTGCAAGTTGCAAGTCCCGTTTTTTCATCGGAATTGCAAAATAGAGCCATCCCGGCAAGCACTAGAGCTGGTTTCGTATTTGACGTCTTTGGAATAACGAGAGCCGAACTCAACTGTGGACTAGATTGTAGAGCATGTTGGGAAATAAAGAGAGCACATGGAAAAGATGGCGTCGTTATGTTTTTGCGTCTTGAAAGAATTTCGATGAAAAATCCATAGACGTCCTTCGATAGTCGGATGAAAAGAAGCGACAATGGTAGATGAAGAAAATGCGAGGCGAAAACGAACCATGCCGAAGCATTTACGTGACTACGTGGACGTTCCGGGACAAGCGACAGCTGTGAACAGCCAGAAAACAGAAAGCACTTCGATCACGAGTGGTGGTGATCATCAAACCAGTAAAAAGAGTGGCGAAACAAGCAAATCAAGATCATCTTCTGCCAAAGAACGAACGAAGGAGGCTGCGAGGGAAGCTAAGCTAGCAAAATTAAAAGGAGAGCAGCTAAAAGAAAAAGCGTTATTGGAGGTTCAGATCGCTACTCAAAAGGCCGAACTCGATGCACACAGTTCACCATTAAAGAAGTAGAACAGGAAGCTAACTTGAAAGCACAAGAAGCGTTACTTCTGCAAGAAGAGGCAAGTGAAGATGAGATTAGCGAAAGAATGAAAGACTTTAAAGACAACCAGCTGATTGCAGAGGACGAAAAGAATGTCAAAATCGAGCAAGCGTTTGGCGATACAAAAAAAGAAGATCTCCCATCCAAAGATGTCAAATTTACCACTAAGAAAGGAGCGGAATGGTTGAAGACGGTGACACCCAAACAGGAACAGGACGAGCCTGGTGAAAAGGCCCATGAGTAGTATACCTTCAGCAAAATTAACCCCTTTTCTGCGTTCCCTTTGCGTTCCGTTTGCGTTCCCCTTTGGATTCCCTCGCCAAAAATGCGTTCCTCCATACTAATGAGTGTCGCTCTAGTTCAATAGCAACAATAGACCTGCCCAAACTTGCCCGATCTCTTTTATCCCTGATTGGTTCATGTAGAATGTATTACGTGTTCAAAATAAAAGCGGGTAGATTTCGAAAGCGCTATCGTTCAAGCATTCGCTTCGCTAGGAAAAAGGTCTAACTGTCACCAATATTTTTTCAGACATTGCTCCAAACATGCAAGTCGAATCAAGCGCTAATGTTGTAACTTGGTTGAAAGCATTAAAATACAGGAACGTATTTGTTGTGTGGCAACAAAACTGATCCATCTATTCGAAAAACCGCTTGGCTCTGACTGTTCTTTTATTAAGCGGTAGTTCCGTTCACACAACCAAAACACACACATGACAGAAATTTTAACCGAAAACTGCGTTCTCCTCTATCTCAATACTGAAAACCCCGATACTATCTGACCTCTCAGCTTTGGCGATGAGAGATGTGAGAAAGAAAATAAATTCTTAGCTAGCTTTTTTCGTTTTCCGCTCCGTTAGTCACGCACGCGTTATGCAAAACGGATCTCAGCTCTTCTCTCACCCCTATGTTTGCATACAAACTCTGAAGTAAAAAAACCCATGGGAGAACCTTCAACCATTCAACAACAACAATGGACGTTCGGAGCGCTTAATTTTCAACACGCGACTAATATGAATTACACGTTTCTTGAGAGACAAACATAAACCTTATTGCCTTTTCTCAGCGAATACAAAAACAATACAGAAATTGATTTGAATTGAATAAAAATACATTTATTGACAACGAAAGCTCCAACAACTACGAAATGCTTAGCACAAAGTATCAGAAAATAAGGATGCAATCAATCGTCTTCGTTACATTGAGAATACCAAACAATAAGACCGAAGTCCCCTTAACAAAGAAATAAACTCCAATAGAACAACACGCTAGATATTGATTTGAAATACATTCGTATTGAGAGCAAAAACATAGTATAACAGTCAAATTAGGTCTAGTCTTCATCTTGTGGAATGGGTTGCTTCACAAACATTCGATTAAGCAAGAATTTCCGCTTATCGATGGCTAGTTCTGTCGATTCTAGCCAATCGAATCCATCCGTATCTTTGAGATCTTTTTGGGTTTCCATCACTTTTTGGAAGGGGTAATCTTTCTTCATCGCTCGCATCCACTGTAGATACTCTAACAGTACTTTTCTCAGTTCTGTAGAGTGGAAGAAGAGCGTTCTGTGCTTTAAGGTGAGCAGCATTTTCCGAATCTCCGTTTCTTTCGTACTCATCGACCAAAGCATTGAGCTGGACCTCGTGGCGTTCCTGAGCTTCATCTAATATGCGCGACCAAGGGTTTAAGTGCTCTGTCACTTCTTGGGAAGAATCCGTTTCTTGGCTAGATTGAGAGTCTTCACTATCTTCGAAATTTCCATTACCCCGTTGAAGAAGATAGTCATTATAACCTTCGCTCCAAGACATTTTTGGGTTGGAACAGCACGAGCTTTGACGGCAAACTGAACGGCAAGTGGAGCGCCGCCTTTAAAACAAGCAGTGAAAATGTGAAGTTTGTGGGATGGGGTTTAGTGTGACAAGCTACTGATACTGCAGGCGGGGATACTAAGTTCTCTTCTCTGTGTTCGGCCCTTCATCGTCTCCATACAAAGTGAGCCACTCAAGAACTGAATCGGCTGTTGTTTTACAATGTTTGATTCTCTTGACTGCTTTTCCAACGTCTATTGGTAGAGATTTCAGCGATTTATTTACTCCTCTTGGTGTTGATAGCTGATGGAAGATCGTATCCTTTTCCTCATCCTGCACTGATAGAGGTGTTTCACTTCTTGAACGTCTTAATCCCTGGCTCCTTTTTGCTGGATAGATCATCACTCTAACCTTAGGTTGTAATTTCGCTTCGTGTAACCACTTCCTTCGATTGATATAATCTACTCCATGTACATCTGTGAGATGATTAGACAATTTAACGAGATATTTTGCTCCACAATTCGGAATTGGGCAATCACGGCACACGCGTTTAGCCATGTTAACAGTTCGAGATCTCAGCAGAAATAAAACCATTTCAGCAAATTTTAACCTTTTATTCGAAGGACAAGAAGGACACAACACAGGACGAAAAGGACATTTTAGGGATAAAAGGGACAAAACAAGGTCATTCAGGACAAAAGGAGACAATCGGGACATTTGAGGTCTTTTTTTCTTTTCATGAGGTTCTCTCACGCGTGGAATCATGCGAGGGGCTAGCGCGCGTCGAGTCCGATTTCAATTCATGAATCCAGTTGATTGGCTGCTGAGCGCGCCTATTTTCCTTGTAATGACTGCGGGCGTTACAAAAATTCTTCTTCGCCCTGCGATTCTCGAAAGTATAAGCGACGAAACTTAGAGCAAAACGTCCTCTCCAGAATAATAAAACGCATCGCAAAGTCAACTTTTTTCACGTAGTATCAGCCTTGCTTGTTACATGTATTATCTTAATGTTAATTTTGAAAGGTCTGGGTATTTTTTTCTTACTGGAATACAGCTATTTTGAGAGAAGACGTTTTTCTCTAAGTTTCGTCGCTTGTACTTTCGAGAATCGCCGGGCGAAGAAGAATTTTTGTAACGCCCGCAGTCATTACAACGAAAATAGGCGCGCTCAGCAGCCAATCAACTGGATTCATGAATTGAAATCGGACTCGACGCGCGGTAGCCCCTCACACGATTCCACGCGCGAGAGAACCTCATGAAAAGAAAAAAAGACCTCAAATGTCCCGATTGTCTCCTTTTTTCCTGAATGACCTTGTTTTGTCCCTTTTATCCCTAAAATGTCCTTTTCGTCCTGTGTTGTGTCCTTCTTGTCCTTCGAATAAAAGGTTAAAATTTGCTGAAATGGTTTTATTTCTGCTGAGATCTCGAACTGTTAACATGGCTAAACGCATGTGCCGTGATTGCCCAATTCCGAATTGTGGAGCAAAATATCTCGTTAAATTGTCTAATCATCTCACAGATGTACATGGAGTAGATTATATCAATCGAAGGAAGTGGTTACAAGAAGCGAAATTACAACCTAAGGTTAGAGTGATGATCTATCCAGCAAAAAGGAGCCAGGGATTAAGACGTTCAAGAAGTGAAACACCTCTATCAGTGCAGGATGAGGAAAAGGATACGATCTTCCATCAGCTATCAACACCAAGAGGAGTAAATAAATCGCTGAAATCTCTACCAATAGACGTTGGAAAAGCAGTCAAGAGAATCAAACATTGTAAAACAACAGCCGATTCAGTTCTTGAGTGGCTCACTTTGTATGGAGACGATGAAGGGCCGAACACAGAGAAGAGAGCTTAGTATCCCGCCTGCAGTATCAGTAGCTTGTCACACTAAACCCCATCCCACAAGCTTCACATTTTCACTGCTTGTTTTAAAGGCGGCGCTCCATTTTCCGTTCAGTTTGCCGTCAAAGCTCGTGCTGTTCCAACCCAAAAATGTCTTGGAGCGAAGGTTATAATGACTATCTTCTTCAACGGGGTAATGGAAATTTCGAAGATAGTGAAGACTCTCAATCTAGCCAAGAAACGGATTCTTCCCAAGAAGTGACAGAGCACTTAAACCCTTGGTCGCGCATATTAGATGAAGCTCAGGAACGCCACGAGGTCCAGCTCAATGCTTTGGTCGATGAGTACGAAAGAAACGGAGATTCGGAAAATGCTGCTCACCTTAAAGCACAGAACGCTCTTCTTCCACTCTACAGAACTGAGAAAAGTACTGTTAGAGTATCTACAGTGGATGCGAGCGATGAAGAAAGATTACCCCTTCCAAAAAGTGATGGAAACCCAAAAAGATCTCAAAGATACGGATGGATTCGATTGGCTAGAATCGACAGAACTAGCCATCGATAAGCGGAAATTCTTGCTTAATCGAATGTTTGTGAAGCAACCCATTCCACAAGATGAAGACTAGACCTAATTTGACTGTTATACTATGTTTTTGCTCTCAATACGAATGTATTTCAAATCAATATCTAGCGTGTTGTTCTATTGGAGTTTATTTCTTTGTTAAGGGACTTCGGTCTTATTGTTTGGTATTCTCAATGTAACGAAGACGATTGATTGCATCCTTATTTTCTGATACTTTGTGCTAAGCATTTCGTAGTTGTTGGAGCTTTCGTTGTCAATAAATGTATTTTTATTCAATTCAAATCAATTTCTGTATTGTTTTTGTATTCGCTGAGAAAAGGCAATAAAGTTTATGTTTGTCTCTCAAGAAACGTGTAATTCATATTAGTCGCGTGTTGAAAATTAAGCGCTCCGAACGTCCATTGTTGTTGTTGAATGGTTGAAGGTTCTCCCATGGGCTTTTTTACTTCAGAGTTTGTATGCAAACATAGGGGTGAGAGAAGAGCTGAGATCCGTTTTGCATAACGCGTGCGTGACTAACGGAGCGGAAAACGAAAAAAGCTAGCTAAGAATTTATTTTCTCTCTCACATCTCTCATCGCCAAAGCTGAGAGGTCAGATAGTATCGGGGTTTTCAGTATTGAGATAGAGGAGAACGCAGTTTTCGGTTAAAATTTCTGTCATGTGTGTGTTTTGGTTGTGTGAACGGAACTACCGCTTAATAAAAGAACAGTCAGAGCCAAGCGGTTTTTCGAATAGATGGATCAGTTTTGTTGCCACACAACAAATACGTTCCTGTATTTTAATGCTTTCAACCAAGTTACAACATTAGCGCTTGATTCGACTTGCATGTTTGGAGCAATGTCTGAAAAAATATTGGTGACAGTTAGACTTTTTTCCTAGCGAAGCGAATGCTTGAACGATAGCGCTTTCGAAATCTACCCGCTTTTATTTTGAACACGTAATACATTCTACATGAACCAATCAGGGTTAAAAGAGATCGGGCAAGTTTGGGCAGGTCTATTGTTGCTATTGAACTAGAGCGACACTCATTAGTATGGAGGAACGCATTTTTGGCGAGGGAATCCAAAGGGGAACGCAAACGGAACGCAAAGGGAACGCAGAAAAGGGGTTAATTCTGCTGAAGGTATACTACTGCCACGTTCCCGAGCGAACAAGAGAAAAGGAAGGGATCGTGGACTGGGTGAACGCAGCACTCGGTAAGTCACTTTTGATGTCTTCACTTCCCAAAATACAGTTGCCCGTATTTGACGGAGATCCTTGTCATTGGCCAAACTGGTATGGCATGTTCAAAGTGGATCATCGCACAGAAGATGATTTATTTAAAGGCATCTGTTAAAGAATCGGCAGAGAAGCCATTTCTGGAATGTTATTTGATGGAACAATGTATGAACAAGCAATCAAAGAGCTGACTCTTCGGTTTGGCAACGCAGAGCTCATTTCAAGGTCTCTAATCAAAAAGCCTTTGGAACTACCAACGCTGAAAGATGAAAACCTCGCAAGTTTGAGGTCATATCTTGACAACATGCATAACATTGTCAGGACATTGAAGTCCTACGGTCATAGTGCAGACTTGGAAACACCAGCCAACATGCAACAGATTATGGAAAAACGTCCTCCTAAGATTGCTGAGAGATGATCTGGTGGTTGGAAACGGAGGTTCAAGTTAAAGAAATGGTTTATGGCAGTGTAACTATACCAGAGAAACCCAAATATGAGTCCGAGAGGCCTAAAGCAAATGCAAGCAACCCAAGGTGGAATTCAGCACGGCAGAACAGCCGAACTAATGCGTTCACGATTTCAGCAGCCAAACTGGAATGTCTGTTTGCAAAACAAATGATCATCAGATCACCACGTGTGATGCTTGCATTGGAAGAAAAGAACTGTGAACGATCGGTGGGAGATGGCTAAGAAACACAATCTATGATTCTTGTGCCTGAGAAGAAATCCCCAAACATGGCGTTGCTCGTCAAAGGAAACCTGTACAGTGCAAGGGTGTGGTCGAAGCTTCACAAAACAGACAAGCCGCAACTGAACCCGTCTGCGTCCGCAAACCATCCTGTACAAACTGACACTGAGAATACACAGCAGAGCAGGACACCTGAGACCCACGCAAGCTGTGGAATGACTGAGAAGCCTCTTAATGTAAGGGGCAATGAGAAGGTGGCTCTTCAGATGGTGCCATTTATTCTTGAAGGAAGTGTAACGTTGCTAAGAGACTAGTCTAGCCTCGCCCCAGGACTTCGGGGCTGAAATCATGTGCGGTTCGGGAAGAGAGTGTAGACGGCCATTTTGGGCTGTGTAATCGTTGCAGTTATTAGAGACGTTATTAGTTATTAGAGACGTTATTAAAGAAGAGTTTAATCCCTGTTACACTGGTGACAGCGGTGGGATACGAAGAAATGGCCTCGAGGGAAGTACTGGAGGATGTAATCGAGCGGCTTACCGTGCAGTTGAAGCTGACGAAAGCTACTTTGAAATCAACTTGCGAAGAATTTCAGCGAACACAAAAGAACCTTGAAACCCTGGAAAAGGAACACAAACGAGTCATTCACGAAATCAGCGAGCTGGAAAAACGAGAATCCGAGCTGACCAAAGAGAGGGACGAGGCAAAGGAATCGGCGAGGAAAGCGTTGGAGAGAGTATCGGAGTTTGAAAACAAACAGTACGTGAAACCGTCAGCGGCGGCGGCGAGAATGAAGCCTGAAAAATTCTCAGGAAGCGGCAAAGACACAGATTTTCAGGCGTTCTTGGACCAGTTTGAGGCTTGTGCGAGAATGAACAGCTGGAAAGAAGAGGAAAAAGCAAATGAACTGATCCTGTGCATGAAAGAAAAACCTCGTGTTGTTATGTCTCAACTCTCGCCGAGTGGAGCTCTTACACGTGTATGGTGGATGCTCTTCGCAAAAAAATCGGCATGCGTCAGGTTCCCTAGGCCGCTAAAGCTACGCTCAAAGCGCGACGAAGAAAGGTGGGAGAAAGTTTGTTCGATTTGAGTATTGATATTAAACGCTTGTGCGGGGAGGCTTACCCGACTTTGAGCTCGGCTAGTTTGGAGCAAGCTTGTTTAGATCATTTCACTGATGCAATTGGGACAACACTTGCAAAGGACGTAATTCGTTCTAAACCCTCGACCTTAGATAAAGCCCTGTCGGAAGCTCTAGAGCTCGAAGCATTAGAACTCAGGGCAGTAAGAATGAGAGAAAGGATTGTGAGTGAAGTGTCAACCCACGATAAAGAAGCTTATCAAGGGCGAAATCCACCTCTACCAGGTTGGGCCCCAGAGCTTTCGACTATGATTGCGTCAGCTACAGCAAAGGCAGCAGCCGAAGCAGTGGTTAATGCCATCCTTTCAAGCGGCACTCGAGGAAACTACGACCCCCCCCCAGTTTGGACTCGCTAATAGCAGGAGCAGCGGGTGTTGGACATGTGGGTCAGTGTATCATTTCTAGAGGGACTGCCCGCAGGGAAACATCCGCAGTGATACGCATTAGTTCCATTCAGTATAGCGTGTTGCTACTTGACTGCAAGATAAAGGGGGTCCATGTGACTGCCGTAGTGGACTGTGGTAGCCCAATCTGTATTTTGAGTAACGAAGTTTTCAAGTGCATTGTTTTTAATGGGGCCCTAGGGAAGGTCGGATCCAAGGTCGTGGGCGCCGAGGGCTCCCAGCTGAACATCCTGGGAACAGTGGAACTAGACACGGCCCTCAAAGGGATAAGAACTAAGCAGCTGTTCTATATTTGTGACAACCTCAAGCAGAGTGCCCTTCTTGGGGTGGACTTTTTAAGGGACAATGGCTGTGTTGTCGACCTTAGCAAGGGAACCCTTCGCGCTGGAAACACAGAGGTGTACTTGAGAGATGAATCAAGTTGGCAGGTGCACAGAGTCTCCCTGGTAGAAACTGTTACCATTCAGCCAGACCAGAAAGTCGATCTCATTTGCCAGGTCAATGGGGCAAATTTAGAGGGAGTTCAGGGAGTACTTGAACCCATGGATAAATTCTTTGAGAGGTTTCCAGTTCCAGTACCCGCTACTATATCCTTGGTCAATGAAGGGTCGGTCCCAGTCCGTTTCTACAACTATTCTGGGCAGCCGGTTACAATCTACAAGGACACAAGTGTGGGGGAGTTCTGTCCAGCCGTAGAAGTTGGCCAAGTAATACCGACGGCGCGAAACTATAGGGTTGAGTCCGTCACCAATGATAGCGATGTAAGAACAGTGAATTGCAATGCACTGTCGGTCGAATCGGAGCCAAGTTGGGATATAGTTGACGAGATGAGGCAGCTATTCCCTATAAATTATGATCAGATAACGGACGATCAAAAGCTGAGCGTGTGAAAAATCATGGCCAAGCACTCTAACGCAGTATCCAGGGGGCCAAACGAAATTGGCCACTGCACTAAGGCACAGCTTAGAATTAACACTGGGACTGCACCCCCTTCAAGACTTCCACTGCGCCGCTTTTCACCTCAGCAGGAGAAGTACATAAGAGAGGAGACGCAAGGGTTACTTGAGAGAGATGTAATAGAACCGTCAACCAGTCCTTGGAGCGCTCAGGTGGTCTTAGCTTCTAAAAAGGATGGCTCTTACCGTTACTGTGTTGATTTGCGTAAGCTAAATAGTGTCACTGTTAAGGAACACTACCCTATTCCAAGGGTGGAGGACATGATTGATACTCTTGCTGGAGCAAAATTTTTCTCAACCATGGACTTTGTCTCTGCCTACCATGCGTTCGAAATTCACCCTGATGACAGGGAGAAAACAGCTTTCTCTACAAAGCAGGGGCACTGGCAATGGAAACGTGTTCCCTTTGGGCTTTGTAATGCAACGCCTTTCTTTGTGCGACAGATTGCCAGTCTCTTAGCAGGAATGACATGGGAAGAACTATTGGCATTCTTTGATGACGTCCTCATCTTTGGTGCCACGTTTGCCAAGCACTGTGAGTCCTTAGACCGTGCTATCTCCCTTATAGAGGAGGCTGGATTGAAGGTGAAGCCAGAGAAATGCTGTCTGCTACCACAACGCGTACCATTTGTTGGACTTATCCCGTCAGCGGAGGGAGTTTCCACAGATCCCGAAAGGTTTCCGCAGTGAAATCCTGGCCACCACCAACCAATGTGTCTGAGTTGCGTGTTTTTCTGGGAAAGATCGGCTACTACAGGGAGTTTATTCCGGATTTCGCAACTGTTGCAAGCCCTCTTTTCCTTCTTGAGGAAAAGGGAAGAAACTTTGTGTGGTCCAATGACTGTCAAAGATCTTTCGACGCTCTAAAGCAAGCCCTTTGTGAAGCGCCGGTTCTCGCATACCCAAGGCTTTATCTCCCATTTATTCTAGATACTGACGCTAGCACGACCAGTGTCGCTGCTGTGTTGTCTCAGGTACAAGATTGCGAGGAGCGCCCAATTACATACGCTGCCAAGGCCTTGACAAAATCGCAGAGAAAGTGGCCGCCTACCAAGATTGAGATGTATGCGTTAGTATTCGGGACAAAAGCAATCTACCCGTATCTGGTCAACAAACAGTTTGTTGCTCGCCTGGATCACCGCTCGTTACTGTGGCTTCAGAACTTTAAGAATCCTAAACCTCAGGAAGCCCGATGGATTCAGCACCTTCAACAGTACGACATGAAGATAGAGCATCGGTCAGGTCATCTGCATGGCAATGCCGATGGTCTGTCCTGTCGACCTTTGCCAGAAAACTCCGCATCTGACACACTTGATGAAGCACAAAGTTTTTGTTAGCCATTGGTTGTTGGAGCGACTGCCAGTGACGGTTCAAAAGCTTTTGTCGAGGATGGAAACGAGTCGGAACCCAGACCGCCGCACCCACTATGGTCCAGTGCTCACCTTAGGACAGAGCACTCAAAGGATAAGCATCTGAATGCAGCGCTACAATGGCTTAGGGCAGGAAGGAGACCACCTAAAGAGGAAATGAGCGGGGCAGACCAGCATATGTGGGCTCTATAGGGTCAATACGATAGGTTGCTTTTGCAGAATGAGGTGTTGCACTGGCGATGGTTTGATGAAAAGACTGGACGTGAATGTCTGCAGGTGTGTGTCCCAGAGCAGTTAAAGGGTGCTGTGCTACTGTCGTACTTGTCACACTTGCGGCTCCAGAAATGGACCAATACCGCGGGCGAGAGCGCCCATGCAATCTATTAAGACGGGCTACCCACTAGAGAGGATTCAGATTGACATTCTCGGTCCCCTTCCAGAGACCAACAAAGGAAACAAGTATGTTGCTGTTGTGATGGACATGTATACAAAGTGGCCCGAAGCGTACGCCTTACCTGATCAAGAGGCTAACACAGTCGCCCAGCCTGTCATGGACAACTTTGTATGCCGCTTCGGTTGCCTTCGTGGGGTACTCAGCGACCAGGGCCGCAATTTTGAGTCTAGGACATTCCGTGGCTTATGTAGCTTGGTTGAGTCCGTCAAACAAAGGACAACGCCATACCACCCTCAGTGTGATGGTGAGCGGAACGACTTATCCGCACGGTTACCGGTGTTATTGCAAAGGTTGCGGAGGAGCAAGAGGAGTGGGATGAATACCTACCTAAGGTCCCCTGGCTTTGCGTGCATCCACCCATGAGACGACTGGCTTCTCCCCCAGTGTGCTCATGTTCGGCAGGGAGTTGAGATTACCTACTGACGCAATGAGGGAGGGGCCTCCTTCAGAACAACCGTCTGATTACCCTTCTTTCGTCAAGAGACAGCAAGAAATTTTTAAGGGAGCGTATGGACGGAAAATCTGACAGTCAACCTTCGTCACCAGAAAGATGTCTATGACGCGCGCTGCAAGGGGAACGCAAAGCCGTACCAAGTGGGTGATCTGGTGTGGTTAGAGGAAAAGGCCGTTCCGAGGTGGGTACACCGGAAATTCTATCGCCCCTGGTCCGGACCGTGGCGAGTAGTGAAGCTCATATCTGACGTCACCTACAGGATAGAGTGTGAGGAGGCCGCGCCCGCACGGGGAAGACGGAAGACGAGAATGATTGTGCACTTTAACCGTCTTAAACCGTACTTACAGAGACCCCCTCAGCTTCAGCCGACATTGCATGACGTCGAGAGAGACGCTGGCCAACCTACGGATCTGAATGTTGGAGAGCGTGCTGTGTTGGAGCTACCGCGGGCTCGCACCGCAGATACCCTACCTGGTGGCCCCGCTCCGACTGAGAATGCTGCAGTTGTCAACCGTGGGCCGGACCTCCGACCGAGACGTTCAACCAGAGACCGCCATGTCCCTGCCTGGATGGGAGACTGGCTCTACAAGAAAGTTGGTTACTTGGCCTAGACTGGGACGACGAATTCCCAGCCGAATTGAAGGAAAGATGCCAGGCTTGGTTCCATGAACTGCCAGAGCTTGCTGGAGTGCAAGTCCCTAGATGTTACCGTGTAGACGGAAAACGTGTTTTTGAAACCACACTCCACACAATGATAGATGCGTCACAGAGGGCATATGCGGCCGTTAGCTATGTACGTAATGAATACGAAGATGGAGAAGTGACAGTGCGGTTTGTTGCTGCGAAGGCCAAAGTCGCTCCTACAAAGACACAAGTATCTCTCGATTAGAGTTGATGGGGGCGGTGTTAGGATTAAGACTGGCCAGAAAGGTCACAGAACTGTTGCAAGTTGATTTTGACAGTTGTACCTTGTGGACGGACAGTGAGGATATCATTTGTTGGATTCAAGGTCAATCCAGGCGGTACAAAACATTTCTGACGAAAACAATATCTGAAATACACCAGAAATCGAACCTCAAGCAGTGGCGTCATGTTCCAACCCACCTGAACTGTGCTGACGACGCTACTAGAGCCCTTCATGCAATCACCGCTGGTTTCACGGGCCTGGATTCCTGTATGACGTTCCAGAGGGGAAGAAGAAAGTTCTGAAGACTGCCTGGCTGAGAGAGGCAGGACTTTCCGAGCCGTTCTTAGGCCCCCTAAAGTATTCAAGCTGGACAAGGCTGATAAAAGTAACTGCGTGGGTATTTCGGTTCATTGAAAAGCTGCTGACCAAGGAAAAGAAAGCAGGTATTCCTGTTGCCAAGGTAGTTAAAGAAGATTTGTTGACCCCAGTTGAGCTGGAAGAGGCTGGAAAGTTCTGGGTGAAGCAGTCGCAGAGTGAGAGAATTTTCCGAAGAGGTGCGAAATTTGGATTACGGGAAAGAGATCAGCAACCAGAGTTCGTTGAAATAGCTGACACTCATAGTCGACAAGGACGGAGTGTTGCGGGTTGGAGGACCAGAGCAGCATTGCCCTATGATGCTATCCATCTAATGATTCTGCCCAAGAAACATCATATCACTCGATTGATTGTAGCAGATGTGCATGGTCGCTGCCAACATGCAGGAGTAAATCACGTACTCGCCCAAGTCCGCCATAGATATTGGATCATTCATGGCCGACAAAAAGTTAAGATTAAAAATCGATGAGTAACCAGGAGCCATAATTGAAAAGTTAAAAGACGTTCTCTGGTTAAACGTTTTAAAAAACACTGAGCTTTCGATTGCCAGTCTGCAATCTTTAAAAAGTGAGGTGTAAAAAGAAGGTAAAATATATATGTACAAAAAGGTGAGAAAATAACAAACGAATATAAATAAATACAAGAATAAGGCCACACTATTGATTTTGAGAATGCACATGCCATCGACAGAGGCAATTCACGCGTAAGAAAACGCTGGAATCCTGGTACACTGCAATTACTAGCCAGGCAGACAATAATTCTAAGCAGCTGCCAAGACAATACTCAATTTTATTGTAATCTTATCCATGTTATTAGCATTTTATTTTCACACAAGTATTTCTTTTGTATTTCTTGTTTTTATTTATATTCGTTTGTTATTTTCTCACCTTTTTGTACATATATATTTTTACCTTCTTTTTACACCTCACTTTTTAAAGATTGCAGACTGGCAATCGAAAGCTCAGTGTTTTTTAAAACTTTTAACCAGAGAACGTCTTTTAACTTTTCAAGAAGTTAAGAATTGGGACAGAGAGTGTAAAGCCTGTGAAAAGAGGCGCGCAGCACCAGCAACGCCGATCATGGCACCTCTCCCAGAGGCCAGACTTGGAATAACGATGAGGGCGTTTGCAAAATCTTGTGTCAACTATGCTGGGCCTGTCATCACTAAGATCACACGAGGCGTTTCTGCCAAACGATATCTCTGCCTCTTCACCTGTTCAGCAACTAGGGTAGTTCATCTGGAGATAGCCTTTTCGATGGGCACAGCAGATTTCCTGAGTGCATTTAGCCGAATGGTAGCCACAAGAGGACGACCCGAAGAAGTTACTAGCAATAACGGTACTAGCTTTATAGGGGCAGAAAGGGAGCTGAGAGAGCTTATCCAATCAATCGACCAAAAGGAGGTTGTGGATAACTGTGCCAGTAAAGGAATCAAGTGAAATTGGAATTCACCCCTAGGTTCTTGTTTTGGCGGAGTGTTTGAGTCACTGATTAAGGTAGCCAAGGAAACGTTGAAGTAAATCGTGGGTAACGCGGGGCTGAATGATGGTGAACTTCATGCCATGAAAAGAAGTAGAGGGTTTAATGAACTCGCGACCCCTCTCGTATGAAGGGACAGACTCCCGTGACGAACCTGCACTGACGCCGAGCCACTTTTTGATAGGGCAGTTAGGGGGACAGTTGGCTCCCCGAATAGCAGATAAGGTGGCATTTAATCCCCGAAACAGATGGAGATTGGTTCAGGATCTTGTAAACGTTTTCTGGAGGCGCTGGAGAGAAGAATTTCTTTCAATGCTTAACACACGCAAGACGTGGAGAGATGCCCGTGACAACATCACAGAAGGCGACATGGTACTTGTGGTCGACCAGAATGCACCGCGAGGCCAGTGGCACTTGGGACGAGTGATAGAAGAGTTTCCAGGCCAAGACGGAAGAGTTCGTGTCGTCAGAGTGAGAGTCCATGGTCACGATTACATCCGACCAATCACGCGGTTGTGCCCACTGAGAGTTTGAGGTGACCAAGCAAGAGCGACGACCTCTTGGTCGAAGAGCGGCAACTGGATCCTCTCTTCGGGAAGGGGGGGGGGAGAGAATGGAGAGCCAAATTGTACTGTGGACTAGATTGTAGAGCATGATGGAAAATAAAGAGAGCACATGAAAAAGATGGCGCCGTTATGTTTTTGTGTCTTGAGAGAAAAGTTTTCGATGAAAAATCCAGAATAGAAAATTTGAAAAAGTCGGAAAGTCAGCAGGCTATTGGAATGGCCTTGTTCAAGTCCTCTGTCATTGTCGCATTAAACAAAATTGAGAGAGCCATGGCGGGCAAATCTGGGCTACGCTTCTGACGCTTTGCACAAAGGCGAAAACCGCAGCTTCAGTGCATACCTTTGAACATGCTTGCTCGATCAAAAAGTTCCTGTCAGTCCTGGCGAACATCGATAAATTGAAGGAGATAATCATCACTAATTTTAACAAGCTTGCATCTATACTAGTAGTCGACCCCGAGTACGAATTTACGAAACAGTTACGAATCATTCAACTACGACTTAATTGAAGGGTCGAGTGGTTGGTGTTGGCGCTCAGTCAAAGAACATTTGTCCAAAATAATACAAAATAAATTGGAAAAGAAAGACCGCTAGCATTTGTATAGTACTCTCACACTAAAGAGCCAGAGACCAAGTACATTAAAGAAATTCTACAAAACAGTTTAAGTCCGACTGATGTGACATACTTCTCCGAATACTACATGCACCTTTTAAGTCGTGGAATTAAACAACACAAAGAGAAAGTCATGTGCTTGATTGTGGAAACAATCAGTGGGAAAACAATCCTATTGATGAAAAATCAACTTCAAATTTTATTCCTGGGTCAGTTTCTAAACTGACTATTGATATCACAAGAATTTGAATTATGTTGAACGCGAGCCAATAGGTTTTGCTGTAGTATTCGTCGTGTTTAAATGAACGACAATATATTCTGCTGAATTAGTACACTAAGGGGATATCTGGGGATTATCCGGACGTGCTGCATTTGAGACTCATGTCCTTGGTACTTAACATCGCTCCATGTCGTGCCGCTAGCGCTGCAATCATCGCCATAAGGTCAGATACTGAATGATGATGCACTTATCAATTGAAATCCCGACCTCCCCCCTTGGGGGGTGGGGATTTCTCAAGATTTGCCATGTTCAGTTTTCCTCCTACAGCACTGTGGGTGGGGGGGGGGGTACAAATTTAAGTGCCCCAGTAGGGTGGGGGCTTATCACCATTTTAGTTGACATGAAGTCAAATCCCCACCCTGTCCGGGGGATTTCAATTGAAAAGTGCATAACTGAAAATGAAATGGACATACCCAGCTAAAGAGTTGCTCTATAGTACATTTGCTGATGGTATACTCATAAATTATGAAAATCGGTAAATATGAACAACAGTGACATCGGCGCTCATTTCTATCTTAATTTGAGAAAACCACTTCTGGAAAAAAATTAACGTGAAATTTGATACAATTGATATGTGTCACAATATCGTTAAAATCAGTACTGCATTTATTTGAGTCCTCTCCGCCATCCTGTAGTTCATATCAAATAAAAGATATAGTTTTAAAAACAATGGATTTCGTTCCTCACTGAATTCGAAGTTGTGCTCGCATAAACTTTAAAGGGGAAGTGGAGGGGGAAAACACATGCCGTCGACTGATGTATGTTTGGGAAGATCACACATCAAGGAGTGACCCAAATCCCTCTTTTGAGGAATTCCAAACAGTCGGTTGGAAAAGCAGGAATGACGGAATTTGCAACCCGGAATTCGGAAAATCCTCACAGTGTCATCAGCGGCAACTACATTATACATTATACATACTTAATTACCCTCCCTTTTAGGGATAATTTACAACACTGGCCGGGGGACTTTACCAGACTGCTTGTGCAGTTTACAATTACTGAAGTAACTAATGAGTGCCCCCGTAATGTGAATATCGAATTAGGACAGACACTAGGGGTGGTCACTGCCAGAGATATGTTACGTCCCTAGTGGTTCTTTTACGTCCCACAGAGTCACATTAAGTGAAAGTACAGTGAGACGCGCCTGACGTATTAAATTTTAGTTCCTGTGTCCTGCAATCCATCCTCTCAGTAATTACAGATACCGGAACAGTCATGATGTGTCGTGTCAACTGGCATATCGGTCTACAAAATTCAGCGAAAATAAATATGGCAATCCGGTCTTATAAATAGAACAATTTGGGCATGTGTATAAAAAACATATTGATAATAGTGTCTGCAGTCAAAGGTGTCCGACAACTAAAGTGCAAGTGAGCGGTGCTTTCTAGAATATCAGGAGAGACCATAATTGTGTAAGTATCGAATTCAAAGCAGATATAAAATCTCTCTACAACACGATAACAACTAGGACTAAAGGCCCACGCTGCAAGAGTTTAAGTGGGAGGGAGGCGAGAAGGTGTTTTGGGGGGGGGGGGGGGGGGGGGGGGTTCGAATGTTGGTTTAATTATATTTCGGTTATTATTTCCGACAATTTATGTCAGTGGCACAACTTCCAGAGGAAAGTGAAGACGGCCAAGGCGACCAAACAGGCCTCATGTCCATTGGTATGGATTTTAACTGCAGTTGGAAGCCGATTACATTCCATAAATATACTTCATGAATATTAATATAGAGACAATTCGCAAAGCAACTCAAGGATGGGAATAACAGGTAACAAGATAGGTATTCATTCAAAACGATGATTAAATTGCTTGAACATTTTTCAAGCGTTCAACAGATAGATATACTGTATATACGCTTCCAGATATAATGAAATGATAATCGAAATTAATCATGTTCAAGGTAATTGTGAGTGTTAGGATTCAAATAATAACTGGTGAGACGTTCCTTCAAAGTCTTGCACCGTTCGTTTTGTTTTCGGAGGGTACGAAAATCTCGCTCAGGGTGCAAAATACGTCTGGCAAGATATTTTAAATGCCGATATTGTTATCCAAAAATGATTTCCTAACATATATGTTGTTTGCAGAACTTAAATGACTATCTGGTTAATGCTATTTATTGATCGACAAATGCAAGACTGTTCTCGTAATGACAGATCCCGATGACAGTCAGGAGACTGTTAAGCACTGGAGCTGAATTGTGCAGTCAACAAACCAACACAATGGCTAATTCACTTTGTTTTCGTGGTCAGCAACTGGCCACTGCAAGTCAGACGTAACGACTTGAACAACATGATTCACAATAACTAATAAATTTTAGACATCTCGTTGCCTTTTGAATTTGCCTTTGTATCGGCTCTCTTAAGTCTGTCTGTCGGTCCGAACTGATATCATCCATGACAAGGGGAATTGTTCCTGAAAAATTTAATCCTCGGGTATTTGATTCAGTGCGGTAATTAACATATAGCAAAAGTGCAAGCCGTCCTTCTTATGGTGTTGTGGTAGACTTCAGTTCAGGTAGCTACACGACTTTCGAAGCTAACCTTCTTAGTTATCAGTAATTGAATTTCAAGTGAAAAGAAGATTCCCATAATACTGATTCTCAGTTCCAAATACGGGCGAGGATCAAAGCCAATTAACGGTATCAGTAGTCCTGCTAACGGATGAGAGTTAAAGCTAGATTCAAGACCATCACAGATCACTTCAGTAGCCCGTTTCACTATGTTACTTTGGCTTAATTTCGAGGCTAATGTTAGTCTTTCGGCTTCAAAGTTATCTTACCCTTTGAACTTTAAGTGAGACTCTGAACTTCAAGTGATTCCCTGATTACTGATAATTTCTAAATACAGGCATAGATCGAAGCTACTATCAGTATCAATAGTACTACTAAATAAATGGGAGTTTAGCACACAAGACAACACTTCGAAACACGTCCATGACTTACTTTTTTGGAAGCTAACGTTTGGCTTCAGAGAGGCATTTTCAAAGGATGATACTTCTTGCCAAATTTAAGGCACAATTAAGCTTTGTAAGAACACATTTCGGAAAGACGGAGCGACGTTTTAACAAGAAAAGGCTTACATTCTTTAAACTAAGTAGAATACTTCATTCAGCCTCATTGTTCTTCGCACAAGACATGTACCCAAAACATTTAACAGGTCTTAATTACAATATTTACTTGCTTGAAATTTCAATTTGATTATGTGACGTTCTGGAGTCTCCTCATTTGAGAAATCTAACGGAGTCTGATGAGTTCATGATCCAGCTATCAAGAAGCTGCACCCAAGAACAGTGGTTCAGTATTTATTTCACAATTTTCGTGGCATAACAGTCCAAGAGAAAATGAAATCAGCCAGGGCGACCAAACAGGCCTATGTCCATTGGGGTGGATTATTATTATTAACCTCAGCTGGAAGACAATTATATTCTGTAAATGTACTGCATGAATATTAGGATAGAGACAATTCAAAAAGGAACTCAAGGAGTGGATAACGGGTAACAAGACGGAGTTGACAGGTATGGTTTGTTTTCATTCAAGATGACAATTAAATTGTTTCAACATTTTCAAGCATTCAACAGATAGATGTATTATAAGCAAATACCCTCGGAAAATAACCAAACGCTTGCACAGAAGTCCTTGTTGTAATTTATTTAGATTTGAAGCTGGTTTGCTTACAACGAAACTTATCATGTTCACTAAGTAATTGTCAGGATTCAATTATGATATAAGCCAGATAAACGGGTGAGGTGAGAAGTCTTGAAGCACCGATCGTTTCAGGTTTTGGTTTGTTGTTGAAGGGGGTGAAAATGTCACCAGGGTGCGAAATACGTCAGGCAAGATATTTAAAATGTCGATACTTGAAATAATTCCCTAACGTACGTGACTATTGTTTGCCGAAGTTTAAAAATAACTATCTGGTAATACTACTTATACTATTTATTGATCGACAAATGGAAAATTGTTTCCGTAATGACAGATAACATATCCCGATCGATGCAAGTCAGGATACAATTCTGCAGCTAAATTGTACAGTCGACAGCAAACTAATGCAAGGGCACATTGTTTTCGTGGTCAAGAACTGGCCCTTGTCAGACGTAACGACTTAACCAACATGATTCACAATAACGTAAGAAACTGAGCCTACAGCAAGGTTGAAAAGAAGAATCCCGTTGCCTCAGTGCCTGTACATCGGCACTCTTAATTTTGTCTGTCTGTCGGTTTGATCTGATGTCATGCATGAGCATTTTTCATTTCAGTCCGTTTTCTTGTTTTTCAAATGGTTCGAGGCAAAGTGGAATTGTTACTGAAAATTCGATCCTCACTGGTTATTTGTTTCAATGCCACTAACATATAACGAAAATTCTAGCCGTCCTTCTTATGTTGTTGCGGTAGACTTCGGTCCAAGAAGCTGCACGACTTTCGACTGAGGCTTCGAAGTTAACTTACCCTTTGAACGTTAACAAGTGAAAGGAATATCCCCGGAATACTGATATTTTGTAAATACGGGCGTGGATCGAAGCCACTATCAGTATCAATGGTACTGTAAAATAGATGGGAGTTTAACATAGAAGACAACACCGACAACACTTGGAAACACTTCCTGATGAGTTGGGAGTTGGCCCGTTTCTAAGTGGAAGCTAACGTTTGGCTTTCAAAAACGGAAAGGCGAAGCGACGTTTTAACATAAAAAGTCGTGCCTATTATTTTTAAAGTAAAATGCTTCAACAAGAGTCGTTGTTCTTCGCACAATACCCGATACCCAGTTTAACAGTTGTTATTTTCAATATTTTAGTTCATAAATTTTGCTAATAAAATATCAATTTGATTACCCTGACTTTAAAGACGAATGCTGTAATTGTGTTAATGTGTCTGAAATTTGTGGAGTCTAGTCAGTTGAGAAATTTAACGAGGGATAAAGAGTCAGCTTATGATCCTGCTATCAAGATGCTGCACACAAGAATGGTTCCGGGTTAATAAACTATCTATGCGGTGTCTATCCCGAGTTCGAACATTAGTCATGTTCAAGGTGATTGTCAGGGTAAGGATTCAATTTAAACTGCTGAGGCGTGTAACACAGATCAATTGTTTTGTTTTTGTTTCGGAGGGGGTGGAAATGTCAGGGGCACCCAACGACAAGTTTCGGTAGATGTCTGTTCGGTGGAGGCTAATTCGCTTTGGAAATTTGGCGTCTATTAAAGAGTGCACTCGGATTTTCGTAACTAAAACGTGGCCTAAAAGATTCGCAATTGGGAAATTATAACCCCTGAGATTTTCGGAAAGGTCGTAATTGCTGTTTTTGGCAGTCAAAAACGTCAGCTAGCATCTTCGGAAAGAAAATAGTTCCCTAGAAAGTTCATGGAAGGTTCATTTCTGCTTGAATTTTCTCAAAGGAAGATTTTGTTCTTTAACATTTTCGGGCGATTAAAATTTCAGCTAGGGGATCCGGACAGATTAACTTTTTCTAGCTTATGAAAACACCACTTTAAACAGACTTCGAACACCACAATATACTTAAAAATGCCTTTCTACAGCTTTTGGTTGATTTGGCTCGTTGGGTGCCCCTGAAATGTCGCCGGGGTGCGAAATACGTCTGGGAGGCCATATTTCAAGGCAAGGTTGAATAGAAGAATACCGTCGCGTTTGCCTTTGATTTCAGTCCGTTTACATGTTTTTCAACCGGTTCGAGACAAGGTGGAATTTTTACTGAAAATTTTATCTTCAGTTATTTGTTTCAATACCATTAACATACAATGAAAGTTCTAGCCGTCCATCGTATGTTGTTGCGGTAGATGTTGGTTCAGGTAGCTGCACGACTTTCGAAGCTAATGTTAGCCTTTCAACTTCGAAATGAACTTACTCTTTGAACTTCAGGTGAAAAGAAGATTCCCGGAATACTGATATTTTCTAAAGAGTGGCAAGGATCGAAGCTACCACTATCAGTGTCAACTGTACTACTAAATAGATGGAAGTTTAACATACAAGCCAACAGTTGGAATCACTTCCGTGACCACTTTAGTGGAAGCTAGCGTTTGGCTTTCAGAGAGGCATTTCAAAGACATATTTTAAAAGAATGATAGTTATTGCCAAATTAAGCTTTCTAAGAACACATTGCGGAAAAACGAAGCGACGTTTTAACATGAAAAGGCTTGCCGCCAAAATAAAGCATATTATGTGTATTCTGTACTAAGTAAAATGCTTCATTCAGTGTCATTATTCTTCGCACAATACTTGATACATTTAATAGCTTTTATTTCCAACATTGTAGTTGGTTTTTCCTTAATCCCAATTTGCATTCAGTACCACGGCCCTTAAATGAAAGACTAAAGCTGTAATTGCAGTGTTTATGTGAATTTCTGAAGTATCCTCCGTTGAGAAAACTAACGAGGCCTTAAGAGTTCATGGTCCTGCTATCAAGATGCTACACGCAGGAGTAGTGGTTAATAAAACTATCTATATGTCTATCCCAGGCTCGAACATGTCGCCCATATACACTGTCGAAGCAGACGGAACGACTCTCTTTGCCCATTGTTTGATTGCCAAAAAGCTTTTGGAAAATTTTTAGACACATCAATGAGTCACTGAATGAATCGAGAGACGTAAAGTTGGTCTGTTTCCTTCTTAAAGTTTCCTTCTGTCTTTCGAACTGTAACCGCAAATCAATCGATTCTGAGCGAAACGACATATTTGTTTCGTCTGTGGACAAATCTGGAGTTTTTAAATACGGTGGAACCTCGATTTAACGAATTGAAGTGCCAAGGGACTAGGGAAATTGGTTCGTTATTTCGAGGGTTCGATATAACGACGTCGTTTGTTATACCAAGGACTCTGTTATATCTAAAGAGGTTTGTTAAATCGTGGTTCCATTGTATGCATGATTACTGTCATCTCTAACCTGTACTTCCTTTGTGAACCTTTTCGCTGATCGATGAGTTTGTTAGCACCGAGTCGAGGAATAGGCTCTGTTTTTTATTATTATTGTTATTAATATTATCATTTTTTATATATTTTTTTTATTCATATATTATTTTACGTCTTCACACGTGTCCAACACGCACCACTGCACAGAAGGGTTAAACAGAAGCTCGACCATTGGTCCAGTGGTCGTTGTCACCACCTCTGATGCAGATAACCATTGTTATCAATGGTTGAGCTGTAAAGCAGTTTAGCAATTTTAAATTGGTATATGCTGATAGGGATTCTACGTAGATTCACTACAAAAACGTCATGTTAAGACTTCTCTGTTGTTGCCTTGATGGTGATGTTGATGTTGATGGTGATGGTGATGGTGATGGTGATGGTGATGTTGATGTTGATGTTGATGGTGATGGTGATGGTGATGGTGGTGATGGTGGTGGTGATGGTGATGGTGATGATGGTGATGGTGATGGTGGCGGTGATGTTGGTGGTGATGGTGAAGGGACATTGTTGCGGCAACACTGAACAAAAAAATATATTTCTGCATCCCCACAGAAACATATTTTGTTGCCGCAACAAGGTTTCTTCGACTGGGTATAAACGGGAAAACATCGTAGAAACATGCGCGAGCTGAAATTGTTGCCTCGTTTAGCCAGAGCCTAAGAACAGTGGCAATGACAACGGCAAAGCCAATGATAATGACACTGACAGCGCAGTGGCAGACTATTGATATCACAAGAATTTGAATTATTTTGGACGTGCCCCAAAAGGTTCCGTTAATTAATGTTCACCGTGTTTAACTGTTTAATTGTTTAAGTAAATCAAATTTCGTTTTTCCAATATTTAACATTATATTGCATTAGGAATGTCATCACTTTTCGTAAACGGACTAGTTCGTGGGACAACGAACTCTAACATTCCATGGATTCTTTGATAACTTATAACCGTGCAGATATCGCAATAGTCATTATGTGTCGTGTCACCTGGCATATCAGTCTACATTAAAAATTAATCAAAAGAATAATAGGGTAATGTGGTCTTATAAACAGAACCGATACGAGTGTGTGTAAAAGCATGTTGATAATAGGGTCAGCAGCCAAAGGTGTCCGAAAATCAAAGTGCAATTTGCCTAAAGATAAATTTAAAAAGAGAATTCACGCATTCTTATTTGAAAATTTTAGAGTCCGATGACTCGTATTACGGTCTTGAAGAAATTGTATGCAGGGTAAACAAACATGGTTCTGATCTATAACGTGCTGTCGTAATGCCTGTGGATGATAAAGCAATAATGCCACAAGATGGTGGCGCGTCCTTGGTCTTCGTTTGTTGCTCTAATCAGCTCTTTATTCAGATTTTTTATTCTCTCTTTTTTTTTCTTTTCTCAACTTTGTTCTGTTTTAATCTCAACTTTAATCTCAACTTTTTAGCAGTCTTCTATCTTTCCTTATTTCCTGGCCCGCCCAGATTAGCTATGCTACCTGCGGGTCAGGTAATTCTGTATTTATTTTATAGTCAGTAAAAAAATCAAATCAAATCAAAATCAAGCGTGTGCTTTCCAGAATATCAGAAGAAACGATAATAAATTATGTAAGTATGGAATTCAAACTCTCTACAACACGATAACAACAACAAAATCTAAGGCTCCTATGCATAATATTATGAGCAACTTGTGAATGCAGAGTATATATTGCCTCCCCCCGGGGGGTACTCCCTTGTACGGGCTATATAGGCATGTGAGGCCCCAAACGGTATCGTTTTTTAGCCGTTTTGGTCTGAAATATGGTATCGATTTTGACCATTTTGGTCTGAAATAGGGTACGGTTTGTGCACTCTAGTCTTGAATTGGATATGTTTTTTTTTTAGAAATCTCACCGCTTATTTGTCAGTTGGCTCGGTTTCCTTTGTTCTTTTCAGGGGAACACATTACATAACCCCTCATTATTATTCACTGTCTGAAAAGTTGGTGGCGGCTTTGATTGTAACAGGGGAGTGCAGGGCTGAAACAATAACTGATAACAATAGCAAAACAATGCAATATATATTTCCCCTGCTCATATTCCCCTGTTCATATTCCCCTACTCAAATTCCCCTCGACTTAGTCCCCTGCTCATATTCCCTCGACTTAGTCTCCCATCACTTGCAAACTTAGCTAACTGAAGAACAAACAAACACAGAGGGAATGTCAAACAGTTACCGACCACGCGGTGGTCTTTCGTGTGTTAGCTGGTATCTAGTCACTGCTTTGTTTAGCAACCTCTGCGTCGGTAACGACTTGTATACCGCGTTTTTCCCCTTTCTCTCCTCCATAACGTCTTCGTGGGGCTTACTCACTGCAACGACATTGGTAGCGGGTGGACCTTCAATCAATAAATCATTTTCTCCAGGCGTGTTAAAATTCGCAACAGCATTTTCAACGTCTAAGTCTGAGCATCATGGCCGTGAGTCTGACTTGTCCCATTCACAAAGCAAATCCATCTTCACCATCGCTCATCGTTATTTACAAACAGTGCTAGACGAGAGAAAACTCACTTTCCTCAAAATTTAACGGCAGTCGTTCAACTACGTGATTGTTGCGTATTGAATGCACAGTTTGTGCAAAAGTAACAAACATGTTTACCACGCATACCAGCAGACAAAAGAAAACGTCTTTTCATATTATTGTGTACATAATACAGAACTAAATTCAATGCCCCTGTGTACCAATATAACAAAACACGTTGTCTACGCATTGTTGTAAAAACAAAACCGAAAACCGAAAATCAAGAAAAACATGTTTACAGTCGAAACCTCAACTTCTACAATCTACCTTTAAAAGTATTTTAAAAATAAAACACGACCAAGTAGAAACTAAGTTTTTCGTTATCTAATGGCCTTCTATTTCTTTTAGAAAACCTCACCAACTGACAAATAAGCATGTTATTTACCTGGAACGAGGGGGTATGTGATATATTCACCTGGCACCGCCCCTCGGCTACGACCTCGGGGCGGTACCAGGTGAATATATCACATACCCCCTCGTTCCAGGTAAATAACCCTCACATACAATCCGCCCATGAAAAAGTAGTTTTAAAATAAAACTTGACCAAGTAGAAAATAACTCCAGCCACATCCCACAAGCTTTACGTTTTCATTGCTTGTTTTATTGATATGTGGGTACTTGAGCCTGAGCATTAGCTATGCCATGCTGATGAGGCCTAACAAGGCCGAAACAGCTGTCCATGGCTGCTAATGCTTGGGCTCAATCTTTGCTTTGGTAGATTTAAGGGGTAATGCCCGCTACCTTGTGGCCTTAGTGCCCTTTAGAGTGGATTCAGCTTACTTGATCACATTAATTTGTGAAGTATTCTTGTCACTCCAGCCACATCCCACAAGCTTTACGTTTTCATTACTTGTTTTATTTATATGTGGGTACTTGAGCCTGAGCATTAGCTATGCCATGCTGATGAGGCCTAACAAGGCCGAAATAGCTGTCCATGGCTGCTAATGCTTGGGCTCAATCTTTGCTTTGGTAGATTTAAGGGGTAATGCCCGCTACCTTGTGGCCTTAGTGCCCTTTAGAGTGGATTCAGCTTACTTGATCACATTAGTTTGTGAAGTATCCTTGTCACTCCAGCCACATCCCACAAGCTTTACGTTTTCCTTGCTTGTTTTATTTATATGTGGGTACTTGAGCCTGAGCATTAGCTATGCCATGCTGATGAGGCCTAACAAGGCCGAAACAGTGTCTTTCGCCTTCCTTGTTTTTTTTTTCCGAGGCAGTCCTAAGTACCCGCCGGGGAGGAACGGCAAAGCCTCCTCCCCGCTTACTCAACGCGTGTGAGTTAAACGTCTTGGTGACGTTTTTCTTTTTTTCTTAGCCATGACTGATGATTTGAGCACGCCCTCAAGTTGGGCTGAAAATGTAACCGTTAATGAGTCTGATGCTTTTCCGAGTGCTTCCACGAGTCCTGTGACCATGGATGCTCCTGATGCTCGTTTGTATTCTAGCGTTCCAGCTCCGTCCCGTTCTGACGTTCTAGGAGATCTTGGTGATTTATCGGATATTGAGATTCTGGATTATCTTCCGACTGCTTTTGAACGTGAGCATTTTGACGAAGGCAATTTTATGCCAGACCGTCCTTGTACAGCGTATTTCATCGCCCGTGAACGTCTCATTACCAAGGATATTTTTGATGCTCTGGCCGAGATGGTATCCCCGCCAGGAAGGTTCGCTGTATTCAGCGTAAGTTGGACAATGAGATTAATATCACCTTCACAGATAAGGCCGTCCGCGAGAAGTTTGTGAAAGTTACGTCCTTCAGTGTTCAACGTAATTCTTATTACGTTCGATCTGCTTCCAGACCTCACACCTTTTTGACTATTTACGATGCCCCACATGAGATGCCTGATGCTGCGCTTATCGCTCGTTTACGCCCGTACTGTAAAGTCATTCATTGTCGCCGTGGAAAGCTCTATGATCAGCCTAAAGTTTGTAATGGTTTGCGACATTTTCGGGTTGTACTCAAAAAGCCTGTACCATGTTTTATTCGCTTTGGAAGTTTCTGGTGCGCTTTTATCATGATAACCAGCCAAAAACGTGTCGTCGTTGCAATTCGTCTGAGCACCTTGCCAAAGATTGTGATGCTGTCGTTTGTTACAACTGCGATGGGATTGGCCATGTTTCTAAAGCATGCCCTAATGATAAGGCCTGTTGTATTTGTAGAGGCCTCGACCACCTGGCCAATGACTGTGATTACTCTTGGCATCGCCACGCCAAGACTGACGGCGATGTTTCAGTTAGCAACGATGATCACCCCTCTGATGATGACTATTATCCCAAGTCTGATGCTGATGATGATGCTACCGTTGACGAGAATAACGATGGTGATGACGAGGATGATAACATGCAGACGGCGGATAGTGATTCTCTTGCAGATGTTAGCGAACACCAACAGCCTGTTTCATCTGCTACGCCTAATGCTGTCCTACCTGTTACAACTGCCGTGGTTTCTTCTGTTTCTACTGCTCCCAGTACTAGTACCTCCAGCACTCCTGCTCAACGAGTTGTCTCCAATGTTTCTACTCAACTTGATGTTTTCTCTGGTACCTCTTCCGCTGGTATTTCCCGCGGTACTCCTGTACCTTTTTCGCTTCCTGAGGTGTCTGCTGACGGTTCTACTGCTCCCCGTCTTCTCAACTCACAAGGCCTTCTGGCTACTACACCCGGTTTTTCGCCCGCTACGCGTTTCAAGTCTTCTTCCCTGCCGTCCGTGTTTCCTCCGTCTGCCAGTGGCGACCTCTCAGGATCTGCATCCAATGTGGAGTCTGCGAGGGCTGCTTCTGGCTCGTCCCAGCCTTTGTCCGGTTCTCTATCTCAAAAGTTCTCTTCGAAATCTTCTAATCGTCGCAAGCCTGCCCCTTTTTCCAACTCGCAGGTCGGTACTACGCGTAAACCAACTGCTCCTATGCAACCTATGGATACTTCTGGTATCGGGGCGCGTAAGCGATCTTCGTCTTCTGTTGAATCCGGCATCGCCCGTAAGTCTGCTCCCTCTTAGTCATGCCTTTATTATTATTATTATTATTATTATTATTATTATTATTATTATTATTATTATTGTTGTTGTTGTTGTTTGTTGTGAAGCTTCTTTCACTTAATTCAAGGGGTTTTGATTTACGTAAGGAGTTAATGATTTTTGATCGCGCTAAAAGTTATGATTTTTGTTTTGTTCAGGAAACTCATGTTTCTTGTTCTAGTAGGCTCACTGCCCTGTCTGCTGAGTGGTCTGGCCCTAGTTTCTGGTCGCCTGCCTTTGGCAGACAGGGTGGTGTGGCTATTCTTGTTTCCGATCGTTTTGATGGTGAGATTTTATCCTGGCGCAAAGATTCTGATGGCCGTGTTCTTAGTTTATTAGCTACGTCTAATGGTTTCAAGATTAATTTCGTTAATATTTATGCTCCTGTTAATTTAACCCATCGTAAAATCTTCTTCGAAAATCTTCATGATTTTTTTATTCCTGCGGATGCTATTATCCTAGGTGGAGATTTTAATTGTTATGAAAGTGAGCTTGACAAACTTGGCGGTAATGTTTTTGTTGCGAAATATTTAGCGGAATTTCGTTCTTGTTTTAGACTTTCTGATGCTTGGCGTAAACTTCATCCCAGATTGCGCCAATACTCTTGGTTTAATTCGGATTTTTCAATTGGCAGTCGCCTTGATAAGTTTTTGTTTCTTTTAATCTTGCTTCCTCCGTTCGGTCCTGTGATATTCTCCCGTGTTGTTTTTTCAGATCATGATTTTGTTAGCTTGCAAGTTTGTTTGAATAATGATTACGCACGTGGTCCTGGTCTGTGGAAATTTAATAACTCGTTGCTTTCAGATTCTGATTTTTGTTCTTTGATTTCTGCTCGAATTACTGATTTTTCGACCTGCGTTGATCATTTTCTATCTATTAAGGACTGGTGGGATTTTTTGAAGCGTTCTTTACGTGCTGAAATTGTTTCTTATTCCAAACTTAAGCGCAGAGAATTATTCCACGAGCGTGTCAAGCTCACTAATCGTCTAATTAGTTGTAAGCAGCGTCTTTGTCAGGGAGACAATTCTGTCGTTTCAACAATTGTCTCCCTCGAATCTCGACTTAATGAGCTTACCTTAAGGGACCTGGAAGGTGCCAAAATTCGTAGTCGGGTTCAATGGTTCGAAGATGGTGAGAAGCCCACGCGCTTTTTCTTTAAATTAGAACGTAAGCGCATGGATCGTAATTTTGTGTCTTCTATTTTAAATGCAGATGGGGTCGAGATTTTTGCCCCTGAGGGAATTGAACACGCGCACGTGTGTTTTTATACTGATTTATTTTCCCCTGAGCCTACTGATCCCGTTTGTAAACAACGACTGCTACAAGGTTTTGCTCGTTCTCTCACCGAAAGTGATCGCGATTTGTGTGATGAGGCCCTTTCTTTATCTGAGCTAGCCGAGTCTCTCACTTCTCTTAATCTTGGTAGGTCCCCTGGTCCCGACGGTTTCACCGTTGAATTCTATAGAGCTTTTTGGCACCTTTTGGGTCCTTTCTTTTTAAGAGTTGCTTGTGAATGGTTTAGTACTCTTACGGCTTTGCTTGAGGCGACAAATGATTGGTCAGTTGACATCGACAATGGGCTACTAAATGGCGTCGTTTTCATCGACCTTACTAAGGCATTCGACACCATTGATCACGAGATTATCTTGCGTAAAATGTCATACATGGGTGTTGACCAGGCAGCTATTAGGTGGTTCTTGTCGTATTTAAGTGGCCGAACCCAAAGATGTAATGTCAACGGCAAACTATCAACTGCTCGCGATCTCAAGTGCGGCGTTTCACAGGGCAGTATATTGGGTCCTTTGCTTTTCCTA
The DNA here is from genome assembly GCA_016490735.1 of Pachyseris speciosa. Taxonomy (NCBI): domain Eukaryota; kingdom Metazoa; phylum Cnidaria; class Anthozoa; order Scleractinia; family Pachyseridae; genus Pachyseris; species Pachyseris speciosa. The sequence continues at coordinate 412,350 of JAEMWC010000260.1, forward strand.
ATTTATATTAATGATCTCCCCAACTGCCTGCCGGCCGCTGCGCCAAGGATGTTTGCTGATGACACAAACATTACACTATCGGCTAAAACGTTAACGGATCTCAAACAAGCCTTAACCCCTGAACTAAGGCACTGTTTACACGGACGCGGTT
>JAEMWC010000260.1:417500-442500 GCA_016490735.1 Pachyseris speciosa
TACAACCACCAGCAGCCACCAACTTTTCAGACAGTGAATAATGATCGGGGTTATGTAATATATTCCCCCGAAAAGAACAAAGGAAACCGAGCCAACTGATAAATAATTATATATATTACATGAAAAAAGAATATGTCGATAGTTTCAGAGTTGTGTGACTTGTTTACATTTTGTCTTTTATTATTGCGTTACTGTTACAAAATATTTTTAGATTTCAAATTCAGTTATCACATTAGCAATAGATCGCTTTTTCGCTTAGGTCAATTTGCTCAAGATCAATCAACATTATCAGTTTCATCAGATAAATAGAACAAAGAACGATAGACTAAAAAGTTGTTTTAGGTTAGCGCGCTCACGCTATATGTTTCAGATGTAATCAACCTTTGGACGGAATATATCTCTTTGGAATAAAATACAGTAGATCACAATCGAAGGAAAATTGGATTTATTCATTCTCAACACAAACTGGTCCTTCGAGCCGGATACAAGAACAGGAAAATCATGGCTGTGGATGTAAAACACCAAATCAAGGTTCGTGGAGGTCACCGCTCGTACGTGTCGAAGTTACTCAAACGAGTGTCGGAGGTCGATCAGGGGAACGAGGAGCAAATCGAAATGTTACGGGTCTCTCTCAAGGGAAAGCTCTCAATATTGGAGGAATTGGACAAGACTATCTTGGATCATAGCGCAGAAGACCTGATCGAAGCCGAAATAGAGGAATCAGAAAGGGTCAAGGATGAAATTCACGTGAATTTACTCAAATTGGAGTCGTTTTCAAGGGCATTGAAAGCGCCTTCGGATCAACCACCATCAGGGGGTTCTCAAACAACAGGGTCAATATCTCACTCAACTAAACTTCCAAAACTCGTCCTTAAGAAATTCTCGGGTGACCCTAAGGCTTGGCAAGGATGGTGGGACAGCTTTAAGGTTGCCGTTCATGAAAATAGTATCTCACAAGTCGAGAAATTTAATCATCTTAGAAGCTTGGTGGAGGGTGCGGCATATGCAACGATTGCGGGATTACCCTTGACAGAGGAGAGTTACAAAACAGCGCTTGATCTTCTTCAAGAGAGGTTTGCGCAAAAGCAGATCATCGTTAACTCTCACGTGGAGGCACTGCTTAAATTGAACAACGTAAATGCGATGGCAGACATCAAGAAGATTCGTCACCTTTACGATCAAATTGAAATTCACGTGCGTGGCTTGCAAGCGCAAGGTGTGGGTTCGGTTCAGTATGGCACATTTCTCATCCCAATAATGATGTCGAAGATTCCCGAAGACCTTCGCTTGATTTTAAGTCGTCAGTTTTCAGATGAAAGCTGGAGTCTGGATGAGCTTCTAAAGGCCTTCAAGACCGAACTCGAAGCCGAGAAAGATGCGCTTCCTCGAGCATTGGAATTCAAAACCGTCACACCCAGGAAAACCCAACCCCACAGAAATGGAGAGGAGCAGAAAGTGATTTATTATCTGCAGGAAGTCCAACAGCAGCAGCGTTGGCTTCGTTTGGTCGTAAGGTAACCTGTTCCTATTGTCGCAATTCACACCCATCTGTGAATTGTACTGTCGTAACAGAAGTGAGTGCTAGGAAGTCTTCGCTGGTGAGGCAAGGGAGATGCTTTATTTGTCTCAAGAGATCACATCTCGCGCGCGATTGTTCAAGTACCACGCGATGTTTTAAGTGTCAGGGACGTAACCATCACGCGAGCATCTGTGACAAGGAACCAATTGTTCAGCGCAACTCACACGATCCCAAGACACCCGCCTATGGACAAGACAACATAACGTTGTTTTCCGACGCAACAACATCAGTTTTACTTCAAACTGCCAAGGTTTTCGCTTCAAGAGCTGACGATCTACGTCATCGCGTTCAAGCACGAATCATTTTCGACACTGGCAGTCAACGATCCTATATCTCCACGCGGCTGAGGAATGCTCTCCAACTGCCTACAATCAAGCAAGACGCATTGATGATAAAACATTCGGATCTGATACAGGCCAGCTACAATCACGCGATTTGGTCCAACTTTGCGCGCAAGGATTGACGTCAGAAACATGCCTGTATGTCAACGCTTATTCGGTTCCTATCATTTGCTCCCCACTTCAAAATCAAGCTGTCAATTTCGCTGCAAGCGCCTATCAACACCTAAATGGACTGTCCTTAGCGGACTCAATCTCCGACAACGAAAATGGAAACCACGTGGAGGTTGATGTTCTGATCGGTGCCGACTATTTATTGGCATTTTCTTACCGGCGCTATCAAACGGGGGAGAGAGCGGTCCAATAGCGGTGCAAACCAAGGTTGGCTGGGTTCTTTCTGGACCTGTACAGGGAGTACCCGACTCCAGTTCGACTCAAGTGAGCTTCACAAATACCCACGCGCTGCGAGTAGAAATGCAACCGCTTGACGAAAACTTATCGGAAAACAGAGCATTGGAAACGAAGCTGTCCAGATTCTGGGATCTCGAAGCTATAGGAATTTCACCTGCGGAAAAATCTGTGTATGAAAGGTTTAACGAAGATATCAAATTCAAGGATGGCCGGTATGAAGTCAAACTCCCCTGGAAGGAATGTCACGCAATCTTGCCGGACAATTACACAATGTGTCAAGGAAGATTGAAATCACTCACCCGAAGGCTAAACTCAGAAGAAATTACCAAGGAATACGACGCAGTTATTCAAGATCAACTGGACAAGGGAGTCATCGAGAAGGTGGACAGCAGACAGCCATCAACCCCAGGAAAACGCACTATCTGCCACATCACCCAGTTATCAGGAGGGACAAAGGAAACCACTAAACTTCGTATCGTGTACGATGCATCAACCAAGATAAATGACAACCCCTCGTTGAACGATTGTCTCTATTTCTGGACCGAGCCTTCTACCTGGTATAGCGGATGTGCTGATCAGATTCCGATTTCATAAGATTGCTCTGGTCGCTGACATCGAAAAGGCCTTTCCTGATGATCTCCGTGTCCCAAGTGATAGAGACGCCCTTAGATTCATCTGGCTGGACGACATTCACAAGGATAATCCCAAGCAACTCATTACAGATTTTGCAGAGTAGTCTTTGGAGTTACTTCCAGCCCATTCCTTCTGAACGCCACAATTGAGCAGCATCTTAAGAAATACGGACATGAGCAGCCAGGTATTGCCAGTGCCTTGCTGAATAGTCTCTACGTGGATGATCTGACCTCTGGAGAATCGACCGTCGACGCAAGTTTCGAATTGTTTGTCAAATCAAAGAGGATCATGGCGGAAGGTGGGTTCAACCTTCGGAAGTGGCAGACAAATTCATCCGAACTGCGACGACTTATAGAAGATTGTGACAAATCTCACGCTCACGGTTCTACTCAAGAAGGTTCAAGAAACAGTCTCCTGGAGGAAGATCAAACCTACACGAGAACCACAGTTGGAACAGAGGATGTAGAGGATAGTGTCTGCGAGCGACAGGTCCTTGGAGTCAGCTGGAATTTCCTGGAAGATGCGTTCATATTTTCACTCCAGCCCCTAGCACAGTTTGCCAGTGAGTTGCCACCGACAAAACGGAGCATTTTGCGAGTCGTGGCGAAGATCTTCGATCCACTGGGGGTGATTTCGCCAGTCACTATACAGATGAAGGTGCTGTTTCAAGACCTCTGTAAACAGAAAATCAACTGGGATGACCAACTGCCTGATGAAATGGAGAGACGCTGGACTGGCTGGTACAATGAACTCGCCACGACTGAGTGCGTGAAGATTCCAAGATGTTATATTCAAGGTGGCCAGCAAGATTCAGCTAGTTATCAGCTCCATGGCTTCTGTGACAGCTCTCAATCAGGATACGCAGCAGTGGTCTATCTCAGAGTGGAAGGGCAAACAGGAGGCGTCCAAACGGCATTCGTCGCTTCGAAGACGAGAGTAGCTCCACTAGCTCAGCTCACGATCCCCCGCCTGGAATTGCTGTCAGCTCTGATTTTGTGCAGGCTAGTCACCTCAGTTAAGAAAGCTCTGGAACCACTTGTAGCAATCGAGGAGGTCTACTGCTGGACAGATTCCAAGACAGCGCTCCACTGGATCATCGGGACAGACAAGGAATGGAAAACGTTCGTAGAAAATCGAGTTCAGGAAATCAGGTCCTTTGTGGCTCCTTCATCATGGTTCCATTGTCCCGGAAGAGATAATCCAGCAGATATCCCATCTAGAGGCACGAACGCGTCAAACCTGAGTGAAAATCCTGTGTGGTTCAATGGTCCTGTGTGGCTGAGATCAACGAATGACGAGTGGCCCAATCTTCAAACCAAAACAGAGCCACCAGCGGAGTGTTTCAAGGAAATGAAATCTTCAACTTCAACAAATTTGACGGTGACGGCAACATCGGTAGAAGCCGTCATCGACAGCAAAGGATACAGCAATCTCAAGCGACTACTGCGAGTTACCGCCTACGTCCGACGGTTCACCCACAATATCAGCCGGAAGGGAAGAATCACGGGTCCTTTGAGTACGACTGAAATACAAGAAGCCGAAATGCTTTGGATAAGGGACATGCAAGGAACGTTGCAGCTAGATCAACTCGAGAGCCAACTTGGACTGTTCAAGGACGTGAATGGTATAATTCGTTGCCGGGGACGACTTGGCAACACTCAAGCCTCGTATGACACAAAATTTCCCGCGCTTTTGTCACGGAATCACCACGTCACGTCATTGATCATTCGTCAGTGTCACGAACGCGTTATGCATAACGGGCTAAAGGAAACCCTAACAGAAGTTCGTTCCAAGTTCTGGATCCCGAAGGGGAGCCAAACGGTGAAGAAGGAGCTCTTCAGATGCAATGTATGTCGACGATTCCAAGGCCAATGTTACCCAATTCCTGAATCACCCGACTTACCAGAATTTCGGGTCAGAGATGCTCACGCTTTTAGCTGCGTAGGAGTTGACTTCGCTGGTCCTCTGTACGTGAAATCGAATTTCAAGGAAAACCCAGAGATGACGAAGGTGTATGTTGCCCTGTTCACCTGCGCCACAAGTCGAGCGATCCATCTGGAACTGGTTCAAAGGTCTAGACGCCCAGACATTCCTGCTATGTCTCAGAAGATTCATTGGACGCCGTGGTCTCCCAAATTTGATTGTCTCGGACAACGCCAAGACCTTCAAGGCCGCAGAGAAGAATTTAGTCAGTTTATTCGAAATACCAGACGTCCAAGAACACCTTTCCAACAAGGGAATAAAATGGCAGTACAACCTGGCAAAGGCACCTTGGTGGGGTGGATTCTTTGAGCGTTTGGTCAAGCAAGTGAAGTCCTGTTTGAAGAAGACGATTGGAAGAGCGAAGCTCACATTGGACGAACTCGCAACTGTTCTCGTTGAAGTTGAAGCAGTCCTGAATTCGAGACCCCTCACGTACCTGTATTCTGATGACGTGGAAGAACCTCTCACGCCTTCTCACCTAATCATAGGGAGACGACTTGTAACCTTGCCCACGGGACCTGTCCATATGGACGATCCAGACTTTGGAAATCATCAAGCAGTGACCAGGCGTTCTCGATATCTTTCCAACCGAATTCAGCACTTCAGACGAAGATGGCAACGCGAATATCTTGTCGATTTGAGAGAATTTCATCGCTCGAAGGGCAAGAACATCAATCTTTCACCTGTGAAAACTGGTGACGTAGTTATCCTGCACGACCAGAATACCACACAAAGGGCGTTTTGGAAGGTCGCTAAAATCGTCGAATTGATCAAGGAAGAGACGGAGAAGTTCGCGGTGCGAAAGTGTTCACCGTTAAGGATGGAAAGAAGTCGCAAATTGAGAGACCCCTCCAGGAATTATTTCCTCTCGAGGTACAAGCCAGCAACAAAGATTCTACCAAAAACGGGACTGCAACGGACGCTACTCATGAAGCACACCAAGCTGTTCCTGTTGCACAGACGAAGACTCGCCGAACTGCAGCAGTTGTTGCCGAAGAGAGAATCAAGCTTATTGACCACTTGTTAAAGTGAACCTTTCGTTTCTTTTCTCTTCCTTTTTTGAGAAAATATTGGACAGTTGAACACTCTTTCGAGTCAATGAAACAAGTGGTCAAGGGGGGAGTGTCGATAGTTTCAGAGTTGTGTGACTTGTTTACATTTTGTCTTTTATTATTGCGTTACTGTTACAAAATATTTTTAGATTTCAAATTCAGTTATCACATTAGCAATAGATCGCTTTTTCGCTTAGGTCAATTTGCTCAAGATCAATCAACATTATCAGTTTCATCAGATAAATAGAACAAAGAACGATAGACTCGAAAGTTGTTTTAGGTTAGCGCGCTCACGCTATATGTTTCAGATGTAATCAACCTTTGGAAGGAATATATCTCTTTGGAATAAAATACAGTAGATCACAATCGAAGGAAAATTGGATTTATTCATTCTCAACAGAATATAACGACTAAAGGAAACGAAAGCCTATTGCACTGCAATTTTAACATAACAAAGGAAACCATGGATCTTGTTTAAAGCAGTCAAAGGGGTCCTATTATGACATGGTCACCACAGCAAGACGTTTGAGTGGGAGGGAGGAGGGAAGATGCAGAGGCAGGGATGGGCTCCCGGCGGAGGGGCGGGGGCTCAAACTGGAAAGCGTAACGTGAGCCTGGTGAGAGGGAGGGGGCTTGTCCCCGGACAATTTGGATTTTTATTACGATCATTAGCTACTGAAAAGTACTGGTACAACAATAGAAGAATACTCAACATTTACAATCCAACCTCTCAATAAATTCACTAACAAAGCCAGCTTTATACAACATAACTTGTTCCACTTCGATACTACAGCCAGACCAGCTGCCTTGAATCTTTAAATAAACCAGGAATGTAACGAATTTCCCTAATCACATTTTAACTGAACGGTGAATAAACGGTGTATCAATCTTATCATCGACTAAAATTTATATCAGATGCTTTAAAGATGCCGAAATTTCTCTTTCTATTGTTGTTGCGATCGGTAAATTCTTTAAGCCAGGCCTCCCTCTATGTCAGCAGGACAAAGTTGTGCTGTTCTTTCTTACTTTACGTAGACAGGCAACAAACCTCGCTAAACATCGATGCAAGTGTTTGCCTGATTGCCCTCGAGATTTCCGATTTGCAAACAGGGTGCGAATTTTTGTCGTTACGGGAAACACATCTGAATGCTGAAATCCGTCTCCGGTTCCACATAGCGCGTAGCCTGCAGTGCAGGCGTATTTCGGGCGCGCGAGTGCACATTTTCGTATTAGGGCGCCATCTTGGATTTGGTAACTGTGGAGGGTTGGGGCGAGGAAAAATTTGCCGAGGGAGTAGGCGCGAGCTGGAAAAAACGGGCGTGGGGGGAGGGGGAGGGAAGGCGAAAAATACGCCTGCCCGCAGTGTTTGTTCGCTTGCAGAACCCGTACACCAGATAGACGGGGTCTCTGATTGGTGCGGTAGATTGCAAATTGATCGATAGCTGTCAATCTAAGATAGTTTTTCTTCCGGCCGTTCCTTCTGATTTGCAGAGATAATGGCGGACTCGCTAAGCTTTGATGCTGCACTCGAAGAAGCGCTTTTATTTCTCTCTTAGCTAGGTATGTCGCGTGAATTACGACCTGAGCAAAAGGAAGCCATTTCGACCCTTGTTCATGGAAGCGATTTATTAGCAGTTCTTCCGACGGGCTTTGGGAAAAGCCTCATCTTTCAGTTGTTGATTCGTGTGAAACAAATATTATCGTCGAAAAAGCTGCGTGTGTGATTGTTGTCTGTCCGCTCAAAAGCATCGTACAAGATCAGTTAACGGAAGCATCTTCAATGGGTTTGACGGCGACATCACTAGCTAGTGCTAGATTAGAAGATGTTGAGAATGGTAAATACCAGATAATCTTTGCGTCCGCAGAGGAAATATTAGCTAAGCCTTTTCTCTCTTCCCTGAAAAAGAGCAGTTCACCATTGCACCAAAACCTTGCTGCAATAATTGTCGACGAGTCACACACTGTGGAAACGTGGACCGGACAAAGGTTTGATTTTTCTCTTACGTTTCACGTAAAATGGGGGTGGAAGGCCTACACGTCTCCTACTCACATGTTTGTCGCTTCTATCTCGGTCTTTTGACCCATTAAGCTTCTTGTATGTTTTCAGCGGGTTAACATGATGATTTAGAGGATTTTCTTGTTAGCGACTAAATGAAGCCATGTGCTTAAATGTCGCATACTTGATCTCAAAGGTCACTTCTGGGTTACAAGTTTCAACGCCTGTTTGTTTGAACCCTTGTTGTTTCTGTTTAGCGACTGTGGTTTTTACGCCCTTTGAGGCATTTTTATCTATGTTTGGTTTGGCTCATTTAAGTGCTTCCGGAGACGGTACAGCCAGTTATCCTTGTAAGGATAGGATTTTGAGCCGTGTAATAATCTGTCTTGCAATTTTTGTTTTGCCGGGCCCGGCCGTTTGTATTTGCAGCAAGATGGTGTGCTTCTATCACGGCTTTTTGTCTTTCGATCCTTTCTTTAACACTGTAGCTTCTTAGAGAGCTATGCAGCACCTGGAATAGATCGTTTAGCTTTAGTCACGGCTGTGCTTTTATCGTCGTTTCCGCGCTCCGCTCTGTGACTGAAGTTTTTGTTGCGGAGCTTAGTACTTTCCTCCTTTTGTTAATGCCAGTTTATGATAGGCAAGATATGGTTTCGATCCTCCCTTGTGGATCTCAACAGTTGCCGGGAATGGCTTGATTCGAGTTGCTCTTTAGGCAACGTCGTTCTTTTTGTGAGAATGACAAAGCATTCTGTTTGGCATAAGTTTTCGCTTGTGCTTTTATACCCACTAGGCGGATCGAAAATACTGGATTTCTATTGGCTTTCCAGGTTGCCAACTGTGAACTGCGGTTTTCGATCCTTTCATGTTTAAAGCTAGTACATCTTTCCGCTTGTGCGACAATGTATGAAATTTCTAGCACTTCGTTGGTTTCGTAGAGTTGTGGAGATGTCTAATTTAGCGCACATGATTTCCGCGTAAAACGCAGTGTAAGTGCTTTCAATGTAGTGCGCGTTGTCTAGTTTCCTCCTAAACAATGTTTACCAAGTGCTGCTATGTAATTTCTCACACGCAGCAGGACGGGGCCTTCCTGAACTAAATCAATCACGTAAACAACGTTTCCCACACGACTACAAACTTCTGCTAACACAACTCCAAGGCTGTCCTTCCTCTGCGAGGGTTTAAAAAGATTTTCCGACGATGAGTACACTTGTTTTCCGGGAATGTTTCCAAATTTCACTTAAAAGAGCTTTTGCAAATCCTACAGCTGTCGCTAGGACGTCTTTCCGACATAATTTCACTCGCATACTCGCTCGCTCGATTCCTGTTTTTCACAGACTTGACAAATACACGTGTGTCGATGTTTTTGTCGGAAGTAAATGTTTGGCTTCCGGTAGAAAAGAAATAGATTTTCATTGGCTGCTTACACATTTCCGGAAAGGCGATCAAGCGCTACTAATTAGGGGGCGTTCAACAATTTCACAGGCTTTGCGGGCAGGCGTTATTTCACGTGCCCCACCCCTTCGCCCTCTGCCACTTCGCCTTCTGTCCCAATCCTCTACCGGTCAAGCAACAATCCAAGATGGCGACATCGAAAACCTCGTCTGTCGTTCTGTTCCAAAACAAGAGGCTACAATTAGCCTAAACCCGGGCTTGCAAAAAACAGTATTGTATCCCTAACTTAGCGCTAAACAAAAGAATAGAGGGAAGTCTGTCTTTCTTACATCGGACGCATTGTGTTTAGCTTGTGTTGGAGTCTATTTCTTTAGACCCCTATCAACATATATTCCTCTAAAATACAGCTCAACCATTGAGCACAATAATTATAACACTTGTAAAAAATATTTCTAAAAGAACAAGTAAAAGAGAAACAGGAAATATAAAGCCCGTGATATATACCACTAAAAGACATCGAACCCGGGTTAGCTGCGTCACAGGCAGGAACAATGACCTTTAGGCCACAGAGGTTTATCGTTATGCAAGATGATAAAAATAGTGTATTGATTCCAAAAAAAAAAACTAAGCACACTTGTTTTCGCTTCGATGGATAATTGTTTGAGAAAGGAAACGCTTATCGAACGATGTTGGATTTTTTCGCATAAATGTGAATGGAGTCTCGGTGAAATGTGAGTAGAAAATTAATTAGCAGAGTGAAACTGTTTACAAATACGTCAATCCAGGGTCATTTGAAACACAAGAAAGGAACGTTTCTGGACAGTTTCAAGGGACGCTAGTACATTTGTAAAATATAATCGCTTATCATTCAAAAATTAAAGTCCAGAAATTGAGATATTGTGGCAAAATAGTAAATAAACTACCTGTCAAAGTCTCAGGGGTGTGTGATATCCCGTACTTGAGTTATTCAACAAAATGTACATCTCAATGGAGCGGATACGGGAACACGGCAGTCCATCTGGAGTTAAATTTTGGTCATGTTAAAAGCTTTCTTCTCGCTGTTGAACTTGCAAACATTCGTATAGACACTTGTCTTAACATATTAGTTGTTCAGACTTCAAAGACACAAGGTGAATCGACGTTTTCCGATACGTGACAACAGGCATCATTCTTGCTGTTGATATGAGATTTACACTCGAATCACTCGGCCGTGAAAGGTCAAACTCCCTTTGTCTGTAGTCTCTAATTTTTGGCGCTCCCCTCGCGTCGCGTCTCCTCGCAACTTCGCGCGCGCACGTGCCCCCACAAGCCGTCGCCAAAATTAGAGACCACTCGCTGTCTACTGAAGCAGACACGGGGAAACACGGCAGTCCATCTGCTCTCATGTTAAAAACTTTCTTCTCGCCGTTGAACTTCCAAACATTCGCATAGACACTTCTCTTAACATATTGTTTGTTCAGACTTCAAAAGCCACAAGATGAATGGACATTTTCCCATACGTGACAACACGCATCACTGTTGTTAAAAATAGTTAGCGCTTGCGCAGAAACGCCGGAAGTGCCATTTGTGGATGATACTCGACGACGAAAAAGAAGAACCGTCGGTAGTTTATGACCCGGGTGCCGCGCGAGACGCGCGCAGCCCGGGTAATAACGCCTGCACTGCAGGCTACATAGCGCGCAGTGCAGGCGTTTTCGGTGGGCGTGTTAGTTATTTTGTCGAGTAAGCGGCGCCATATTGAATTTCACTAAAACGCAAGGAGCTGGGGTGAGTCGAAGGGGGCGGGGTGGAGGCGTGAACCCCTCCCCCACCTGAAATCAAAGATGGCGGCTCGCTTGTAACAACAGGAACGAAATAATGCGCTCGCCTCACAAAATACGCCTGCAATGCAGGCTAGTTCCAGAAGACGTACAGAGACGATTGGAATGATGAAATACTTTATTTTTCATGAAGCATCTCAGCGGTCCGAAATCCTAAAATTACTCCTTGAATCTGACTGGCTGATGGCGCGCGCTCCAGCGGTCCGGCTTTTCCCATCCCGCCCGAGTCCGGACCGCTACCGACTAAAAAATATTTGAAGCAAACTTGGAAGCGAGCGAGAATTTCTATCAAAGTTAATTAAAGCCTCAACATGTCAAAGTTATGTAATATGTTAACCATGCACAAATGGTTGTTATGTGGATAGATTGATGTGGACAGGTTGAGAGATTTCAACAGTGGTTCTGAATGTGATGTAGGTTCAGAAAACGTCATAATTCTGAGTATACGCTTTTGCAAAGTAATCACAGGCTTTAAATAAGTTGGATATGTTAAACCCCAAACTAGTATACCATAAGTGAGAAAGGGGTAGATTAACGAATAATAAAGCATACGAAGTATACCAATGTCAACATAGTACCTCAATTTTGAGAAAATTCCGACAGTTTTTGACAGTTTTAGGCAGAGCTCATTAATATGATTCTTCCATGTTAGTAGATTTGAGACTAAGATAACTCCTAGATATTTAACCGTGGAAACTTGTTGGATATTCACACCATCAATCTTTAGATCAAATGACTTGTGTGGTTTCAATTTTTTAGAATGAAAGAGAATAAAGTTAGTTTTAAGAGTACTAAGTGCTAAGCTATTAGATTTCATCCACTCTGCAATTGCTTTTAGCTCACGATTTAACTTTACTTCAAGATCGTTAAGGTTCTTACAGGAGCAATATATGTTAGTGTCATCGGCAAATAAGTGAAAGGTGAGCAATTTTGAGGCATTACGTAAGTCATTGATATATAACAAAAACAAGGTCCAAGGACAGATCCTTGAGGAACCCCACAAGTGACTGATAGGGAATCAGAGTCATGACCATTAACACACCAATTGTTCTCTGTTGGATAGATAAGATTGAAACCAATCATAGGCTTTACCTCTTACTCCATAATGATGCAATTTTAGCAAAAGAATAGAATGATTTACTGTATCAAAGGCTTTTTTAAAATCAATGAAAATACCACAGCCAAACTCATTGTTGTCAATTGAGTAACGAATAGATTCAGTGATACTTATGAGTGCGTGATTCGTTGAACACTTCTGCCTAAAGCCAAACTGAAGTGAGTAGAGAATATTATGACATTCAAGATAACCATAGAGGCGCTTATACATAACTTTTTCAAATATTTTGCTAAAAACAGATAGCACTGATATTGGCCTATAATTATCTTAGTCTTGTCTAGAGCTTTTCTTGAAAACCGTTTGTTCTCTTATTGTACTGCATTCCTTATATTGATGTTTGTAACACTACTGTAATAATCTTTCTTTCTCTAATACACTGTATTTGTGTGAGTTTAATTATAAACTAGGAATACCTGCCGGTAGAGTGCCAACGAGTAAACACTGGCACAGTTGTGTGCGCAGAGAAAATTAAGAAGTAACCAGAGTACAGTCGATTTTTTTAAACTGAATCGTTGTTTAAAAAAGCACTGCAAAACTCACATGTTTTTCTTTGTTTTTTAAAATGTCTATAAGAATTAAACTTGTGGGGTAGATTAGAGGTGAAATATGAGTCCCTTGCATTACATGAGAGAGATGAAATCAACATTGTTGTTAGAAATGAGCATGAATTCAAATGTGACATGTTTGTGTTTTAACATGTTCTTAGAACGCAAATCCCACATGCTCTTGTTTTAAAATGTTTTTAAGAAGAAAACTTGTAACGTAGATTACAAATGCACATCTAATATGGTCTTCTTTGTTTTTTTAAATGTATTTAAAAACAACTTGTAACTTAGATTGCAAATGCAAATTCCACTTTGGACCTGAGCACTTCTGATGGGATAATTTTCAAACGAAGCTACAGCTGCAAGCCCCCTGAAATTTTGGAATAAGAAGACTATCCAAATTGATTTGCTAAGTTCCCTCAAGCTTGACAGATAGTGGCTTTCTGGCAAACAGAGCTTAGACTGTTTTTTGTGAACGCTAATGGATGAGCACAAACTAACAGCGACACGTCGTGTGACTCGTGACTCGATTGGAAAGAGGCTTTATATTCCCTCTGATTATGTTTATAGTGAATATATTTGAATATATTCAAGTGTGTTTTTTTTCCTTAGGCTATGTCTACACTATGCCGGATAGCATTTTATGCCGTTGTGAAAAATACTACGGCCTGGTGTGAACGGCAGTGGCCCAAAACCGCCGCTATCTTTCCACTAGAATCCAATTTTCAGAATTTTTGCTCCTCGTTGTTGATTTCCGTTTCGGTTCGATTCTTTGTTCACACTACTCCAGAAAGTGGCACGAAAACCTATCCGATATGTGACGATTCACTTTCAAGACCGCAGCGGCCCAGCATCGCTCCGACGCAAAAATCGTGCCGAAATCATCGTTTATAGCACGCTGGCCGATTTTGTAAACAATTGACTGTTGTTTTGGCAAGATTGCTGTTTTGTCACGCTCGCCGTGACTGTCAAATTTGTAATTTTGAGCACACTAGCTCGATAAAAGAAGAGGCTTTATACGCCCTCTGATTGAGTTTATAGTGATTATGTTCAAGTGGTTTTGTTTTTTGTTTCTTAAATGGCACGCTGGCCGATCTTGTCAAGGCAATTGACTGTTTTGGCAAGCTAGCCGTTTTTCGAGCTGATTTCGATAGCTGCCTTGCTGGGCGATTTTTCAGCCTGCTAGGTGTTAGATTTGTGACACTCTGGCTCCCAAAAACACTAAATTAAAGTACACGCAAGAAGACAACGCTCACGAGTGAATAATATCAATATTTCCACTCACTTTTTCCCGCCTAAGCCCGCACAAGCCACCATGAGGTCAATGAGGTCAATGTGGTCATCTTGTCACCGATCATGATCCTCCTGATGTGATTGGTTTAGATAAAAAAATACCGCGATGCCATTGGCTAACTCGAAAACAATAACCGATGATGTCACTCTTACATTACCTTATGCTAACTTTTTTCATTCGAGATTTCGTCTCCCTGTACCACGCACACACGGCTTTATAATGCTTATACATGGAACAAGCAAGGCTGATACTACGTGAAAAAAGTTGACTTTGCGAGACACCAACATGACCGAGACCTGATAAAGTAGGGCTGCAACCATGGACAGCTGTTTCGTCCTTATTGGGACTCATCGGCATGTTGTAGCAGATTTAAAAGACGCCAGCTCAATGCGAGCGCCAATAAATTGCACAATGAACCCGTTCACGATATCAAGTTCCGTACCTTGGACTCTCTTGCCACCCGATCCACGCGTTGCCACACCACGTAGCCCGGATAGCAAGGAATCCAAGTGTCACGATGGCGTCTCGCAAAGAAAAATGTAGATTGGCTAATACCAATCTTAACATTAAAACACATGGACAAAACCATACTAAAAATTACACAGCATATCGGATCTATAAAGACCTACGGTCCAAAAAATACAGTGAGTGAAAGTAATAAGCAAAGGACCGTCAACGATAATGCTGTAAAACGTAGGATCTACATGAGATCTAGGCTCGATTTCCGCCGCTCACTCGGGTCCGGAGTATCCTCTCCGAGAAGAGACTCTTCGGGGGGTGAGCGCGGACTCATTTCCCGAAGCAGCGGCTGGTAATCGAGCCTACATGAGATCTAATCAGCCAAAAAATAAATCGAATATACATGTAACAAGCAAGGCTGATACTACGTGAAAAAAGTTGACTTTGCGAGACACCAACATGACCGAGACCTGATAAAGTAGGGCTGCAACCATGGACAGCTGTTTCGTCCTTATTGGGACTCATCGGCATGGTGTAGCAGATTTAAAAGACGCCAGCTCAATGCGAGCGCCAATAAATTGCACAATGAACTAATGCTGCCGCCTCGTCACCCTCGCGTCCTCGCGAGGGTGACTCGTTGGCAATAAATTGAATTGAATTTAAATAAATTGAATTGAATTGAAATTGGATGAAGAAGCAACCAGTGTAATCAAAATCTTTGCAATTTCTGTAAAAGGCGAGTACACACATCTGAGTACACATCGGAACTTAATTTCAAAGTTGTGGTTTAGCTCCCCGCCATATATTATTGCATATTTGGCGCTGTGAACATCATTTCGTGCTGTTACTAAGTTCTCGTTTTCTTTTGTATGATCGAGGTCTTGTCACGATTTATTCAAACAAGAAAGCATACGTTTGTATTTGGCTGTTTACATTGGGTCGGTACAAAACGTGGAGCCCCTTCTGGACCCCATCTGGACCCCTTCTGGACCCCCTTCTGGACCCCATTCTGGACCCCCTTCTGGACCCCTCGATTTTTCTGTTGAAAAATAATAAAATGATATTTAACAGTCTTCGCTTTGGATTTCAACTTCGGCCGGTTCGTTGATAGTTACAGACAGTATTACAGTAATCGCGAACATTACCACAGCCAGTTGCCATTTTCATCCCGAGAAAGACTTGCTTTGAATTTCGCTGAATTTGCGTTGCTGACTTTCGTTGTTGTTACCAAATACTTTAGAATTTTCTCGCAAAGGTTAGATAAACGTTAAATATGCAAATTACTGTTCGGCTTTCAATTGGGTTTCGAAGAATGTGAACCGAGCTAAAAAACTATCGTTTTTTTTTTCTGTTTGGATTAGAATAAGCACTGCTAGTTAATGTTATCACTGCAGCAAAAAGGTGAGCAATGGTTTCTTCCACGCTGGCAAAATATAGTCGAAAGCTTGCTCTGAAAATCCGCTGAATGATGATGGAATGAAATATGATCACTCTGGTTGCCTAGCACGTGACATAAATCTGCCACCGATAATAATTTTCACATTCTCCGAAAGCTAGTTGAAAGCTGAACAGTAATTTGCATATTTAACGTTTATCTAACCTTTGCGAGAAAATTCTTTGGTAACAACAACAAAAGTCAGCAACGCAAATTCAGTGAAATTTAAAGCAAGTCTTTCTTGGGATGAAAATGGCAACTGGCTGTGGTAATGTTCGCGATTACTGTAATACCAACAACAAGCTTTATTTGCATGACCGTAAAACATTACAGTATTGCGAAAGCAGGCAAAAAGAATTAAACTGCACTAGTTTGACAACAGATTGTTTCGTAAATCAAAACACGCGGAAATAAACTTAACAAACTTCATATTAATAATATTATCATCACAGTTCATTAATTCAACAATTAAATCAGCAAATGGTATCAGCTTAATATTCGGTATTCTATTAACTATTTCATCATAAAAGGCATTTCTGATTGATGAATACTTTGGACAACGAAACAGAAAGTGGGTTTCATCTTCAATCTCATTCATAGCACAAAGACTGCAAAGTCTTTCACATCTAGGGATATTATCATACCTGCCGGTTTCAATTTTAAGTTTATGATTACCAATTCTCAGTTTCACTAACGTTTTTCTATTACAGTTTTTCCTGGTTATATCTAAATAAATTTGAAAGTGCTATAAAATTCTAATTTTTTTTTTTTATTAATTTTTTTTTATGACGTCCAAATGGCGCTTAATCATAGTGTTATCTAATTCGCCATGATCGAAGTCAGGGAGATCATAGTAATGATAAATGTTTATGAGATTGGAGTAAAAGCTACTTTTGCCATGAGAATGAAGATCAATTGACGTTAGAAGGGACTGTTTAACAATAGAGTCTTGGGCCTTATTTTGAAGATAAGTTATTATTCTTTTATTTATTTCAATAATCAAGAGAAATCGGCCAAGTTCAGCCCTGCACGCAATATTGGATGCTTTATTGCTTACTTCTAAGTAACGTTTGCAAAACTGTTGATGCGTTTTTTTCAATTGGTGAATTTTCCCAAGACTTAAGATCAGATTTAGTATAGACACCTCAGACTTCACTGTTATAGGTTAAGATTGGGGAAATCATTGGGTCAAAAATTTTACTGGCAAGAGACGGTTTCAAACTGCTAAAATTTATATGTCGACGTAGGCTAAAAAGAGCATGAAGAGCCTTTTCCGTTAAGTGATCTAGTGACATGGTAAAGTTTCCAGTCGAAGAAATGCGAGTCCCTAAGTACGTATAATTTTGGACAATATCAATGTTCTCATTTCCTATATGGAACGTATGGTCATATAGGTTCCATACGTTCCACATAGGAAATGCATAAGATTTCCAGCATTTTCATCGGCTGGAGTATCCGGACACAGGCTGTCAGCTCACATACCTGCTGTGACAAATGAACGCGTCAACATTAAAGAAAGCTGAATAAAATCAGTAAAATTTTCCCTCCAAACGCGGCCGGTGGCCATATTAAAACATGAATCGTCTCGCAGCGGAATTAACGAGTAGAAATTCCGAAACTGGAACCGAAAGACAAATGAAATTCAACCCCCAGTTTACATTGCTGAGTATTTTAGAACGTGAAAATCCAGTGATAGCATCGTGTTTAAAATATTACCTAAATACCAGTTGAAGAGGAAGCACACAACCGATCACAACCCAGTCACCACGTATTACAAACCTGTAATCGATTTAACAAATAGATTCCATGTTGCCGTTCGTCTGTTCAGTAATAGACCACAGATGACGTCAAAATGAGTAAAAACAAAGAAGTGGCACATGAGCCGCAGGCGAGTGTGTCACTGATGTTTTTACCACATTTTGACGTCTTCTGTGATCTGTTACTGAACAGACGCACGGCAACATGGAATTTATTTATTTATTTATTTATTTTCATATAATAAAGAAACAAAATGCAAACGAAAAACTTGTTTATTTTCACATTTCTGGAAAAAAGTGGGTCGTGATGACGTAATCTGTGCATAAGGACCAATCGCAACGCGCGATCTATTCACCTTATTATATAATTCAATATTGTGAATGATATATGAAATACACCTTATTCCAAAATGGCGGCCGCTCGGAATGATCTGGGGAGAGCAGCGCGGAAACGAGGTATCGAGGGCCAAGTCAAAGTCAAGCATGTAAACAGCAATGGCGTTCGTGTATATATCAGGAGAATTGAAGCCATACCTGGCAGTTCGTTGAACGGATGGGATCCTAATCAGTTGAAAAATGCTTAACTAAAATTTTGGTTCAAGTGTCGTGGTGATTCTTGTAAAGGTTTACGTAATTACCAAAGCACAATTTTGTAAGCGGTAAGTGATATAGTGATTTTGCTGTCGGAAACGCCGACCTTGGACCTTGCTAAGGCTGCTAAGGTCAATTAAGTATCTCATTTGCTTCGTTCTTTTACAGCGTGAATGAGTATTATTTGCATTAAAAGACCGACTATCTTCTAGTCGACCCGGACGAAAATCTCATCTATACCCGGCATATAACGACTGAGCCGGTAAAGAGCTTTTTAGGCTAAGGTTAGCGCTAATCTCCCCTGTAATCATTGATTAAGATGTATTACAGCCTATAAGTTCAATAAGATGGTATTTAACCCAGATTAGCGCTAACCATGCTTCGAGCAACTGGGCCCAGGGAAGCTGACTTCAACACTACAAACATTTAAAAAAAATATTTTCCCGGGATTCACTTAACCAAAATTTTATTTGCTTGGAACGCTAAAAAGGAGATTTAAATTAAGTTTTTTTTCTCGGAAATGTAGTTCAGAAAATCAGAAATAATAGTTCAAAATAGTCAGCAAACTGAAAATAAAATGGTCATCTTCCCTGTACGCGAGTTATTACAAACACACCACATTTGACTGACAACACTAAACAGAGTAGTAAATGCACTAGACTGTCCCATGCGTGGAAGTTTTTTGTTTTGTTCACACACTCCACGTGGATTTGAAGGGAGACAATTTGTTGTGTTTGCACAACTTCCTCAGAGGTCATTTGACCTTTGGTTCTAATAAAAAGTGCCCCATGGAAAGTTGACTAATAAATGTTTTGGCACCCCCAGGTGAGATTCCAATGAGCTCCTTCAGATTGGTATGCCGGTTTTTATACGAGCTATAAAAAGATCACTGTTTAAACGAAGACTCTTAGGCATTTGACAGCAGAGCTCACTGCAGTCAATTATGATCCTGGTAGAAGGATATTTATCTTTAAAATCAGCAGGCATGTGGTCATTGATCTTTTCCCTTGAGGGTCATACTGAAATGATGCTGACCTTTAGAAACATATAATTAATCCAGCCTTATTGCCTTGGTCTTCCTTGTTCAGGGGCATCTTCATCATTTCTCTAATTCATATTTGCTACATCATACGAAGGTGAATGCCAATAATTATGTTTTCACCTTCTTTTACTGGATTTAAATACTGAATTATACTCTTGAAAATGTCTCTATTGGGAAATCCAGAATAAAAAGCTAAATCTTTAACTGACTTCATAAATCTATCGACGCTAAATACTTTCGATTGTAAATCTTGGAAATATCCGCCTCGAATTGTCGGAGTTTTTCAGTAAGCTCGGCTTTCTCACAGTCCAGATCATGGATAGCTTTCTCACAGTCGTTTTATAGCTCCCTAGAATCTCTATCAGGAGAAATATCTGAATCACGATGTAATGGTTGATGACAGTAGGTCAGGAGTACGGTGTTGAGGTTTTCCGCAGTCTTTTTCGTTTGTTCGGACTACTATGCTTTGGTGCTTTTCGTTTTACGAGCGAACACTTCTTTCACGGAAAAGCGGATGGTACAGCAGTAGTTTTCAAAGTTTTCTCGCGACCAGCAAACGAACAAATATAACCCGAAGACTTGAAGTGGCGCAAACATACCCTTGATCGAGTGTTTTGTCACTTAAAGTTAATCCAAGATCCCTTCGTATGGCAACAATCCATTCGGCTTGAACACACTACACGTTGATCTTCTGGAAACTTCTGATAAGAGATCTTCACACCATTTTTCCACATAAATTTTCTTAGGACAGAATTTAAAGCATGATCGCTCACGATTACCATATGTAAACACCACAAGATTTTCACGCCGGCCCTTGATGCCTCGTTTCCGTGCTGCTCTCCCCAGATCATTCCGAGCGGCCGCCATTTTGGAATAAGGTGTATAAATCATATATGAACTGCGGAAATGAAATCAAATGAAGAATGATCCTCGCAGTTGTGAACGCAATTTATGCAATTGCGAAAAGAAGCCTGAAAAAAATTCAGGACTTCAACGGGATTTGAGCCAATGACCTCGCGATACCGGTGCGATGCTCTAACCAACTGAGCTATGAAGCCACTGACGTTGGCAGCAGGTCAATTGAAATGAGTGTGAACGATATATGAAATAAATCATATATAAACTTCGAAAATGAAATCAAATGAAGCATGATCCTCCCAGTTGCGACCACAATTTTTTTTTTATCGAAGTTGATTTAGATGGTGGTGCTACTCAACTGAACGTATTTAAGAAAGATGTTGAGCTTTTTCTAAACAAGCTGAGCGCGCACAGAGCCACGAAGAATGTTGGAAGGCACTTAGAACTTCATTGAGTCTCTCGCGAACCAACAGCATGCACTTAGCCAGGCACCGCGCAGGGGGAGGGGCTTGGGGGGGGGGGGGTCCTTAGGCCCCCCACTTGTCAACAGTACAATATCTCGAGGGCAATGGTATGTTCCCGGGGGGAGGGAACTCGCATATGAAAGGGGCGGGGATGCTCGTCGTCTCGCTTTAGTAAATTTCGGATTTTGGTCTCACTTAGAGTGTTCTGGGCAAAACGCCGTTATATTCAGCCGTGAAGGTCTCGTTTAGGGTTGCACGAATATGATGAACTGAAGATTTATGACGATGCTTTCAAAAACTACTTATGGGTAAAAGTATTAGATGATAATGTCTTTGCCATCATTAAAAGTCACTGTATTTTTCATTTGTCTGTGTTTAAACATGGTCTCTTTTAGGGGTCAAAAAAAGCTTGGGCCACGCCCAGATCGGTCTCCTTTAGGGGTTTAATTCAAAATTTCCGACGAGCATCCCCGCCCCTTTCATATGCGAGTCCCCCCCCCCCGAAGGGTATGTTACGTTGAGCTTTGTGGATACGTTACTAATTGCCAGTTATGATTAGTTAAGCGAAATGGCAATTAAATTCTTGTTTTAAAACACCGCTTTTTGGTTTTGAAAGTATATTTTTCTTCACACCATGTTAGTTTTAAATGCATTCCTAGCCATTTCAGAGGACTTTAATTTAAAAAATTTCCAGGGGAGCATGCCCCCGGAACCCCCGACTTGACTCACGCTAACCTGTTCGAAGTGAGCCCCCCCACTTGCAAACTTGCTGCGCGGTCCCTGTTAGCCACAACACTTGTCCAATGGCCGAGACCAAAAAAGTAGGAAATACAGAGAACAAGTAAAAGACAAGAGTTCACTGGCTTCTGGGTAGACGTCCTCACCCTAGCTCGACCTCTTTATACTCGTTTTGGGACAATCTTAGTAATAGGTTGCCCCAATCTTGCTTTTGCAGAAATTCCTCGGGTAGCAAACAGATTTATTCAAGTTGGGGTTAGCTTAATATAAGTTGGCTTCTATGAAAAACCTCATGACATTTCATGTTTTATTTTTAGTTCTCTTAGAGCAGTTTTCAATTGAGTGTCGAAAGTAATTATGGTTTTGCTTTGGTTTTGCGTTACTTCGCTCTGTGATTGGCCAGCATAACTCGAGCCACTTTCTCAGGCTGGCTACCTGCAATTGCTTCGTATTTTGATTGGCTCATTGCACTGCCTACTTCTGTTGTGATTGGTCAGAGTAATTGCTTTGGTTTTGGTTTTACGACACTCAATTGAAAAGCGCTCTAATTGTCAGGAGTTATTATGTCGACAATTTGTAACTTGAAAGATTTTGGTAGTTAAAAGATAGGACAGTCTGTGTTTCTCTATATAAAAGACGTATACACAATATGTTAATTTTACTCTTCAAAAGTTTATTTTTAATTAAATATCCTTTTATAATAGCTGCTCTTAAATTCGAGAAAAAAAAATAAAGTTTGTGTACCGGTATATAAGTATGTAGGAGATGATAGCTTTTTTAATGGAAGAGCTGTTAGCAAAGCACCTGATCACTGCCTATCAGCTAATAAGCTGCTAACAGTAAACGTAGATTTGTCAGTTCATGTCAATGTTCAGGATTAGTAATATTGAATTTAACTTAAGTTAAGGGCGCCAAGACAACCATTTCTAAGGCCTGTTAAGGTAGATTTCGACGGACGACACGGCTCTGAAACGGCGACATGAAGGAAATGAACTGACGACGAACGACAAGACCGCTTCCGTGAAATGGCGACAGCGACAAAAATAAAAGCAAAATGGATAGCGACTTGATGGCATTCAGGCAGAGGAGAATATCGAGAATGAGTTTGTATTTTCAGAGAGTTAATCGTTCTGTCAGTCTTCTGTATGGAAACATACTGACTTACGATCCCTGAATTACGACAACGCATTTTTGCTGGAGAAACGACCTCAGAAACGTTCCGAACTTCCCGACATCAGTGTCACTGCATGAAATTTCGAGAGCGACATGTGGCCCTTCCAAAATTGCGACATTTAAAGGTTTGAAATTCAGACGGGGACATAAAGATCTTTCCCCCCCCCCCCCCCCCCCAACAGGGCCTAATTTCGAACGTGACACCTTATTTATAAAAAATTGATTAATTTATTGCTCAATATACACTGAACTGTTGTCACAGTCGTCCTGCAAAGTCTCAAGAAAGTTTTAATCACGTTACAAATTCAGTTCGTTGTAGGAATGACACTCCAGTTTTTATTTATCATAGTGTAAAATATGATGCATTATGGGGTACAACTCAGATCAACTTATATCTTGGCATTGTCATCAGGATTTTTAATCTTTCTCAACAGTCTCATCACTCTTTACGGTACACGTTGAATTAAAGCAGCATTAACTGCATACCTGTTAATCTAATTATTTATCAAATTAGAGGAGGCACATTGTTTAATTTAGGATGTACTTAAATGCCTACAATTATAAAAACAAAGTTATCAATAAAAACCTTGAATTTGCCTAATTACTGTCATTTACTAAAATCCATTTATGTAGGCACTCTGTACGGAAATGCGATTGTTCTGGTATTTCACTTAGCTTGTGAGAGCTTTAAGAACACTTTTCAAAAGAAATCATACGAAAAATTTTCACGGACTTGCTGTTGTAGCATGTTCCTAGATCCCACCGTTGTAATGAGCACAGAATTTTATGTTTTGATATAGTAATGTGCTGGATCGATAATCAAGCAATTATGTCTTTTTTAACGTCTTTATGGGATGCATCAGAGACATACAGAGCAACAATTTTAGTCTTGTCCAAAGGACAGCGAAACATAAAAATATTATCCATTTCACCATGAGATTTGCCTCCGAATATTGTCAATTTATTCCATTTCTGTGACAACACACCCCTGATGCCATCCTGTTTGCTCACTTGCTTCCCATCAACCCACAGCGATGCAATCCTGGACACTGAGTCGTAACTGGCCACGATATTATGCCACTGACCAGCGGTAACATCCGACGAGCTAGACTGGACACGAAAGAGCTCTCTTCCCGTGTCCCCTCTGTGCACCCATTCACCTTTGCCATTTCGCAGAAGCAAATCATACCGAACAAAATTAGTTTCGTCAGTAGCAGTGATAATTGGAACCGTTCCCTTGATGCTATTTAACTTCACCCAGGTTGAAATTGCCACAGATTTTCTCGGCTTTCCCTTAAACGCGTTCTTAAGAATAATTTTCCCGTTGTTTCCGAAATTTACGGATCGTCCGAGATCTGCTTCGTCTTTCAACACTCGAGCTTTACCTTCAAGTTTGCCGTTGTTCTTTTGCGGCGAGTCATCAAGTACCAAATCACCGTCCGATTTCTCAAATGTCAGCTTTAGCACGGCACATTTCTTATCAAATTCTTCTGGATTTCCGAGACCTGGAAGTTAAGACATCAAACAACATTGAGACAGTATCACGGTTAAAGGGGGTTAGTTTCCAAAGAAACTGTGGTGCTGCGTCGTTGGGGGAGTTAGTGAAACACGAAAATTTGGTTTATCAACGGAGTTGATAATGGGATCATTTTGCAATCCGGCCATCACCGCGCCCAGCAAATTGATTAACAGTCAGCACTAGAGACGTCACAAAAGGAAAGAATGACAGAATTTCATTCACCCTCACATTTCACCCTCATAATAACCCAGTAAAAACCATCATTCTTAATAACTTTAAAATAAAAATAAAAATGATCCCGAAACTGCTAGAATCTTTTCGCAACCACCACTGACTTCATTCAAACGCGACAAAAATGTAGGTAACATTCAAAAATATCGGTCCCTAAGCGATCTGTTAAAATCACTGATCGTTTCACATGTACCTCCGCATAACCTGCACATTATGCCAAAAAGTTATACATCTGCGAAACAGGAAGACGACTAGGTGACCGATTCCGAGAACATCTACGTGATGATGAGAAAGATGACAAAGATGCATCCAAACCAGTCGCCCAGCATTTTAATCTCCCTAGCCATTCCAAACAACACATGGCGATCCCCAGCCTTTCCCAACATTCAAGGTACCACGGAAAGCCGTAAAAATCTCGAGCAAAAATGTTTTTCTTTCAAATCAGCACTCTTAATCCCCACGGTATCAACGAGCGCTTTTCATTCAATTTATTCCTGTTTTTCTCGTTACCATGTTACCACCAATAGCGTAGCTCCATATTCTGTATATAAACCATACAAAGCCCACAAT
>JAEMWC010000260.1:447500-495000 GCA_016490735.1 Pachyseris speciosa
TGTATGTGTGTTCGAAATATTTTAATGAAAGGCCTTTAAATACCTAAATGACAGATTTCCCTACCCTTTCATATACTTCGGCTCGTGAAAACTCTACCCTTTCGTATATCTGAAGCGTAAAAAAGGTATACCCTTTCGGGCGGAGCCTCCCCGTATAGGCCATTACAGGGAGTACCCTCCCCCACCCCACCCCGAGATTTGGTTGGCGTTCTGTGAAAGCGGTGCTGGTCGTTACCTTGTGCTTTTACTTTACAAAGTGTGTGAATGCTTCCTTGTCCTGTGATCGTGAAGGCTACGCCATCGGGGGCCTTGGACCCGGAACGTTTAACTGCATCGGGAAAGTTCAAGAAAGTAACAACTCTGACGAAATTTTGGTTATCCAGTTTAGGGGATTGGTCTTAATGCCAACGGCGCTGCCACGTAAAAGCTTTATCACGCTTCAAAGATAAAATGCCGGGCGACTGATAAACACAGTCTACTGTGTAAAATGTTATTTAATACTAACCGAAAATGGCATCTGAGTCGAAAGAAACGTGGCGCGATTGCTTACATAAAGGGGAAATATTTAGCGAAAATATTTGTCGGTAACGATATTAAATGGGCGGTCTGAACACAATCACTTGTGGGTTGGAGAGAGTTTAGGAAATGTGATTCTACTTACTTTCTATTTCATCAGATGGATCAGGTGTTGACTGAGGCGTTGTCGGGGTGAAGGCCCTTGTACTGATTTGGCTTTGCTTAGTTTGTCCCTGGCGGACCATTTGTACTAAACTTTCTCTGATAGCCGCAGGTCTTTGGAGCATACTCAACACCGGTCCTGGTCCCCTCTTGACTGGCCTCTTCGCGACCTGGATTCTACGATCACTGAACTGGTTTGCACGTCCCTCCAGCATGCGGCTTCCTTCAACACCTGCCCCTGAGGGTCCCGGAAACCAGGAACCTCCCTGTGCCCCTATAAGCGCTGACAAACTACTTGATGGCCTCGGATTAAAGAATGGTAGTCCATTTGAATCATAAACTCGCGCATCGAAGGTCCTACGATACACTTTATCTCGCAACAGGGCTTCGATTTCGGAATCGATGTCCTTCGTTATTTTTATGGCCTGCTTCCGTGCCAGAAGTAGTCGGGATAGTTGCGAGTCTTCAGCTGAGCGCGGGTGAGGTTTCGAGATGGCGGACCGCGCAAAATCAGGTGTGAGGTACCAAGGGACGATTTGACCGAGGTATAAGGAGAGAGTTGGAGCAATAAAGAGGACAATAGTGAAACAGGTAAGGATTGCCATGTATTATAATGCGGTCGGCCTGCGGAAGTAAAAGAAAACTAGTGAATTCATATCTTGCATCTTCATCTCTCTATACACTCTGGTGCTTGAAAACCAAATAAGCAATTAAGAATAGGGGACTATGCCAACCTTCAAGCTTTACGCTTATCTGGTACAAGAATGGGTAGCAATTGTTTGGTATAAGTATTTAACAACTTAAGTTAAAAAATGGGTTTGTTTAGGCTCACAACTGTACGAGTACAAAACAAAGACTTTTGCAAGGTAACAAAGTATCACTATATGAAGTGTGAAGCAGAGCTACAACATAAACATTCTCATAACGAGGTTAACACAAGCTATACACAAAACACTAAACTAGAGTGTTATTCAGCCGTATTTTGATATGAGGGTACTGAATTGTTCAAGGGCGCGTATTACATTACCAACCTTTGAAGTTATGACTGGTAGCCAATTAACAACCTCAGGCCAGACTGTAGCCTATATTCCCTGTTATTGCCACCTTTGGCGGGTAATAAAGTGAAAAAGACTGAAGCACAAGTAAACTTGTTTATAAAGTAAACTTCGATTCACTGTGTCCAGTGAACCCTATCTTCACCGTAACAGGTAGGTTTTCCGTGTCGGATAACGGCTGAATTATTTAAAGGTTTTTTTAATACGAGTGTAACATAAATAGCCATATTTTCACAGCAATATAAGGTCATGGATAAAATCAAACACTAAAATTATCGCGTGAACATCCGAATCATTATTATTCTGGTATACAAGAGAAAAACAAAAGTACGTTGTTTTGGGGACGAAGTCTAGAAATTTCCTGTTGAATTGATCACGATTCACAGCCAAGTATGTACACTTTCAGGGATTTCAACCAAACATTGTTAACGTCTTTTTCGCAATGAGATATCTGCTCTTGGTAAGGGAACGTTCATATAAATGCAGTTTGGTCAAAAACCGCGCTTTAGTTTTAAACATGGCATTGACGGTTATGGGATGTTCAGTAACGGCTTTTTAATTTAGGGTCGAAACACAAAGGTATCACTGAATTTCAAATTTCTCTAAAAGTGCGTTTTCGCTGGGGTTGATTGTGATTGAATTTCAGAAGAGGGTGCCATTATATAAAACATTTTGATCCACACCTAGATAACCGCATTCAGGATACATATACATGGCCCATCAGTGACAAATCCACACGGGAGTGATAAGGAGTCAGCTCAGTAAATAAAAAAGGCGCTGTTGGATAAGAACGTATGCAGTCTGTGAACACTGACTTAGCTCAGTTACCGGTGACTTGCTTTGTTGTATGCACTCGCGTTAGAACTTATATTGCTGAGAATTGTTTTTTATTTTCACAATTTTCTGATCTCGTAGCTCGTTGACCCCTATAGGCAGTGCAGCGGATGATCTTATTCCGGTTGCACTCATGGTTACAGGTTTACCCAGAGTATAGAAGTCAGTTTTTTCTTCTCCTCTGTTGTTTTTCCCGCGGTATCTCCAAATGACAAGTGAATGTAGGCACGAAAAACCCATAATACAAAGCTTGCGAGATTCGTTCCCCTTGAGCTCTCCCACATACCCACTTAAAATTTTACATTCTCTTTCGGACGCATGGCGTTTCGCGCGTCAAACGCGCGCCATATCAACGGTTTTGCAGGCTGCTACTTATAAACAACTCTTCTATGTTGTATACACTAAAATGTATACGTAAAATAAACTGTGCACAGAGTGGTCACCGAGACATGCTTATTACACCTTCGTTTCTTTGATAGAAATCCTTGTTTGTGTGCTAACGATAGTTGTCTCAAAAA
The DNA here is from genome assembly GCA_016490735.1 of Pachyseris speciosa. NCBI lineage: Eukaryota > Metazoa > Cnidaria > Anthozoa > Scleractinia > Pachyseridae > Pachyseris > Pachyseris speciosa. The sequence continues at coordinate 450,586 of JAEMWC010000260.1, forward strand.
AGGATTTGAACCGAAACATGTTAGTTACTGTCTGTTAAGTGTGTACAGTCCTCCCAGCCCCGTGGATGATGGAAGAGTCCTTAATGAACAGTGAAACCGACTCTGGTTATTTAATTGTACACGAAGACCTGTACTGAAAATGGTTGTGTTACTTAATAAAATCAACAAACTGGAAAAAAAAAAAAAAAGAAAAGAAAAGAAAGAAAAACGCGTCGACTGCATTAAGTTATGTAATTATAAGTACACAGACAAAAATAAACATTTTTACCGAAACGAGAAATGTAGTTTAAGAGGTTTATACCGTTAAAGCACTAGACGAGGGCTTTCTGCGCTCCTCGAGAGTGGAAGGAGAAGTTATTTGAGACTTGGGTCTTCATGCATAACCTGTTCCAGGCTTTCAGAAAGTGGGGAGCGGCGAAAATCGTCACGACAATGAAAGATGGCGCGAGCAAGCCGTGAGCGAGCGAGAAAAACGAGGAGAGATTTCTTTCATTCTCGCGACAATTTTCGCTGCTCCCACAATCTGAACGCCTGGAACAGGCGTGGGTCTTCATATAGGATTTTTCGGTAATCCGCAGAAATTTCTGGCGCTCGCTGCCATTCCCGTTTTCTTTCTTTTAACTTTTGAATAAATGTGCCATTTGACTTTGGTACAAGAATACCATTTTACTTCTGTGATAACGTACTATTTCGCTTCTTGCAGAATACATTACAAAAATCATAGTCGAGATTTTAGGACAACTATGTACAAATATGCATTAAACTTAACGCTTCAACAGCGTCAGTTTCATCATTTGTGTTTTCGTAATTCGAACGTCAGTCACTATCCTGGATGACAGCAAGTGAAGGTGATATGCACCTTGCTGCACTTCAGTTTGATCTCCTTGTCCCTTCATATTGGATTCAAGATTCACTCTGCCTCATAGTTCTGTTGCGAGGCTGCTGCATTCACAGCCGCAGCCAGATCTTCCTCTTGCTGTAATCTTTTCCCTGAGAGACAAAATTGAAATGATCAAAGCATTTTACCAAAGCCCTTCTTCATACCCATTAAAGACCTTCATCAAATTTCTTCTATAGATCGATCAGAAGCATTTTGAATTTCTCTTTCAATCAACTTAAGGAGATGTTCATTAAACTTTCACAGAGTATCCGGTTGATTCGCCTGGAAGTCCATTTTAGATCCACCTCCCAGCATTGGAAAAACTAAATCAGATCCACAAAATTCAAGTTATTGTACAGTATATAACCACTGAAACTCACTTATCAGCTCAACTATTGCCCTTTGCGTCCTCTTCTCTAACTTTTCTAGTTTCTTTGCAACATCACGTTTTAAGTCCCTAAAACAAAGAAACGAATAAACAACTTGTTACAGAGAAAAAAAGCAACAGACAATACAAATTTTGCACAAATTAATTGTGTTGCAGACATAAGTGAAATAACTCACCAGTCAGGTTTTCTAGGTGCCAAGTTTACAAGATCCTACAATAACAAATTTCAAAATGGTTACAGGCTGTACTTGTTATGCTTAGATAATTGAAACTTGAGTGCAATGGTTTTAACACAGACTAGACTGTGAGCAGTCCCTCTTTCTTTCCTTCGTCGATCTTGTGAGCAAACGCGAAGCCCGAGCGAGCGGAAGTCAAGTCGAGCGAGCGGAAAGATAGAGAGACTGCAGCCTATTCTCTCTTTGCGAGGCGTTCAGATAACTCAGCCGTGAAAAGCTCCGCCCCTTTTTGTCGCGTGGGCCAAAAGTAAACTTTCGCATAACCGAGACTGAGAATTTTCGAGCGATTATTTTGGTCTCTGTGGAAAGCTAGAAACCTCTAGTTTTTAGATTTTCTAATTGCCACTCACGAAATAATTTCAAGAAGTTGAATTCCATTTTCCCGTCAATTTATTATAAAATAGCGCTATGATGTTGTCGGTTTTCCAGTCATCGCAAATAAGACGAGAACCACTTCGTGAATTTTACCGGGGCACTTTTGCCTTGGCAACCCACGTTTACACTAGCATGCATAAGGGTCGTTTACATCAACAAGTTTGTGGCGGGGCATGAAAATCTATTTTATCGCAAATATTCTTTAGAGAAAAAACGTCTAATTACTAATGTGAAAAGAGAAAATGATATCTGCCTGAGTACTCATTTCGATAATAGAATTACGCCTCGGCTTTCATAGAAATCTTCCCTGCTAGCAGAGGTCTCTTCTGCCAGCGGGGCCGGAAATAAAAATCACGCCATCCAAGGGCGCCTATGTTTTGTCGCATAAAAATTGGCATAAAATCTACATTAAATCAAAAGGCTGATTCTTAACGATATCCAAAAAAGTAAATTTAATTTTTGTCATAGTTTACAATTTTTAAAAACGCGGTCACGCTGTGCTATTGAAGACGGTTTTTTGTCTTCAAATCACGCGCTCGAAAAGTGCAGGTAATCATGGCGCGTTGCGGGCCAAATCTACAAACTTCCAGAATCTTGTTTTTATTCCTAAAACGGACAAATTACTTCTTTGGCACTTCAAATGGAAAGGAAGAACATTAATCGATGTTTAGGTGGCCTCAGAATGGAAGATCAAGGCGAACGGAGCCCTCTGAAACTTTTCTTGTGAATAATTTTTCCTTCCCTCAACCGCAACGAAAACGCTTTAAAGAGAGTTTTGAATACAGATAGCGAATTTAAAGCAGCTGCCTGGACTTTAGAAAACAAAAATGGTAATTTACATATTAGTTCGAAGTTGAATTCAGCTTTTAGCACGATAGGCAAAGCCACAGCGGATAAAATAACTGCAAAACTTGTGGGAAAAACTCATGCTTTCGCTTTTGCGTGAATAATTAATTCGAACACGTGTTCATGCAGCGAATCACGTCTGTGAAATTTCGAACATTTTTTTGTGCTTTTAGATAAGTTTTTTTGCCTCATCTTGAATGAAAATCTATTGTTATTGAACTTCCTGTCACTTTTCTTTCATTGGTTGCCTTCATTTGAGAGTTTTAGTGCAATCTGGATTTGGATTTCTGTACATTGAAGACCTACCCTGGCTCCAGAGGCCCGTTGAAAAAAATAAATATCCCTGAAAAGCCAAAATAGAACGCGAGAGACGGGCCTCTGGTCGCACGAGCAGAGATATTCATTTCCACAGGACAGAATTTGTCCTAGTCCGCTGATTGGTTCTTCAAATAAACAACAACTATGATTGGCTTAGAAAAAGCGTGGTTTCCCAGCCGACAAACCGGTTTCGATGTTGAATAGAAAGCAAGTGTAAGCATCGATATGGCGGCTGCTATCGACGATCGTGGATTCTTTTGTGCGTTTCGAAATGCTGTTCAGGTCGCTTTGGAGTCTAAATTTTCCGATATTGTTGCATTAAAACCAGTGCAAGAAGAAGCGTTGTTGGCTTTCCTGAAACGGAAGGATGTGTCGGCCGTTTTACCGACGAGTTGTGGAAAATCCTTGATCTTTCAACTTGTTCCAGCAATTTGTGCCAACCTACATGATCAAGGCTTTGACTACCCAAAGAATGCAGTTCTTTTGGTGATCTGTCCACTCACTGCCCTTATTGACTCACATATTCAAGAGCTTGCCGATCGCGGAATTGCAGCCTGCTCTCTTGGTGATGACAGCGAAGATGCATCACCTTGTTTACAAACGGGAAATCCCAGAACAGCGGATAATCGCGCCGCAATGTTTTGCTTCTTCGCATTTTCGCCTTGAAATAAGTTAAGCTTCCCGTAGCCATAAATGATCAAACTTATGTTGCAAACTCTGCAAAAATCGTCGACGGATGAGCGAACAATTTTTACCGGAGTCACAACCTTCCTCGACATTTTTCCACATACAGAGAAGTTTTTCACGGTTCAATACACGTGCGATTATTTTTAGCGATCGATTCGCTTCACGTGCGATTGTTTTTAGCGATCGGATGTCAGCCAAATGTCAAAAATGATAACAGCCAGACACGGTCTCCCCGCCCATCGAAAACCGGTTTGGTGGGATATCTGATACACGAAAACCGCACGGAAATGAGGTTCAGCATTCGTGCGACCAGAGGTTATTTTTTTCCTCTCGGCGCTTCGCGCCTCGTTGATGCGAATTCCCTCCTTCAAACGAAAAAAATAACCTCTGGCACCCAGGGTATTGAAGACCTTAATTTACGGCAACCTCCGTGATTTGTTTGTTTAGTATATTCGCTTCCCTCAAATATATTTTATTGAGTCTTGTTCACCTTCTACGGAACTCCTGGGGATAGAGCTAAGTTGGTACTAAATTCACACAGTTGAAAAACGATTTATCTCAAAATAATTGCCTTGTTTTTGTCGTCTTTTTGATGTACAACTTTCCTCTTTCTCTCGCTGCGCTGTAATATTTCGTCGGGCGGCGAAAAAATTACCCGATTTCTTCTTTTTGAATTCGTTTTACGTGTGTTTTTCGCCGAGGACTTGGTATAAGAATCGACGAAATGCTATTGAAGAGAAACGTTTTTAACATGCTACTCTTGTTCTTACGTTTAACAAGAGATTGATGTAAAGATAGTTCTGAAATATGTTCGCTTTGATACTCGATAAAAGGTTCACTCTCAAGTGCAGTGGTCGCTCCTAAATACGTCTTTCTAAATACCCCCTCTTAAGTTTTCGCTCATGAAGTAGTCTCTCGTAAAGATTGTGGAAGTTTTCGTTCCCTCCAAAAGTTATAATCTTTGTCTGGAATGCCTTCGATTGCCTCGAGTAAAGTTACTATGACAACGATTTTGTCACAGCGGAAAGCGGGGCCCTGGAAACGAGACTTTGAAAAAACGAAAGGAACAAACAGCATTTTATGACCGGTTCCAGCCTTCGGCTGGCCCCGGTAATAATACTGTATTTGTCTTGCCGGAAAAAAGATATACCTAAGTCTTAACTCGCGTTTTGTTTGTATTCTTACAATAATTTTGGTCTCGATGAAAAGCTGAATCCTTGCAGTTTTGATTTTTGCATTCGCTTGGGCTTGGTTCACAGAAGGTGGAAAAAAATTTCCGTGTACGAGTAAAACAGCGGCTTGAGTGACCGCCGTCCTACAGAATAAACAAACAATGAAGCTCTGTTTTCGAAAAATTCTAACTCTCGTTAGTTTCGTCGTAAAGCTATAATTTTGGTCTCTATGGAAAGCTAGAAAAGTGTAGTTTTTAGATTTTGTCATTGGTGCTCACGAAATCCGTTCAATAAGTTAAAATCGGTTTCCGTCAATGAATGAAATTGGGTTATCATGTTGTCCCTTTTCCTTTCAACGCAAGAATTAACGAAATATTTGTGTCGCCGAAAAAAAATTATAACTCGTGTTCTCTTTGTATTCTTGCAATAATTTTGGTCTCTGTGGAAAGTTCCGCTTGGACCAAAATGTTCACAGAACGTGGGAAAAAATTTTTTCGGGTACGAGTAAAACAGCGCTTTGTACTGCCGTCCCACAGAATAGACAGACACTGACGCTCAGTTTTCGAAAACTTCTAACTCTCGTTAGTTTCGTTGTAAAGCGATAATTTTGGTCTCTCTGGAAAGCTATAAAGCCGTAGTTTTTAGATTTTGTTTATATTGACGCTAACGAAATCCGTTCAATAAGTTGACTATCGGTTTTCCGTCAATTAGGGACCGGTCATTTTTTATGTAGAGGGGGAGAGAGGAAAAAATATTTTGATAGGTGAAAATTTTTGCCTGGCCCTCCCTCTTCAAGTCTAAAAATGGCAAGTAGCCCCCCCCTCTTAATTCAATATTTCATTGATGACCCTCCCCCCCACCCCCCATTTTTCCACTTATGATTTTATTTCCGTATTTTTTCGTATTTGTGTGGTTGCTGGAAAAGTACCGGTTCTATAAAGTAGTGTTTTGTTGCAGTACATGCAGTATAGGAAAAATATTCCTTTCCAGCATTGGAAAGGTTATATATCTTCTAAAGTTGCCATCACAAAATTTTCAATCAAGGTGCCACTTTTCAGATGTTGGACACCAAATATTAAACCCTGGAAGATATATTTTTTCCAATATATTTTCCAAGGTGGAAAGCAATATTTTTTGTGTTATGATATTCATGTTTTATTACTTCATGGGCTATTGAACCAACAAATATTTTGTTAATTTTGATATTAAATGCAACCAAAATCAAACACTGAAACAGGCTGATCTGGATTGTCTTTTATTAAAGTGTGAAATATTAAAGCAATGAAGTTTATAACAATAAGCCCATCTTCACCACCTGGATCTTTGAAATTAATTTATTTCGTAAAAGTAATCCCATTTGAAAAAGCACAGACAAGATCCCTTGCAAAACCTAAAAAATGATGACTCCCCATATTAATTATTAAAAAAAAATTACCCCCCCCCTCTAGCCAATCTAAAACAGACTTGACCCCCCCCCCTTCTTTTTTCCCTCCCCCCTCTACATAAATAATGACCGGTCCCTTAATGAAATTGCGTTCTCATGTTGTCCCTTTTCCTGTCAACGCAATATTTGTGTCGCCGAAAAAAAATTATAACTCGCGTTCTATTTGTATCCTTATGATAAGTTTGGTCTCTATGGAAAGCTAAAACTTTGTAGTTTCTAGTTTTTGAATTCCGCTTGGACGAAAAGGTTCACAGAACATGAAATAATTTTATTGCCGTGCACACCATTGCTGTCTGCTGTGTTTCGTTTTGTCTGTCAACAAGTTGCCAACGATTTATGCTAATCAAATTCTTCTGACGGCGTACATTGTCTGATTAGCCAATCGGAATTTTCCGTTGCCTGTGCAACGGGAAATACGAACGCGTCGCCGACAGAAAAGGCTGCAGTTTCTCCATCTTTCCGCTCGTTTGCGCTGACTTCCACTAGCCCCAATTTCCGCTCGCTCGCGCTTCGTGCTCGCTCACAGCATCGACGAAGGAAAGAAAGAGGGACTGCTCGCAGTCTAAACACAGATAAAAACTGGAATCCCCACGGATAAAGTCTTGAACAGACTTTTGGATAAGTAATGAAAACGTAAAGCTTGTGGGATGTGGCTGGAGTGACAAGGATACCTCACAAATTAATGTGATCAAGTAAGCTGAAGCCACTCAAAGGGCACAAAGAAAGAGTGGCTTCAGCTTACTTGATCACATTAATTTGTGAGGTATCCTTTTGGATAAGTAAGTTGCATTCAGGACCCGGTTGTTTGAAAGTGATTAACGCTAACCCGGGACATTTTTCCGTTCTCAAGAAGTGCTAGCCTCCCACGCAGTCGTTTTTAGGGGACTCGTATTTCACCTCCTCCCACTAAGGAGGAGGTGAAATACGAGTCCCCAAAAAATGACTGCGTGGGAGGCTAAAGAAGTGCATGAATAAGTTCGATTGTTTAGTGCATGAAATGCTGCTAATTAGTGAATTAACATCATCTCTCAATGTACAGTCGGACTCAATTCAAGCAAAACTATTTGCATGACATTGCATATTTAATTAAGAAGTATGTTACCTTGAGCGAACAATTTCTGACAGTTTATTTTAATGCATTTGAACTTGAAAATGGTGTCACGATATCACCAAAACATTGCTCTTTTGTATCGCTAATTTTTACTTGTCTATGTTTTATGAAACCATTGCTTATAAAAATGTTTTTATTGAACAGTAACTAAACTGGACTCAAAGTTCACTCTAACCCAGGATTAGCTTAATCATGTTTTCAACAACTGAGCCCACATGTTTAAGAACTGTTAAATAATCGCACCTAACAAGATTCTTTTCTCATACATTCTTTGGATGGCTTACATAGGGTATAACATTACTGTAAAATTTTTGAAATCAAGTCAAAGGGTTTCTAAGCTATTCAAAGGATAAAAAAGAAAGAGGCCATCTGCTTCTATTGTTTCCAAATGTCTGGAAAAATGTACTGGCTTCTTAATCAAGCACAACAATGAAACTTTCACATCAAACATTAAGCTGACCGTTTTTTCGCATTTTTGCCTAAAGTAAGCATCAGTTCTCTTCTTCGGTCTGGGTCAACAAGTTACAAGCCAAAGATTAAGAAGAGCCTCACTGCAACCACCTGAGGGGTGTTCTGAAGAAGTCCAGGCTTCATTAAAGTGTGAAGTACAAGGACATGATGAAAACCAAATTAGGCATTTCCATCATTGTCATCAATATTTGGCTTAGTTTAACCTACAAATACCCTAATACCTTTTAACTACCCATGCAAATATATTTTAAGGTGATGTAAGAAGGTAATAGGAAATAAAGTATTGTATTGTATTGTATTGTATTGTATTGTATTTATTTATTAAACATAAGTGTTCTGTGACTGAGAAACGTTTCGATGATTGACAAGAAACATTTGAAATGTTAACCCCGACTATGCAAGACCTCGTGTTAAGCTATTGAGTTTCAGTTTTGCCAAAGAACAATGTGAGGAGCCATGCAATGTTTACTAAATGTACTAAGGATTTTTAAGCTCTTGTTTCTACTTACCAATGCCAATGTTAACGAGGACACGCTTGGACAAATATAAGTCGACTGTTTTACCGTATTTTCGTTTTGTTTCCAATCAAATTTGTGTTTCAAAACTACAAATTTTAATTGTAATTTTCTGTTATCACAGCTTCAGATTACTGTAACACTACTGTTGCCATTAATCCTGAAAATCCAAGCCTGTTCTTCTTGATCGCCTGAAATTCTATTTATCGCCAGTCCAATAAGTTCGCACATATTAATATTATGTTCGCACAGCTAAAACAAGCATGAGCAACATTGAATTTCTTACCACTTCTTCTACAACTTTTTCAGCTTTGGCTTTTTCTAGATGTTCTTGTACTTCATCTTCAACTGAATATAAAAACAGAACAAGACATCCTAATTAAACATCGAGGATCAAAAAATGTGAATTCAAAGTGAAGCTACAGCACTTTAAATAATAACTAATACTTGTAATTAGTCAGTCTCTGAAGAAATAATAATAATAATAATAAAAAAACAACAACAAACAGCATAGCATGTTTCATGTGAGTTGCCATGACACTACAATGTGACCTTCCAAGTGCAGGATATAAAAGTCTATGAAGTAGGTGCATCTGGTACAGTAATAATTGAAGGGCTGAGAAAATAACAATCATGCCGACTCTTAGATTGTTTTTTGAGACACAGCTTCCTTAGAAAAACAAAATCAACCTAAAAGTTGACAAACTATCATCATGCTGTCAGCACTTACATACTTATTATTGTTCTTCATATTTTGCTATATATTTAACTATGGAATGTTGACATAAATGCGTTCCTGTCATTCTGTTGCCAAAACATTCTATCCTTGTATAATTATCCAATTAAATTGAATAACCTTGCAAAGTGTGTGATGGGAATAAAGAGAAAAGACCCGGAAAAGGTTAAATTTACTGCCAAGGCTATATCTTTCACTTCTAAAATACAATTTCTTCTGCCTGAATGCCTGTTAGTAGCTGTCTAATTTAAAAAAACACCAATGTCATTAATTTTACTTTTCTCTTTGTCCCTGTCATAATTTCACATGAGTAGTCCCACCGTTCATCATCATTTCAGCTTGTTCATGTCACCGTTTCAGAGCCATGCTGCCTGTCAGAATTTAACCTCAAAGGGCCTCTATATTGCTCTAAAGTGTACTTACTCTGTATACTGTATGATTCTGTAGTTGCTTCCTCTGGAGTGTTTTTGGAATTAAAGATCATCAATACCAAACCGAAGTAATTTTTTTTGTACTGAGCCACAACAGCAAAACACAGTTTGAAATGTAAATTAGCATTCAAATACAATCATGGTCCTACCATAAGCCACAAAATGTAAAACCGTATTATGCAGAAAAGCATAGGTTTAGTAGCATACCTGAAAGTGGTTTCGAATTGGGTATTTTCTTCTCCTTTAATGTTTCATCCTTGGGCAAATAATTTCTAAACTTTATTACTCTTGTGGAAGGCCTATGAAAGAAAGGTTAAAAATAGGTGGATCTTTGGAAAATGTTTTTGACTCATCTTTTTAAAAATTATTTTTAACATGTATAAATTCTTTTGCTATCTTTGTAAAGCACTTAGAACAGAACTGGATAAGCGCTATATAAGTAGTTATTATTATTATTATTATTATTATTATTATTATTATTATTATTATTATCTATCCAAAGTAATTTTTATGACCAATGGCTGTCCCTCTCACTATATCAAACAGAGCTCTTTAAACTCTCTTTTGAGAGGCTCAAAATTTATGTAGAAAGGATATCCTTCTACTGCTAGTTTTGCATCAAATCTCATATGCACATGTACATGTATGTAAAAACATAAGACTGCTTAACATTCTAAATTCTAAATGCACATGAAATTTCAAGGGTTCAACTCCATCATGGCAGTCATTCCTAAATGCAACATAATTATGTATGGCGGAGGTGGAGCAAAGATGTGGAGCAAAGTGTCTGGAAACTACTTTGCAGAATCTGGCCACTTTGAACTCGCCATTTCATTCCCAGCAATCCCGTCCCCATGTTTGGATGACTCATCCCCAGATTTCCAGTGCACTCTAAACATAAAATTTACTTGCTATTTTTTTCCAATACACTGTACATGTTTTCACATACCAGTGTTCTCATCTACAGACATCATGTTTTGCAATCTATTTTCTTAAGTCTTTCAAACAGTCCTTCAAGTAATAATGAGTGTTACAATATAGCTTGTGCACCTTTTCGATTGAAATTGAGCATGTCTTGTGAGAGTATAAAGCACACGGATGATGCCATTTTTGCTCAGTTTTCTCACAAATTGAAACAGATTTATCTACAAAAAATTAATGTGGGAAAAACTATACTATAAAGAAAAACAAAAAAGCCTTAACCATGCTTTGGTCTGTTATAAGGCACTCGAAGAAGTGATGAGAGCTTTCAATAAGTAGCGAGAAACACTTGCCTTCCCACTCCTTTCATGTTCTAAGTCACTTCCTTGCATGTTTTATTACAAAACAAAAAATTATTAAGGCTTTTTTATTTGTTAATTGTACGCAAGCTGTAGTTAGTAGTTAGCTCAGTAGGTAGAGCACTGGACTACCATGCGAGAGGTTGCGGGTTCAAACCCTGGCCAGACCAACACTCAGGGTCTTTAAATAATTGAGGAGAAAGTGCTGCCTTTGTAATTACATACATCTGCAAATGGTTAGACTTTCTAGTCTTCTCGGATAAGTATGATAAACTGTAGGTCCAGTCTCACAATACTTGTTCCTAATAATCTGTGGGACATTAAAGAACCCACACACTGTTCAAAAAGAGTAGGGGACGTAGTTCCCAGGGTGGTGGTCTATCTCTATCTTTCATCTGACATTAAAGTGTGGGTTGGGTGGGTGGGTGAGATAATATGGACTGACAGCAGCTGCCAGAGGCACCTTTACAGCCCAACATCCAATCTTACCCTAGAGAGGAATCGTAAACCGCCTTAAAACTATGTGATATGTGCAGTATATAAATCCATTACCATTACCATTACCATTACATTTGCAGTTGCAGTTGCTGAATTAGTGAATTTGATAACAGAAGACAAGATGACCAAACCTGGGGCTGGTGCACTATGTACCAAGTCCATTGTTAGTCTATTGTTTTCTTCCATTGTTTCTGGTTTATTGTATCGTTCTGGTTTATTGTTCTCCATTGTTGTGTGCTTTGTGATGTCACCCGTGAACTTGGTATATGGACACGATAACGGTAAAAGAAATGGGTTGTGGACGAATTGACCAGAAAACCACTTGCATTAGCCGTGTTCCTTGTCGTCATAGAGGCAGTGTGCACAACCTTCATTGTTTCTTTTTAATTTATCAGTTGTCACACTATTAAATTATAACCTATACACGTGTTCACCTACGGTGGCTGTGATGTATCATCTAGTGGTCTTTTCTCTCCTCTTGACGAATCGCTGACACTGGAAATCTGGAAATTAAAACAGCAATAAGCTTGCTTGTTATGATCAATGTCTTTATAAACTTTTAAAAGAGCTCTAAGCTAAACGTGACTTCGCGTCATTAAACTTAAAGAAAAAACCTGACTTTTTTACACATCAAGCACCTTTTCATCAGGTAAACCGCTCTTCTTTCGCAAGGCTTTCAACCGTTCTTTGCGTCTTTGAGCTTCTTCTTCCAAGCTGCCCTCTAAGGCCGCCATATTGAATTTCAAGCTACTAAAGACTTGTGGGAATAATCAGAAGGTTCATGGGAAATATTTGGAAATCAACATGGCGGACTTGTTTGTCACTAAAGCAACCAATATGAGCCAAATTATGTTGTGAAACAAGTTTTAATCCTTAAAACATTTCAAAAAATAAGCAAGAAAATATTTAAATGGCTTCAAGTGATACCGTTACTTTGGTAAGTATAGCCAAACAGAAAAGACGTCAGACTAATTTATATTTGATGTTGGCGTTCTTGTTGCTACACAACTACAACTATGGTATTCTTGCTATTATTTAATGTAATTCTAGGCCTATATAAACTACTACTGCCGTGAAAAGTACTACAAACATCTTCAGAATGCTTGTCTTGAAAGCTTGAAGAAATATGGGAACGATCCTGTGTTGATATTTTGGAAAGCTTTTGGTGTTCTTATGGAAGGTTTGTGCTTTAGTTTATTGTTTTCTGCACTATTTACAAACATTTCTACATTAAATTACATTACATGGGTATAGAAATAGGCCAGCAACTAAATTACACAAGTGATAAAAAGCAAATGTGCGCAGTGACCAAAGTAGCTTAGGCTTTCCAGTTGGTCACTGCCACGGACAATTAATTGGCATGAACATGTACATAGATAGATATTTAAAGAATCAATCATTTATTAATATTACTTAATAATAAAAAAACTAACAGGATATGAGCAGACTAACACTTAAGAAACAGATTGAGTATTTAGAAGATATAGTTTGTATTGTTTATAAAAATGGTTGTAAGATAGTTTTTTAATGTGGCAAAATAACTGTAACTGTTTAACACATTCAGCTAGCAGCTACCATAATTATAGTTGTCAAGAACAGTTTTTCAAAGGAAACATGTACACGTATCGGTGTACTTCTCCTATGACAAGACATAGTTGTTTCCTTGGATTTAACAGCATCCCCTTCCTTTTGCCACAACACAGAGATGACAACTATCTGAAAAGGAAACCTTTATCTTTTGCACCAACCCTTCATTATTTACCTGCCCAAACTGAAAAAAAATAAACAACAATATGTACCCACCTTCTCCAAATAAAATCCATTCCCTCCCATTTTGCAGGAAACTGGTGAATTTTTGTTGTGGACTTCAACTGGTTGAATGTGTATCTGGTGTTGTAAAGATAAAAAAAATGTTTTCTCTTTGGTTTCCTTAAAAGTTTGTGGCATAATGGGAGAAACATAATTATTTGACTCTCCCAGATAATTAATCTGGAAGATTTGGCAAATTAGCCAGTTCCAGGCTCTCAGATATTTGGGTGAGCACGCAAGAACAAGCACAGAAAATGTAGCGGGACTAGGGGAGGGAAACGGGAAAAGGAGGTAAGAGAACCTATGAGATTTTCTTTAACAACCCCCTTCTGCCCACATTCACTTCAGTCTGTTATTTAGATTTCTGCTGTCAGAATTTTAATCTGTCAATTAACGCAAATTGTTCTCGGATTTCTCACATGAGTCATTTACATAACCATGAGTAAACATGTGAGGATCCTGCAAGCCTTTTTTTCAAGAAGAGTGTCTCATGTACTGAAATATATTTCTCTCGCCGTGTCACAATCACACATGCGGACATTACAGGCAACTGAACATAAAGAACAATCTTGGCACTGACAATGGAAAACAGAAACATAAGCTTGCAAGTACTCTGTCACAGACTGAATTTCATTCAGGACTATCATGATCTCCTGGCGTCCAAGTTTATAATATCATAACTCCTTTCTCCAGGATTCTGAGAGCCCACAGCTCCACATAGTACTGAAAATCTCAGAGAAAACTAAAATCTTGGATTCCTCCAAGCTAAGGCATGTGGGTGAACCATGCTTGCCATGATGCTGATCAAAAAGAATGACAACTGCGCTGAAGGTGTTGTTTCCTGTCAATTGTGTCAAATTGACCAATCGGAGGGTTATACCAGGAGCTGGTATATGAGAACTGGTCTGTTTAAAGAAAGTCTTACAGGCTCTCCTTTCACCCCTCCCCCTAGTCCCCATGTGATTCTCTTCCCTCGCTCTTCACTCGTTGTTTTGTGTTTCGATCTTCACTCACTGCAAATATCTGAGAGCCTGGAACAGGCTATTGGCAAATATGCATATTAGACTGGGAACTCCCACTCCTGATCTGATATCTTAAGTGCATGGCTCATCTGTCATTGAATTCTCTTCATGATTCTTACAAGCACTCCAGATATGAGAACATTGTCAGCCTTACTGGTCAGTATTGCCTTGCTAAACTAGGAAACATTGCTGTGAAAACATCAGGGCTGCCATTAAGCCTTGGGGGAGTCAGCCTGTCAAGAAAGTAGCTATATGTAAACAAATGTTTAGCTGTTAAACATGGGAGCATGCATGGTTCTCCAGATGTAAGAAAATATTAGTCTTAATTAAATCAGGTCAAAAACATTTCTGCTTTCCAGGGGCAAATACTGCCTCCAAAACCTTGTTTCATACTTAAGCTTTTAGCCAACCCAAGGATATAGTATTTCTGCCATAATGCTTCCTAGATTAGCTAGGCCCAAAATGAAGCTTAATTTGAATTTGTGTTTTGAATTAAAATTAATAGATAGAGCCTCTGAGGCCATTAGAGAATTGGAGGTGATTAAAGACAAACCAGACGTGCTGCTTTGCTCCACCATGGCACTGGTCCATGCTCACAAAAAAGCTAAGCTTGTAGACAGAGAAGCAGTTCAAGAATTAGAGACAAAATTAAGACAGGACCGACAGTCTTGTGGTGAGATGGCACTGTATTTTGCTGGCATGTTCCTCTGGCATACCGGGCGTCACGACAAGGCACGCGAATATATTGACAGGATGATCAAAATGGCCAGTGGCAATAAGGAGGTATTAGTTATGAAAGTAGATAAATAGATAGATAATTTATTTAATGACAAATACACAGGGAGTGGTTACCCAGTCTCCCGAGCCGGAGGCTCATGTTAAAAGTGATAAACAATAAATTTAAGAAATTAAGAAAAGCTAAAAATCTAAAATAGATTGCCGCATATTGATGTATAGATAAAATAAATAAAAAGGGAAGGCTAATTAAAAAAATACAAATAGAAAAGTCCCTAAACTATATTTAAGATACTAAAAACGAAAAAATGTACATAATTAATTAATTAATTAATTAATTGAGAAGAAATATCAAATGCAGTTATTGCAGTGACATCCAATAACGTTTTGTTTCTTTAAAAGGCTACGCAAGGATGCAACATTCTGTGCCTTCTTTACGGATGCTGGTAGTCGTTTCCATATACAGGATATAATAAAAGAGAACGAACCATGGAGGAACTTGCTATTATAAGGGCTTTGTTCTACCTTTACCCCACTATTTCTAAGATTGTAAGGAGTGATATGGGGTTTAAATAAATTGCCTATATAGCGAGGACCATCCTCCTTAAAACATTTAAAGTACATATTATTTTAATATGTATTCAAAAGCATCTTAGTTTTAATAGCTAGAGATACATGTAAGTTTACATGTATATTATTTTACATGTAAGTGGGTGTAATTCATTTTCAGGGTCTTCTTTTGCGTGGTTGGGTTGATATAACAAGTGGAAAGGAGTCGTATGCCAAAAAGAGTATCAAAATGTTTGATGAAGTACTCAGTGGGTAAGCACTACTTTTAAGTTTTAAATTTGTGTTACTAAAAGTGTAATTTAACCATTTCATTTGAGTATCTGAGCTGATCATGAACTAATGTTGTTTTCTATCATCCAATAAAATAAAATTTAACTAATTTAATATGGGTTTGAATGATATATGAAATAAATCATACATTTGATTTCATTGCCGCAGTTCATGTATGATTTATTTCATATATCGTTCACATTCATTTATTTCACGGGAACATATGAACCCATAATTGACCTGCTCCCAACGTCAGTGGCTTCATAGCTCAGTTGGTTAGAGAATCGCACCGGTATCGTGAGGTCACTGGTTCAAACCCCGTTGAAGTCCTGAATTTTTTTCAGGCTTCTTTTCGCAATTGCATAAATTGCGATCACAACTGCGAGGATCATTCTTCATTTGATTTCATTTAATTAATATGGGTTGTAGGTCAAAATGAAGTTCTTTTGTCTTCTAGCCCTAATTATTTATGAATCATGAATAATTAGGGTTAGGAGACAAAGGAATTTCATTTTGACCTACAAATGATAACAAAATTGTTGATACATTTTTCACTTTCTCACTGTCTCCCAATGTTGGATCACAGGATCTGCTAAGAGAATTGCAAGAAACAACACTGAGAGAGAAGGGGGAGCCATCAAAAGTACAAAGTTTGGTGTGCTGTCTCTTGTAGTTTTGTTGCCGACTGTAGGTTAAAATCATTTTGACCTATGATATATACTGTACATTTAGCAATGGAGCTTAACCATCATTGTTCTCTACAACTAAGAAAATGCTTTCATGAGATGTCCTGAGGTTTTGCTTCATCATCTTAGGTTATTATTCTTTTTATTAATTACACCTGAACCACAAAATTCTGAAATTAATATATATAAGCTCTTCCAAAAATGGCTTCTCCTACCCCCTCCGCCCTAAAAAAAGGCAGGTCAAAAGTACTGTATCTCTTGCCTCCTTTTCATGTAGTTGGCTATGTGTAGTTAGAATATTAGTGATATTGATACTGTTATTCCAGTGTTGGTGTTTTAAATTATTTAGGTCTGAAGTTGTAAAAAATCTGGATGCCTTATTTGGAAAGGTCAGTTTATTCTCTATTTTACTTTATTAAATTCGTTGCATTCATATAAATAAATAATGGATAAAGAAAGAAATGGATAAGAAGAAATAAGAAGAAACCCGGGGCCTGGGTGTTGTCATTGGACTAAATTGTCGACTTCACCATAATCATCCTTATCAAAAAGAGTATCGAATAGGAATTTTTTTCTTAAAAACGGATTTAGAAGCATCTCTCCAGTCAGAAAGAATAAGGTTCCGTACTTTTACTCCAGTTTTTACAAACGAGCGTTTGAAAATTTCCAACTTTGCTTCTTTCTGATAATAATTACCTATTTAATTGCTGTGTTTGTGCTAACATTCAAGGGACAGCTGTGAGTCACCATGCAAACTTAGGAGCAAATTAAAGCTACAGGTGTAAGCCAACATCTCCTGTAAGTGAGCACCCATGTTTTTCCTAAGGGTGTCCACTTCTGGAAGGTTTAATTATAGTATTTTAAGTATTGATTGATTGGTTCGTCAGTTCATTTGACAGACATTTTGTTTAACAGGCCAAGTACCTGGAAGCAAAAAATAACTTCAGTGGGGCATTGGAACTTATCAATCAGGTGTGCAGAAATTTAATACCCTTTATGTGTTCTGAGATTGTAATGTGCTTCTTTGATTTGAAAAAAATTAACCAGTAGAATTTGTCTAGATTTTTGCAGTATTCCTCACCATAAGCTCCAGATTAAACAAACTGGAACAAAAATCAAACTAGTTTAAAAAAGGTTTAGACATTCACCACTAATGGGTTTTAGTATCAAACATGAAATGTTGTATTATTAGAAAAATTCTAATTATAATATTAGTCTTATAATACCTAGTAAAATTCTGCAATATTCAGAACCTTTAGCCATTGAGTAAATTAAGGCCTTGTGTATTGACTACCACAACATGTGAAGGAGATCTTAAGGACTCTTGATCACTGTATTGCAGGCTGTGGTGGGATATCCAGACTTTACTCCAGCACTGATCGAAAAGATGAGATTACAATTAGCCCTTCAAGACTGGGATCAAACATTGGAGACAGCACAAAGGTAATTGAAGGGTATGATTTCCACAAAATGGGCGTAAAATTTATTTATTGCTTTTTGGCATACAGACTGGAAATGGTGTCAGAAATGAAGTTCTCGAGAAACAGAAACAAAAGGATCTGATGCATGGTTGATTTCTTTTGTTTTGAGTTGGTTTCAGTTTTAAATGTAAGCAAAAGTCATATGCTAATTTGCTGAATCCAGGCCTTTAAATCACAAAATAAGTGCAGAACTTCATTTCTGACACCAAACCAGTCTGTATGCGAAAGTAGAGTAAACATAAGAGAGATTTGGTTTTTAAGGCAAAAAAAGTAATACACGTACGCCCCTTTTGTGGTATACGTACCCTTCAATTAGACACAGTCAACAAATTCAAATGTTATCAAATTACAGTCAACCTTATCAACCTTTATTGTGTATATGTTGTAGGTCAAAATAAAATTCAGTTTAAAATGATTTTTAACCTAGTAGGTCAAAATGATATTCCTTTGTCTTCTAACCCTAATTACTCAGGCTGCGCGCGTCTTGCGCGTCGCCCGGGTCTAAGATTACCGACAGTTCTTCTTTTTCGTTGTCGAGTGCACTTCCGGTGTTTCTGCGCAAGCGCTAACTATTTTTAACAACAGTGATGCGTGTTGTCACGTATGGGGAAATGTCGATTCATCTTTTGTCTTTTGAAGTCTGAAGAAACAATATGTTAAGAGAAGTGTCTATGCGAATGTTTGCAAGTTCAACGGCGAGAAAGAAAGTTTTTAACATGAGTAAACTTAATGGCAGATGGACTGCCGTGTTTCCTCGTGTCTGCTTCAGTAGACTGTGAGTAGTCTCTAATTTTGGCGACGGATTGTGGGGGCACGTGCATGCGCGAAGTTGCGAGGAGACGCGACGCGAGGGAGCGCCAAAAATTAGAGACTACAGACAAAGGGAGTTTGACCTTTCACAGCCGAGTGATTCGGAAGTGTAAATCTCTTATCAACAGCAAGAATGATGCCTGTTGTCACGTATCGGAAAACGTTGATTCACCTTGTGTCTTTGAAGTCTGAACAACTAATATGTTAAGAGAAGTGTCTATACGAATGTTTGCAGGTTCAACAGCGAGAAGAAAGCTTTTAACATGACCAAAATTTAACTCCAGATGGATTGCCACCGTGTTCCCCGTATCGGGTGTCTGGAGAACTCAGACCTAGAAAACTCAGACCTCAGACCTCAGACCTAGAAAACTCAGACACCCCCCCCAAATCTGGAAAACTCAGACCCCCTCAAAACTATACACAAATTTTCAAAGTCAAATAAACGGGGACAAAATAAATTATCGCCGTTCAGTGCGCTGAAATGTTACACCGTCTATTTATCGCAGATAACAAACACTTCACGTTATTATAATCGGCTCCGGAGCACGAGACCTAGAAAACTCAGACCCCCCCCCCCCCCCCTGTACAATTACTCTAATAGAGAACCACGCGAGCCATGTTGTAGATCAGAATGAATCATATCCCTTTAATCAATTCCCCTATAAGGTTACATTGCGTCACTAGTAAATGATTAACACCACATCTCCCTTTCAAAGTATTTCACTAAATGATTAATATTCTTATTGCAAAAATAAAAATAAAAAAAAGAACTGAAACATCTCGAACGAAGACTAGCAAAAAAAAAAAAATAATAATAATAATAATAATACACAATGTTTCTCCGTTTGTCTCTGTCGGGTGATATTGGACTACAAGTCAAGTCTTTGGGGTGTCTTTATCAGTCGTCCCGAACGCGTACGCATGACAGAGTCATCCAGTATAACGGCTGGTTCTGGAGCAGCTGGTCTATCCTCCTGGTAGAACGACTTGTCGTCGCTGGTCGATGGCTTGTCGTCGCTGCTCAACGACTCGTCAGCATATGATTGAAGAACGGACCGGTTCCTCCTCAAGATACTACCAGAAGCTTCTACCAGGTAAGATCATGGCTGGTTAGCCTGCGCACAGTTCCTGACTGTAGCTGGTCTGTTTTCGTCATGCATCCATACACGCTCGCCTGGCTGGAAGGGAACCAATTCCTTGACTCTGTGTCGCAAATCGTAGTTCTGTTTCTGTTTAATCTTCCGTTCACTCTCCTCCTGTCTCCATTTCTCTATTCCCAGCCAGCTGGGTTGAAGGGCTGCTGGAATACAAGGTAGTGTACATCTTATCTGCCGGCCAAACAGTAACTCGGAAGGTGTCTTTCCACCTTGCAGCGGTGTGGATCGATAGGCCAGAAGAGCTTTGGCAGGGTCTTCTTCTTTCTGTAACAGGTTCTTCGCAGTTTGTACCGCTCTTTCTGCTTCTCCGTTAGACTGTGCGTAGAGGGGCTGCTCGTGACATGTTTGAATTCCCAGTCTCTAGCAAATTTGGAGAATTCTGCCGAATCGTACTGGGGGCCGTTATCCGAGCGCACAATTTCTGGTATCCCGTGTCAAGCGAATACCGATTTGAGGGCTCGAATCGTTTCCATAGCTGACTTCGATGAACTTTGAGAAATAGTCCACCACAATCAGATAAGGCCGCTTTTTGACATAGCAAATATCCGTGCCGATCATTTGCCACGGCCTATCCAGAATTGCACTTGGGATCAAGGGTTCCTTGATATTTGGCCTCCGTTCCGTACACTTGCGGCATTGCTTGACAAGATCCTCAATTTGCCGACTAAGACCTGGCCACCATACTGATCGCTTTGCCCTCTTGCGACATTTCGTGACACCTTGATGACCGTCGTGGATGCGGTCTAGGATCTCCAGCCTTATGGATGTGGGAATGACGATTCTGTCTGCCTTAAGAAGCAAGCCGTGGACGACTGAAAGTTCATCCTTGACTTGCCAGTAGGGTTGAAGTGCGTCTGGGACTCTGGGTCGTTCTGGCCAGCCTTCGCCACAGTACTCCTTTAGCGCCTGGCAGACTTCGTCTTCCTCTTGTTTTTCCCTAATACGGCTCAAGCTGTGTGTTAGAAGCTGGGAGGGAGTTAAATAATGTGATGAACATATAGATTAATTTCTTCTTCGAGTCTTGGATCGTTCTCTTTGGTTTCCCAGACTATGGGTGCTCTGGAGAGTGCGTCAGCGGTGCTGAGGTGTTTGCCTGGGACATGGGAGACGCTGAAGTCGAACCTCAACAGTCGCATACGAAGCCGCTGGATTCTGGGCGACATCTCCTCTAAATTCTTTGAACCAAGGATAGGAACTAGCGGCTTGTGGTCTGTCTTCACAAGGAACTTTTTGCCAATTAGATAGTCGGCCAACCTCTCGCAAGCCCAAGTGGTTGCTAGGGCCTCCTTTTCGATCTGGGCGTATCGTCGTTCTGTTGGAGTGAGAGCGCGAGATATGAACACTATTGGCTTCCACTTCCCATCGGTTTGTTTTTGGGTCAGGACGGCACCCAGACTGTAAGATGATGCATCGGCAGACAACGTAGTTTCGAGGGAAGGATCGAAAATTGCAAGTGCTGGCGCGCAACTCAACTTTTCTTTGATGCTTTCAAAGGCACTGCTTTGCTGGGGGCCCCAGATCCAGGAGTTCTTCTTGCTGAGAAGTTCACGTAGTGGGTGGGTGAGTTCAGCCAAGTTTGGAATGTATTTTCCTGACTGGTTGACCATTCCCAGAAATTGTCTGAGCTCGTGTATATCGGTAGGTTCAGCTAAATACTTCACCGCAGCTATCTTGCTTGGGTCAGCACGAATTCCGTCTTTTCCCACCAATTGGCCCAGAAATCGAACAGTCTCCTTTGAGAATTCACATTTTTCGGCGTTAAGTGTGATGTTTGCTTCTAGGAGCCTAACTAGGACCGCCTCTAGCCTTTCGTCATGCTCTGCTTGATTTGCCCCGTACACAATGATGTTGTCCATCTGACATTCGACCCCAGGTAGGCCTTCCAGGATTCTTTGCATACTCCGTTGGAAATGTTCTGGGGTGGAAGAAATACCAAATGGTAGATGCGTATAGCAGTACCGGCCCCATGGAGTGATAAACGTGGTTAGCAACTTTGAGCTCTCTTTCAACTTTCGTTGCCAGAACCCACTATTGGCGTCCAGCTTGGATATCACTTTTGCACCGGCCAGCTTTCCCAGTGTTTGCTCTGTTGTGGGCATCGGATGATTCTCGCGAAGTACAGCTTTGTTCAGCTGAATGAAGTCACCATATATGCGGACGTTTCCATTTGACTTTGGGACTACTACGATGGGTGAACACCACTCTGTGGGCACATCTACCTTTTCGATCACTCCCATTGTTTCCATACGGCCCAGCTCTCCCTTGACTTTTGGCAGCAAGGGAATTGGAACACGTCTCGGTGTGGTCTGGTTGAAGGGTTCATACGCTGACGTCAGTTTAATCTCATGTTCTCCGTCCATGCAACCCAGGCCACTGAAGAGCTTTGGAAAGCGTTCCTTAATTCCTTCTGCTGGGTGAGTCACGGCTGCAACCTTTGCGATGGTTTCTAATGCTACGCAGGCGGATCTACCGAGGAGCGGGGTCTCCAAGTTCTCGACAACGTAAACATCTTCTACGCAGGATTTTCCTTTCAGTTCAAGATTCGCTTTTAGTACCCCCAGGCACAACAGTGGGCTTTTGCACGGGCCGAATAGTTTCTTGCGTGATCTTTCAAGCTTGTTTTGCCCGAAAAAACGCGAATAAATTGACCCACCAATAACTGTTACGTCGGCTCCGCTGTCTAGCTTGAACTGAATTTTTGTGCCATTAACGTCAATCTCTTCTTTCCAAGGTTTTCCGTCCGCGTTTCCAATCTCTCCGAGGAAGAATCCGTCATCGTCGCGCTCTTCTTGCTCATCCAAATCATCGGCTGCAATCACGCCAACTTTCTTTGGAGCCGACAAGCAAACTTTCGCGAAATGACCTCTTTTGTTACACTTGGCACACGTAGCGTCCTTTGCGGGGCATTTTTGGCGTGCGTGATATTCCGAGATAACGCCGCAACGCATGCATTTCGTTGGTCGCCTTTGTGACCAATTCTGTCGTCGGTCATGGTGTGCTTTCAATCCTTTTACTTCATCGATTTGTGTTGGTAATCCGCTTCGAAGCGATTCTTGTTGCTTTTTAACTGACTCACTCTGCCTGGCACTGTTTATCGCCACCTGTAGCGTAAGAGCTGAATCCATCTGGAGTTTCTCACTCAGCTTGACATTTCGCAATCCCACTACGATACGATCTCTAATGAACTCGTCTCGAAGGGTTCCAAATTCACAGTACTCAGACAAACAATAGAGATCTGTGATAAAGGCGTCAACTGGCTCATCCGGTTCTTGCTTTCGCATGTTAAACTTTGCCCGTTCGAAGATCACGTTTCTTTTTATGACGAAATGTTGATCGAATTTTTCTTTCACTTTGCTGTATTTCTTCTCGTCTCCCTCGGCGAAAGTGAAGCTCTTTAAAATGTCGTCTGCCTTGTCACCCATGCAATAAATCATGGCATTGATCTGTAACAGTTCGTGTTTTTTGTTTAGTTCGGTCGAGATTCGGTACCGCTCGAACCGTCGTATCCATTTAGGCCATTCTTCTGGATTCTTGAAATCGAAAGATGCTGGCGGGGCGATAATGTTGGATGCCATGTCGCTCAATCTTTCCTCGATTTTCTCCGTTTGATTACTTCTGACACCATGTACAATTACTCTGATAGAGAACCACGCGAGCCATGTTGTAGATCAGAATGAATCATATCCCTTTAATCAATTCCCCTATAAGGTTACATTGCATCACTAGTAAATGATTAACACCACACCTCCCCCCCCCCCCAAACTGGAAAACTCAGACCCCCTCATAACTATACAAATTTTCAAAGTGAAATAAACGTGGGCAAAATGAATTATTGCCGTTCATGAGGGGGTCTGAGTTTTCCAGATTGGGGGGTCTGAGTTTTCTAGGTCTTGTGCTTCAGAGCCGATTATAATAACATGAGATGACAAAGGAGAAGTGTTTGTAAACAGTTTCACTCTGCTAATTAATTTTCTACTCACATTTCACCGAGACGTACTCCATTAACGTTTATGCGAAAAAATCCTACATCGTTCGATAAGCGTTTCCTTTCTCAAACAATTATCCATTGAAGCGAAAACAAGTGTGCTTAGTTTTTTTTGGAATCAATACACTATTTTTATCACCTTGCAAAACGATAAAAGCTCTGTGGCCTAAAGGTCACTGTTCTTGCCTGTGACGCAGCTAACCCGGGTTCGATGTCTTTTAGTGGTATATATCATGGGCTTTATTTTTCTGTTTCTCTTTTTCTTGTTCTTTGAGAAATATTTTTTAAAAGTGTTATAATTTATTATTGTTCTCAATGGCTGAGCTGTATTTTAGAGGAATATATGTTGATAGGGGTCTAAAGAAATAGACTCCAACACAAGCTAAACACAATGCGTCCGATGTAAGAAAGACGGACTTCCCTCTACTCTTTTGTTTAGCACTAAGTTAGGGATACAATACTGTTTTTTGCAAGCCCGAGTTTAGGCTAATTGTAGCCTCTTGTTATTTATGAATCATGAATAATTAGGGTTAAAAGACAAAGGAATTTGATTTTGACCTAGGTTAAATTCATTTTGGCCTGAATTTCATTTTGACCTACAACATATCCATGGTACGATCATTTTTCACTCTAATACAGTGTAGCTACTGTCTTTTAGAGATGTCCAGAGAAAAATCTAATAATTTCAAGACTCACTTACCAAAGGTCACAGTACAAAAAGAAAATTTGAATTGTTTGTCTGGGTCTTGTAGAATCAATACTGGTCACACACAAATTATGTACATTGACTGCTGTAAGAACTTTGCTTTAATAATTTATGCTGCATATAGTTTGCATCAATTGCTGAAAAAGTTTATCCTAAAGTAATCTGCATACTGAGCGCAAGTTTCATTTTATTTTTTGATTGTTAATTTTCCTTTTCTAGGGCTCTGAATAGTAACAGAAATTGCATTGAGGCACAGAGGATGGTTGTCATGTACACACTCTGTCGAGAGGGAAGATACAGTGAGGTAAATATCTAATATGGCTGTTTGATGAGAAGACAAATCATTAAACTCATCACCAATATATGAGCTTGGGAGCAGGTGCCTTAAAGGTTGGTGGAGCTGGTTAGCAAATCGAGCACAGAGGAGGTATCCATATGGCAATCCAGCATTGAGGCCACCACCAAAAGCACCATCACACTGATCGAACCAGTCAGTGAAATAGACCCTATGCAAAAATGACTGCCTTTAAATTATTCTTTTGTTCATATTCAAAATAACCTCACTAACCTCATTCGGGATAACAAATTCTTTAGAATTTTTGTCTCAAAAACGAGGTTTATAGTGAGGCTACTTTGAATACAAACAAAAAATTAATTTAAAAGCCACCATTTTGCATAGGGTCTATACTTACCAAAGGGCAGGGGAGAGGGTGGGGGAAGAAAGGGCAGGGGGGAGAGGGGACAAGAAACTTGGAATTTGAGTGAGCAAAATGACCTTTAATACAAACAGGCCAGCAAGCAAGTGATTGTAAATGCAATCAAAAGGTCACCCTGAGATGCTCAAGGGGAGTGCCTGCTGACCAGCAGTGTCTCGAGTTTAACCTCACCTAAATTACATTTAGCCACGTTAAATCACAAATTAAGTGTAGAACTGCATTTCTAATATGATAATAACCAGTCTGTATACCAAACTGCTAGTTCAGCACCAAACTGCCGAGTGGAAGGTTGCAGGTTCATTGACCCCAGACGAAACCACAAACCAGGGTCTTAAAATAGTTGGTAAGATCATGCTGGCTACATGTGCTCAACATCTGCTTCAGTTTGGATGGTCGCATCATTGGGCAGTGACATTAAGCTGTTGGCCTAGTCTCTTTCTCCTCCACACGTAAAACTGGAAGGGGATGTAAAAGAACCCACACACTGATCAAAAAGAGTAGGAATATACATGTATTTCCCAGTGCTGTGGTCTGACCTCACACACATTTTAGGGGTAGGTGGAGGCACTGGACGATGGGCTAACCACCTGTCTTCAAGAACCTCTGTGGGTCACAAAAACCCCTTAGGAGGCCCTATGCACCACTTGGCACAGAAGGGCTAATGATGGTGATGATGAAGATGAAGATGATGCCAATGATGTTGATGATACAAAAGTGGAGTGAATTAATAGAGACATTTGGATTCTAGGGCAAATTATCACTTACACACCCTTTTTGCACCAAACCCTTCAAATCTTACTGCTAGTAAGTTATTAATAGTTTTGCCCAATGGCCTGTACAGCAAAAGCAAAGGTCCTCCACCACTGTAAAACAATGGTGATATTATATGAATTAACAAATCCATGGTGTAAAATTAATTATTATTTTAATGACTAAAAGCTCATGTTTCTTTATCGTTCAGGCATCAGATAGACTGGGAGAATTGATTCAGATGGTAGACAGATGTGAGCCGAGGAATCCCTTTCTGTATCATGATTTGTCCCAGGCTTTCAGCAGACTGGTAAGGTGTTGAACCTCAAACTGAGTTCTCTCACTAATGATTCATGATTCTTGGTAAATTATTTTTTAACTACAATCAACCTGAAAGTACTTAGTTTTCTACAGACCAAAGTATGCCTAATTTTGAATGGTGTCCTAAAGCTACCAGGTACAGTGTAATTGATATTGCTATTGCAGTCATTAATTTTGAAAAACCTGTAAACCCAGTGAAGTATAGTCTAGTTAGCATAGAATTGTCCCTAATTTAGGCAAGAAAGCATTCTGTTACAGTGATATAGCAGCCAACAGGGACCTGTAAATTGAGACCTCAAGATTTGAGAAGGAGTACAGTGTACAACGTTTTAAAACTAGTTTGGGTGCCTGGAGATGATCACTTGTGACATCAATAATTTCTACACTCTCCTTACAGGGATTCGTTGACATCAGGTCATCTGAGACAAACAATTAGTTGCATAGACAAGTAAAATACCTCCAAAACTCGTCCTTTGGATAAGTAAAGTTCACTCAGCTACCACAACACCTTTCCTCAATTTTCATGTGATGTTATCATGTACAATGTACCTGTGTTCTGATCACTTCTCATCCATTTGGAATTTTCAGAAAGACTGGAGATCAACATGCAACTTTTTTGCAAATTTTTTTGCATGCAATATTTCTCAAAAACAAAACCAAATCGGTGAAAAAGTACCAGACAATGTTTTACAATCGAATTGCATTGTGACTGGTTTGAAATTTGAAAGTTGTTTTCATACTCCATACATACATACATACATACTACATATATTTTGATGACAACTCATATGATCCATCTAAGATCAACCAAAAGACAGGTGAAAAACTTGACAACTTACAGATTCATGATTGATGGATTTAATGATTCATTCAAGAAATAATTGAGTTAGGTTTATATATTAAATAGCATACTGTAACTGTATAAAACTGTCAATTTTTTCATGTCAGGGGGGTGGAAGTCAAGGTAATCATTAAAAAACAAAGATCAAGGAAATATATGTAACCTGTGTCATGTTCCTGTTAGTGTGGCAGAAATGATCTGGTGTTACAACAAACACTTACACTTGTAGAAAGGGCCCAGAGTCTTTCTCCAAACAATGCTGAATATCAAACAGAGGTAGGCGCAATCAGAATGATGTCTCAATTTTTTAGTGATATTTGTATTGTTTTTGTGTGTGTATATAACAGCAGTTGATTTCTTAAATAGAATTCCATAACCAACCATTAAAAATGGTATAAGCTGGCCAGATGACCTCAGCTGCATTTTAGCAAGCCAGTAAAAGAAATCTCTTTGTATTCCAACGTATGAAACTTGGGGGATTCTGTAACTTTTGATGTCGATTATAGATGATGTTAAAGGGGCACTGTCATGCTATTGTACATGTACCATCACTTTAAAAAGCTTAAAACTACCAATGCATCAGTGGAAACCTTAAAACAATGGTTTAGTTTTGCTGTCAAAGACTATAGTACTACATTGACACTATAAACTTGATTTTATGCATTGAAAAATCACCAAGAAAATTATGGTTAGCTCGCCCTGCAGTTTCATTGGAATTCATCTTGCTTATTCTGAAGGAGTATGTTTTGTGCAATAACAGGTAAAAGGCAGTAATTTTGGCAGAATTGAACCAAAAACAGCTTAAATCCCGGTGAAAGTGCTCCTTTAAATCAAATGAGGCATTTGTTAAACACGAAGAACTTGGAGTTAAAATAGAGTCATTCTGTGTATTTCCATTAAATAAAAATGAAATCTGAAAGAACTGCGTGATTTCATCATGTTGCTCCTCTTTTGTTTCCATTCCGTTTCACTTTTGATCACTGCACTCAAAGTGTTACTTAATGTGTTTAACTTTATGTTTAGTGAAGGCTTTCATTTTTTTGTAATTTGGTTGGAACAAAAGGTGAGAGGAGAAGGAGGGTGTATAAAAAAGAGGGGAGTTGACAAGTTTCTCCCTCTAAAATGAGTGGTCTTGTTACAGAATGGGATGCTTATTCAAGAGGGGAGCTTAATAATAGGTGATCTACAGTATACCTTTCTAATAATTATGTAAATTAGATTATAAGGACACTGCAAAAAAGACTTGAACTTTCAATAACATCTTAATGTCCACAGCTTGGAAATCAGCTCATTTTACATCGTCGAGTTCGAGAAGCAATGAAAGCGTTTCGCACTGCCATGAAGCTTGATGAGACAAGTGTCCCAGCATTGACAGGTAAGAACACTGCCAGCTGTCAATTTTTGTTGCACATTTGAAGGTTTTCGTAGAAAGGGGGCTTACAGATAATTAAGTGACAATTTGGCATGAGAATTTAAATCTCTTAAAATTCACTCTACAGTACTTTGGCATACAGCAGACTGATGGAATATTTTTCAATGCGTGTCATGCGCTTGGACACTACGGGAAAACTATTTCGAATTTTGTAAAAGCCTCACACCCTTTATTTGGTGCGGTAACATGTGAGGAACAGTTTCGCCAAATTTCGTTAAAATCCAGTAAATCTAGGTTGAGATTAATTCGTCCGACTGAAAGGAATACACGCAAAACTAAACCCTGAGTTTTTGGCCTACAAAGACTTACACAGTTTTCACACCTCATCGAAGGTGGTGTCAAAGCGGTAATAACATGACCCAGAAAGAACAACCGAGGAACCCCTGAAGAGGATATATACGTGACACACTAGCCTCATTTATTAGCGGGAAAGTTGATTCCACGTTCAACGAAAGATTTAGGATTTATCTTTGGTTATGATCGGAAGAAATACTGTAGATTTGGTACTGCAAATTTGTCTGAAAATACAACCAAAAACCTCTGACTGGAAATTGGTTCGAATCAAAAGATGCAATTCGATTCCTAAATGAAGCTTCGAGCGCAAAAATTACAAAAGACGGCTGGAATTACGGGATTTAAGCACCTCCAGATATTTATTAACTCTTCCCCAAAATCATTGTTTTAGCGCTTCTCGTCTTCGTTTACTCATTTTGAAAATTTTCTTTTGCCAATTGCTGCATGAATTATTTGTCTAATCAATGAGCGTAAAACTCAAACTAATTATTTTGATCTCCAAAGTTTTACAGTAACCTTAATGCAAATTGAATTATGTTTACCGGTAATTTATTAACAAAGTGTCACTTGTGTCCTTTTTTTCACCATACCCATCATTTTGTTTTAATTCAACCAAGCTTATGCCACATGATACCGTCATCCACGGGGGACGGTACTTAGCTGTCCAAACATTAACAGTCCTACAGCTAAAAATTGTCACATAATATTTAAAGTGTGTTTTTCCTGTGCTTTGTTATTTCTGCTGTGCAGGGGAAAAGATTGGGTTTAAGGTGTGTAGTGTATTGCTATTACAACAAAAAGAGAACGAAAGGGGACAAACGGAAAAAACAAACAAACAAACAAACAAAGTAACCTAAGAATCTTGTTTTGGTGTCGGCACAGCTCCGTATTCTCGTCTCCAGTCATTCGCGCGTTATTGTACCCCACCGGAAGTAAAATTTCACATTTTTACGGGGCAAAAAAGCTGGGAAGAAAAAATTTCCGTGAAGTTTGGATCAAGCAAATAAAAAACTTCTGTCATAAACACTTTAATAGTTTTAAAGCCGATTAACCCAAATCCAAGATTGAAATTAACCAAGGAGTTTATTTCTCAATCCATGAACTTTGTTCAACGCTGATATTCTGCAAAACTTTAGATTAGAGAACATCAATCCTGAAAAGCAAAAAGCAGCAAAAGAAACTTTGATCCAAAAGTAATTAGTGATTAAGTTAATCAGCTTTCGAACAACCAGGCCCAGCTCAACTATGATTATACTGTAAAAAGTCTATTGAGCCCCATGGTGGGGTTATTTATTTCAGGCACATTTGATGCAGGGCAGGGGCTTATTTGTTATAATTTATTATTAATAATGAAATGCAGTACTGGCAGCGAAGAAAGAGGAGTCACGATTCTGTTTAAGGTACTAGAGGACAAGGTAGAAAAGGTACAAGTTAAGTCTCAAATCAAAACATTATGGATTCCTTTTTGTAACAAGCTACAGGGACTTGAAAGAAATTACCTGTATCACGATACTAACTTGACATTATCTATGTATAACCAGGAAAAGGTGCTTTATCAGTTAGCCTGGGTCCAGGCTCCGCAGTGGTGGTAAAGGAGCGAATAGTAGAAACGTGCCCTTTCTCCCCCTCTCCCAGTCCCCCGCTCCGTTCACTTCGCTTGCCGATCTTTTTCGCCACGTTCCTTCTTTTCGCTCCTTAATCACACTGCAGAGCCTGTTCCCAGGCTATTTATCAGTATTCAGCATCACATTAAGCCTCTGTTTTGTTTCAGGTATCATCAAATGCCAGCTGATAGAAGGACAAGTGGAAGATGCAGAACAACAACTGGAATTTCTCAATGAAATTCAACAATCCATTGGAAAATCAGCTGTTAGTGACTTGCTTCCTTTTTAGGGAATGGTGTGTTTGAAAAATGTTTTCTCCTGCATGACTCTCTTTACTTAACATAATTACCATGTTTTCATAGGAGCTGTCATACCTAAGTGCAGTGTTAAACAGAAAGAAGAACAAGCCAGCTGAAGAAGTCGTGAAACTTCTAAATGAAGCTGTAGATGCACATTTTGCCTCCCTGAAGGTTAGACGTTTAAAATATATTATGTTATAACTTCAGTGAAAGCAGTATGTGTCCAGGGGTTTCGTTAAGGTTTTTAGCATGAGGGCAATAAAAAATATGTTTGGGTTTAACTTCTTCATCACAAAAAATTACCTTCGTGTCCTCTTGGTGGGCGGGTCAAACTATGTTTACAGCCGGCCAATTTTCCTGGTGCCTTGCTCAGTTGTGTGGCGCATGCGTAATTTATGCCGTCATTTAGCGTGCACTCGTGCGTGCGCACATTAGAAACATGACGTATTATGACAATAGGGACTTTAAACAACGAGAACGCCACTAAACTATAGGCTTAGTGAGCAAAAACAATCGCTCTGCACGTGCGTTTTGCATTTTGGTACATTTCTTTCTCAGCAAAACAGCAACGTGAAATAACCAGGTTTTGTGTTTTCTTGAGAACGTGAGCACATGACGGCAAATTTTTGTTTAGTTCATAGTAATTATTTAGTTCCTGGACATATCGTTGGAATAATTGCGAGTGAGTCACAGAAACAAGAAATTATATTTTGAAATGACGTTTTCTTTGCCGTCGCCGTCGCCGTCGTCGCAGCTTAAGGTCCCAGCTCTGTCAGCTGAATTTTTCCCTTTGCCGTCGTGTTACAAAGAAACGAGCATGGTGACCTATATTTTTATTGGATTATTTTGGTGTACAAATTATCCTCTTCAAGTTAACAAAAACTAAAAAATATTTTTTTCAGAAGGAAAAAAGATATTGCTGAAAGCGTACACAAATCCGTTACTCGGGTATGCAAATTATGACCTTGAAAACAACGACTCGAGGAACATTTGAGTCCGTGGCATTTGAAATTGTGTGAATTTGCCATAAATCCGTCATATTTTAAATTGTTGCATGTGCTCGAGACGTTCTACCTATCAAGTTTTTTTAGTATTACTTCAGTAAGCTTTCCTTCCAGCTACTGCACAATGTGCGGTAGCAATGTGATTAGTACAAGTACAGTCATGAATGGGGTAACATTCAGGGAGAGTTTCAAAATAATCGTTTGACAACATTTATTTCTGAGAAATCACCTTTTGCTAATGAAACCCCTGAGTATCGTTGCATAATGTACTATACACTGCACCTGTTTTCCTTGCATTTGATTGTTCCTACAATTGTAACACCTTATATCTTTCTGATAAGAAGTCAGGTCAACGTTTTGTTGAAATATTTTTGTCTTTTATTTTACACTTATTATAATCATTTTGTACTTGAACAAGGGTCACAGTTCACCCCTAAATATTTACAAATGTACATGATATCAGAATTTCGTCTATTAACTGGCTCATTTATTCTGTTCTTGCAGATCACACTTTACTCACCAGTAATTACATAATAGATATAATAATTGTATTCTTTGGTAATGTACTACAAGAAAGAACGTATCCACTGCAGTGTTATTGGAGTACTGTACTGTTTTGGGGTGACACTTAAGCCTTATGTTTTTAATCATTTCGTGTGTTTTTTTTTTGTTGCAGGGTCTTGCCCTTGGGGTGAAATACTTCTACAAGCTAAACCCTGATTTCCTACTTCAGATAATTAATGACTACCTTGTGTATGCCCCTACGGAGGTTTGTATTATTTGTGTGTTTAGCTTGTATATTATCTCCGCTCACTAGTATGTCACTAGTATGTACTGTAAAATCTTGTTTGTGACAAACGCACGTGTCATCCCTGATGTGATTACTTCTCCAGAAATCCAATTGAAACTGCCATTACGTTACAGTATACTGTAAGAGCTAAGGAGATAGGGCATATCCTTAGAGCTGTTTTTATTGCATTGCATTCAGGCACAGAATCCAGGTCAGCCACCTCCTCCTCTCCTTAAACGCAGTGCTGCTGTGTTAGATCCTCTGACTAAAAGTGTGCCGGGTTTACTGGAAGGACTTTATCTTATGGCTAAAGTCAAGTACTTGTCAGGTATATATGATAATTCGCCTTTTTTCATTAAAATGTACTGCTTTAATAGTTAATTGTCAGGTATTAAATCTGGAACTAAAAAGCTGATTAGTCAAAAATGTAATATGCGCAGTACTCAGCATGTTAAAATACTTCGATCAGCACGTGGCACCCTTATAAGATTGATTAATTAAGATCTTGATAAGTGTATAAGGGATGTAAGCTTAATACACAAACTCGATAGCTGTTAGCCGTTGTTATCTGCAGTTGAAAATTAATAACAGGTTTTGCCAAAACACAGGCAAGCTATCAATGCAAGGTACAGTACTGGCAACCAAGTGTTATAAAATTATAATTGTAGTTAATCCTTACATCAGTGTTGACAGTTTACAACGTGTTATATAATAACCAAAGTCAATTCGTGTGCTCTGATTGGGTTTATTGTACCAGTAAACTCATGGAAATTTCGCGTAATTCACTCGTCTGCGGCTCGTGATTCACGAATTCTTCGAGTGTTCTTCCAACATCCCGCGTAGTTTATCAGCTTATAAACCATAGAAACTTGTGGTATATTGCTTAATTATATACCAGATGTATTTAGTACTATTATGTCATGTTGTGAGTAGTTGTTCCTGAATTCAAACGTTTTTGCCCTTTACATTTTGCACCAAAATTCCTTTTAAGCCAGTCTAAATTAATAAACATTATGATTAATTTATACCAAGAATGTATTTCAAGTTGTCTATGATTTCATTCACAACATGTTTCTTATCATGTTAGGGGAAACTGATGCAGCTAAAGCAATGTTGACCCACTGCCTGGACCAAGACTCGACGTTTTCTGATGCACATCTACTCATGGCACAGGTAAGTAATACTGACACAATTTTACACACTTTGCCATTTCATTTGGACTTGGATAAAGCTGCTTGAACGCCAAACAACACTTTTGTTTCTGCTTTTGACAGATTCACCTCCAGCAAGGAAACTACAAGCTTGCTGAACAATCCCTTGAAGTTGGACTCAGCTACAATTTTGAGGTGAGTGATAAATTCTGTCAGGAGGATTTCATACTTTGCAATTACAATGGATCAGAATGAGAAGGGTTTAATACACCATATTGCTTTTGTAAGCCTGGCGCTCTTGATCTATTCTTTATTTTAATTTATGCTTCTTGTCCATTTGGGTTGTAGCCAATTTAAATGGTAGGTTTTCCTGACATTTTTTGGTACAGTTATCTTAAATATGTATTATTGTTTTCGGCGTGTATTGTTTGGCAGTGCAATCCGTTCAATGATAATACAAAATTATTAAACACGAGAACTCCAAGACCAGCAAATGTTTCTCCCAATTATGTCATAGTTAAGATGTTCTACATTGAACCAAATATTTCACTGAATTCTCTGCAGTATTTTGCCATACTTCTATCAAATATGCCGAATAATTATTCCCAGCCTCTATCACTACTTAATCACTGTTTGAATATCTGAAGCTGGCCTCAGTGGTTTACTTCTTAATAATCCAGCATCTTTGTTATCACCCAGCTGATGGTTTTTTCGTTTGTTTCAGGTCCGGAACCATCCTTTGTATCATCTGATAAAAGCAAGAGTACAGAAGAAAATGGGTCACCCTGAGGAGAGTGTGAACACTATGCAAGCAGCTATGAACCTGCCTGGGGTAAAGAAAGCAGGTAATGCAGCTGGTCAGTGTGTAGTCATCGCATATGCGATGAGTGTTTCACAACTGATAGCCTCTTCTGCAAGCCTGCGTATTTTGGGGAAAGGAGCCGGGTAAAATTGTATCAAGTATTTTAGCCGCCATTCTGGGTTGGGAAAACACAGAAACCTGCAAAAACCTTAACCACGGTAAAACGTGAAAAGCCCTTTGAAGATAAGGTTATTTCTTTAAGAGCTCAAAGATGATAATGTTTTCGTGAGTGCACGAGTTTACTAAATCGTGTATTATTTCCTTTAAAAAATGTCTGGAGACCGGTCGGCTTTGTGTCTTTGTTCTCTGTTTGAATGCATGACTTCTTGAAAACCGATTCACTAGATTATGACAACTAGCTGCTGTCACTGACTGACAACAAACGTATCACCTTCTAATTCTCAAAGTAAAAACCTCAGCTTTAACGGACTTTTCTCGTTTTTTTACCCTTGACTGTGGTTAAACAAAAAACAGCTTAGTTAGTTGGAGTGAGTACCACCCTCCCCCCCCCCCCCCCTCTTGCCGCTTTTTTTTTTGTCGTTCCAACCCCCTCAGTTTTGCGTATCCACAGTGATAACCCGGTGTTCACCAAATAGAACAGCTGCACTGCAGGCCACACAGCCTATAACAAAGTTTCCTCTCTTAGTTGCTTTAAAATAGTTCACCTGAGAGGGCAATGTTGACAAAGACCTTAAAGTAAAAGAAAAATTGAACATTGAACTCGTATTAAATGAAGGTATATCTACTGTAATGAGTGAATATCTTTAATGGCAGTCCCAAAAGCACAAGGCAAGAAAATAGCAATAACCTCCAGTGACAGAGCAGCAGTATTCCTTGAACTTGTTGATGCTCATATGGACGCTGGACAGCTGGTAAAATGAAAACACAATTTACGTAATAGTGACACATTAATCCTTTGTAGCACTGAAAACAAAAATTTTCATTCTAGTGTCATCTGACAACACTTCTACAAACTGTGGTGAGGCAGTTTTTCAGTTCACTGATGTGCAGAAAACCACTTATTCTAGAGCTTCCCTGTGGCTCCATGCAACCAATTTTGCTTGCATTTGACAAAGCAGGGTCTGTTGTAACTGAAGATGATCAATTAACAGTACAGAGTTGTGCTTATGTCTTGGTTTTACTTTAGCTGCGTTTACCATTAATTTGCAAGGAAAAAGTGGCTTGAAACACCATTTAATAATGTAAAGATATTCTGAAACAGAATTCCAACCAAAGGTGATGTTGTGTTCCATTTATTATGTTGGTCAATTTTCTGAGATATGAAACTGGACACAGGAGAAGTGTTATGATACCTAACTCTTCAACATTTCAGGCTGAACGGGAAAAGGTTAGTACTTTGGGAGTTAACAAAGCAATTCTGCCGAACATTTCCAAACAATTGGTGATTCATGTGATTTACAGCTGAAATTTGTAGATTTTGCACGGTAAACACCACATGGTTTTCTTCGGCCACCATACACTGTATGTGTTTGATAAATCCTTGCAAAACGAAAAAAGTAATAACAACATTAGCATTGATATCACAGCAGATGATACCGTGAAGCGATGAATTAAAGCGGCCTATCCCTAAGGCGACCTTGTAAGCATTTTATTTGGGTCTTACAGCCGACTTGTCAACATTATACCGTAGTGGGTCTTTGTTGTTTGTTTTATAGCACGAGGCAACCAAAGTAATGCAGGATGCATTGGAGGAGTTTAGTGGCACCCCGGAAGAAGTCAGGTAAAACAACAAACAGCCCGCACAAACCTCTACACAACTCTCTCCACACATAGCTATAATAATGCTTCCTTCCATTCTAAGGTGGTCGCATAGTTATTATATGACGTACGTCATTACTCAAAATACCTCTTCTTTTAAGATGGGCAATTCTGTGAAACACTTCAGCAGAGTTGGTGCTTGCCTTACCTCAGTTAAGTCTTGTTCATGCCTACAGTGAAGATCATAAGACCTTGGGACACTTGTCAAAGCCTTGCGAAAACTGGCAAAATAGACACTGCGTACATCTATCCTTATAACGAAAACGCTTATTCTCCTTTTATTGTTTGTCTGGAGTTTCTGCCTTTCCTCCAGGCAATGTTGAAACATTCGTGCCTTTCATGGACTAATTAATCTTGCTTTGTGAGACCATTAAAACTCAACATTGCAAAGGGGGGAGGGGGGACGGGACGTGTGCCAAGACTTATAACCCTCATTGTAAATGGCATATGGTATGCAAGATGTTCTTGCAGAGCTGGTCCCTGCTGTGCTCGCTCCAGTAGAACACAGTAGTTGATCTCTTGCTGAGATGTGGACTTCTGTAAGTTGCTTTTAATTAGTGGAGTCTTCACGCACAAAGATGTGGCCCTGTCAATTTATTAAATAAGACTCGGGCTTCCCGAGGGGTGCCCGAGTAATGAAGTCCCTTCAAGACAGACAGATGGAGTTGCTCTTAACATATTAGAGTCGTCTAAGTCATTTCCTGTAAGAGACTAAGTTTTAAGAGATGATCATGATGTACATCTTTATTTCACTTTATCTATCCTGTAACGTCTACAGTGACCAACACGACAGCCTCGGCTACGTTGGTCACTGTGTACATTTTACCTTTCACTATTTATGAAATTTATTGTTCTTCCTTTTTATGTATATAATAACATCTCGTTTTATGTATATAGTGACATTTCATAATAGTGCAAAAATTAAAAATTATGAAATCTGACCTTTCTATGGAAGATAACTAAAGCTGATCACAAGCATCTGCAGTGTTGACACCAGCTACCATCTCTCACATCATGAAAAAAAAACTTTCTGCCTTCTCATCAGGGTTGAGATATCTAATGCAGACTTGGTGTTAAAGAATGGTGATACAGAGCAAGCCTTGACTATACTGAGACAAATAACACCAGAGCAAAGGTGCGTGTATGGTTCAAGTTAACTGCAGGCAACATCAAGTGTAACTGTGAGGAAAAATTATGTGCTATTATGGCTTCAAGGCTCGCTTAGGCCGCTAGCAGGGTTTTTTTCCTGGTAGCTAGCTGTGAGTTCAACTCCTTGGAATGCTGATTGGGATTTTTACAGTGACATTATTTTGGACTATTTGTTTCCAATAATTGTACTTGTATGCAGTGGTTGTAAACCCACATGATATAGATACATTATAAAATTATTTAAGAGCACGCATTTCCACCGTAAAAACCACATTGACTTTTTATTTACAAAATTAATACACTTGATATTTGTAAATGTATTTGTTTATTTGCCAGTTACTACATCAAGGCAAAAGAGAAGATGGCAGAGATATATTTACATCATCGGAAGGACAAGCGTCTTTATGCCAGTGTCTACAGGTTCGTTTCCGTTAGTAGTTAGAGAGGTTTTCAGTCGAGTGTCGAAAGTAATTCGTGTTTGCATTAGTTTTGATTTACTTCGCTCTGATTGGTTAGCAACACTGGCACCACTTTCTCAACCAATGAGAAGCAAAACCGATCGTGACCTGCTCGCAGGAAATTTCCCGCGCTTGGCGCCGGTTACGTGTAATTGTTTCGAATTCTGATTGGCTCGTTGCACTGTTTCGGTCTGTTGTGATTGGTTAAAATAATTGCTTTGGTTTTGGTTTTACGCATCTCAACAGAAAAGTGCTTTATATCTTGAGGGGTTATTGCTTTGCAGACCATGGTATGAGTTGTAAAGTACCGTAATGTGTGATGCGGTCAGCGTTTTACAAAGAGGAATCGTTGCGTGAGCGTTCAGTTAAAATCCGTCCTGGCAGGATGTTCTAAAAGGCGTCGACGTCTTCTTGCAAGAAGTGTCCTCAAGTGGAGGCTCGACTGTACAGTGATACAATGAAAGCCTAATGTTCTTTAATTTTGTGTAGGGAACTGGTTGAAAAGAATCCTAGTGCTCACACATGTCTGCTGTTAGGAGATGCTTACATGAGTATACAGGAGGTCAGTACAGTGTTCTACTTCACATCAACCTTTTGACTGAACTAGAACATGTAATCTGGAAAAACGACAAAATCAAGGCAAAAGTCTGCGTAGTTAGTCTTGTTATTGTCCAATCTGTTATAACGCTTATACAACTAAGAACACTGCCCTGTAACTAAATGGGGAAAATAAAGCGTGTTGTTGTTGCCCTGGTGCCTGTGGATGTTCCTAAGACAACAATACTGTCTTGTCTGCTGAATTACTTAAGTACAATGCCATAAGGATCATAACGCAATAAACAAGGAATTGTTTTGGAGAGCATTAAGTTATTGACTCATTCCTTGCACCACCGTAAAAGCTCTATTAAGCCCCCCTTCCCTTTTAAGTGTTACATGCTCGGTATTAAATAATAAAGTTTTACTGCAGTTGTTTGATTTGTACATAAACTATTTAACACGAAAACGGCGTGTTCAAAGATTTGAAATAAGCCCCCCCTCTCTATTTAGCCCCCTCTCCAGTAAGCCCCCCGTTGATAAGGCCTGAAATTAAATAAGCCCCCTTGGGGAGGGGGGGGGGGGCGTAAATAAAGCTTTTACGGTAGTTTGCTTCTTATTACTTTGCAAGAGTTGCCTTTGCGTAGCCGGTCTTTGAATTTTTGCTCTGTGAGTTCTGAAGATTCCACAATTAATTCTGTAACTGCATTACATGTGTAACATTTGGAAGGGAGTGCTGAGTTGATTGCTTTTCCTCGATCTCAGCCTGAGAAAGCCATTGAGGTCTACGAGACAGCACTAAAACGAAACCCCAGAGATGGTGCACTGGCGAGCAAAATAGGGCAGGCTTTGGTCAAGACACACCATTATGGCAAGGTAGGTCTGCAGTGGTGTACTCTTATTTATACCATGCCATAGGAAATACAGCCAATCAGAATGCAGGAAAGCCGTTGTATATTCGTTAGTATTCCATCGAACCTTCCCATCGATCAGTGCAATTCAACGGTATCACACCCAACCTTCCCATCTTGCATTTATGCTGGCCTTGCTGGCCACTGTATTTTCTATGGGATGGTATAAAATAGTTATGCAACCCTTTCTCGTGGTATACCGTGGAATATCCCACTCATCACTTGTATTTTCTTGGTATTTAAAGGCTCGTGTGTATACCGAGAAAATACAAGTGACTCGTGAGATATTCCACGGTATACCACTCGAAAGTGTTGCATAACTAGTATGTACTCTTAAGTTCAAAGTGCTAGTCTTGTGTTAATAATTTTATAATAATTTAGAACTTATATATATAATTTAGAACTTATATAGCGCATTTTCCATGTGTATATGATCAAATGCGCTTTACAAGCAGACGAAATTGGAATTTGGAAATGTTGGTTTTTGTGGAGAGGGGAAAACCGGAGAACCTCGGAGCAGAGAAGAGAACCAACAACATACTCAACCCACATATGACGTCGAGTCTGGGAATCGAACCCGGGACACATTGGTGGAAGGCGAGTGCTCTCACCACTACGCCATCCCTGCTCCCCCTGTTGGTTTCTGAAGTTGATCTGCGCTAAGTATACCGCTTCAAAGGTCACGAGAGGGGCCTTTGATGTTCACCAGTATACTGCTAACTAAAAAGGGCGAGACAATGGCCTTGGGTAGGCTGTACTGAAGTTGGTCGACGTTGTCCCCGAATATACTACAAAGGCCAGTGCACTCGCCTTGTTTGGAGGCAAGTCAAGTCAGCGATATTGTTTCTCATAAAATTCATTGCACTATTTGAACATTTCCGGACCCGTTTTATTTACATTTTTTGTTGTTCCAGATATTACTAATGACTTGAGGATAGTTCATATAAACTCAGTTTAGAACACCTCATACCTAGACTTTGGATTGGGCATAACATTACCCATCGGATAAAAAGACCCATGTTATCTTTCGACGAAAATTAATGAATAATTGATCTGGTTTACCCTGTATGAACTCCTGTGTTACAGGCCATCAACTACTATGAAGCTGCCTTGAAATCAGGACAGCAGAACTTTTTAAGGTTTGTATTAAACATGCCTAACATTACCATTCTGTGTCCTTTGTTTGTTTGTTTGCGGCAACACCTTATGCTGTTCTTAAGTCAACACTCATTGGCAGCTTAAAGTGCATATGAACCGAAATTTCAAAGCCAGTATTTTTTCTCCAATATAACAATAGGTGTTTTAAGAATTTTTTGAGGGGAAAATAATTTACTAAAAGTAGTAGGAACCTATTTTAAAATGCGGTGATAAGTAGGGCGTTTCTCACTAAAATTCTAGACAGGAACCTGGGGTCTGATGAATAGTCGTTACGTCACTCGTGTGTACTCACTCGAGAGCGTGACTCTGTTTAATATGAGCTCCGTGGAACAAAAATGTCAGAGAACTAACAAGATTCACTATCGGGACCGAAAGCTTAGAGAAACGTTCCAGGTTTACTCTTTTTCGCCTTCTACGCAATGTTTCACGCCTTTTGGCCGCGCGCAAAATGTCTCACTGAAATTTCAGGCCACGAGGCGGGAATTTTGGAACCCCTACAAACAGCGAATCCTCTTCACAAAAAGGAGGGAAACGACTGAAAATGAAATATGGGGAATATAAGCTCTGTAAAAACGTAAAACAAATTGGTAGTTAATTTTCGATTCATGTACACTTTAACCTAGCTACCAACAACAACAATCTTTATTTATATTCTCTTCTTGCTATATATATATTTTTTAATTTACAACATATCATAAATAAATAAGTAAATAAATAAATAAATAAAGCTACCATTGTCTAAGACGAGTTCATTTCCAGGTATGACTTGGCCGAGCTGTATCTCAAATTAAAAAACTACGAAAAGTCAGACAAGGTTATTAAGGCTGCTCTGGAGCAGGAAAAAGGTGAGATCTATTCTTCATTTTGGCAGAGTTTTCAGCGTTACGTTTCAATGATAATGCGTTTCTTGGACTACCACGGCCGTTCCACATTTCATGTTAATCTGATTGGGTATTGCTACAGTTAGTTCTTGGGAGACGAAGTGCACGCTTTATAGTGACCTTGGCGTCGTTGTTAAGTCCAAGACGCCTTTTTAACAATAAACAGTTTCAAACTAGGACACGAGATAAATAATCTTGCCTGAGTCATGGCGTCTTAGTCTTAACTTTATTACTCTTCGCTAAGGATGGTTGATATATGTGGTACCCTTGGAAGCACAGTACTGTCTGGGAAGGTTTCTTGTTTACGTACGTGCTGACTTTGTGGTGTCTGCTGTATTGAATCTGCGAGCTTTTAGCCTTAATAAGCCGCACTAGTGACTATATGCATCCTCGAGTGCTCTTGTCTCGAATTATTTGATGTCACAAGTGTTAATTTGACGTCACTTTCCAAACTGAAGTCTTTGCGCGCGCTCAAGACCAAGGAACTACTAACCACTTAGAGATGGTTTGAGCGTTTTGCTGTGAATATTCCTCGACATTAAATTTAATCAAAAAATAGCTTTAGATTCTGAAGGGAAAAATAAAAAGCCTACGACAGGAGGAATTCCCAGACGATCAAACATCCAAGTACTAAGCCCGCCCGACAGAGCCTAACTTCCATCAGACGAGAACCGGTGTTTTCCATGTGGTGTGGTCGAAGAAAAAGGAACGAAGCGAGAAGTGCCTGCTTTATAGTGACCTTGGCGTCGTTGTTAAGTTCGAGACACTTTTTTTAAAAACAATAAACTACTTCAAACCTGGACACGAGAGAGTAAACTTGCCTGAACCATGGTGCTGTACGTTTTGTGGGCCTATTGTAATAAAGTGTAGCTTCTCGTATAGAAGTGAGGTCTCCTGCGTTCTAAATATGTAGCACTTATTTGTAGATCTGAATGAAAAAACTTTCTATCCTCCTCCTTTACTCTTACGATGTTGACTCTGCTGTATTGAGATTGCCTATTTGAGATCGCATCTTAAGGAGCGGACGTCGGCGTACTCGCTCAGGGGCCACGCTATTTTGGAACTCCCCACTGTGAAAACAACCACGTATGGTCTCCATTCTTTTCGTTATTTTGGCGCGTGTGAGTGGAACAGGCTTCCCGATGATGTCAGGCGATCGGAGACGCTGGCTGGTTTTCGGCGCGGGGTTAAGCGGCATATTTTCCAAGGCCGGGCATTGCTATATTGGTATACTTTTATTGAAACACTCTTACTGTTGTAACGTTCCTATATTATTTCACTTGATGTATTTATCTATCTATTTATTTAGCTAGTTAGTTAGTTATTTGTTATCTCATTCGGAGAAACTAGCGTAATGTATGCTATATCTAAATCCGAAGAAAAATAAAGTTATGTATGTATGTATGTATGTATGTATGTATGTATGTACATGTACATGTACAACATGTACATGAGCGTACCATCTTTTTCGCATCAACTTTGTCAGTTCTGCTTGTTGTTTGTAAGCAGGGATTTGAACTATTTGTCTCTTTGTATCTTTAGCTAATGACCTTCCGTCTCTAATGGAAGAGGCCCGACTGCTAAAGCTTCAAGCCCAGGTTTATCAAAGGTCTGGTAATACTGAAGAGACCCTGAAGACTCTTACCAGAGCTAAGGAAGTTCAGACCCGGTAAGATAAGCCTGTTTCAGAGTACTTTGTGTACAGCATAACGGGTTAATAATCACAAAAGATTATAATATTTAAGGGACGGAAAAGCAAATTGACATACTTTACTTATAACCTGAGAATAACAGAGGATGAAAGATCGTGTCTACTTTGTTTTCATATCATATAGTAGCAGGACTCGTAATTTATAACACGTTTGAATGAATTACAGTCAAACCTCTATTAAGCGGTCACCCTTGGGAAAAAGCCAACTGACCGCTTTAATAGAGGTTGACCGCTTAAAAGAGGTTTTCCAAAATGTAGTGTGTAATATGGTAAAAATGAAACTGTAGCATGTGCGCAGTGTATTGTATCGGTTAACAACAACAGTAACACAAAATATGAGAAAACCATCAAGTAATTGCATGCTCAAGGAAGTTCACGCCTATAGCTCTAATGTTGTTCCAAGGTTCCAATCGTCTTTGCTTGTAAACCACATTAACAACGTACAGTTTTGCCATTCAACATGAACCACTCTTGTGCTGATTATATGTATATTATGTTGTGTTTGATGAGCTGTTAAAGAAACTGGATATAGTTCGTGTAATGGTGACCGCGTCCGCTTAATAGAGGTCAAATTTACAGTGAATAAGGGGACCGGTATTGGGGAATTTGATAAGTGTCCGTTTAATAGAGGTTGACCGCTTAATAGAGGTTTGACTGTAACGTGATCTTGACCTCCGCAACTAACTCCAGCGGTCTGTGTCCGTAAAAAGAGAAATACTGTCTTCACAAGTCTGGCGTCACAAAACTCTGCACAGTTGGCGAATTGATATGCAGCTATCAGCGATGAAGTGGGACAGACCAATACTAACTCGGCCTCTATCAGCAGAGCACAGTAACCCGTATACTGGCTGTTGTATTTTTTTTTTTTTTGGCAACACGTATTGGAGTTCTTCCCAGTTGTGTTCATGTCCTCCATCTTGCACGCGGACTTGTGATGCAGTATAGTAAGTTATGTTGTTACTGTCTACATCTCTTAGGGTTTTGAGAAGAGTTGGTGTAGAACAACCAGATGCCGTCAAAGCACAAAAATTACAAGCTGCAAAGTAAGATAACCTGCTTCCTTTAACATGATCATGTTTGTTACTGTTGATCATGTTTGCCCCCAAGAATGGTACAGTTCACTGGGAATTTCAAGAAATCCCCAAATTGTA